>JAEAOA010001023.1:2215000-2815000 GCA_016746295.1 Potamilus streckersoni
AGTGCATTAAGAACGATCGAACTCATCTAGAGAGCTAAATATATACCGTCACTGTCTGTCTGTCTCTGTACACACACACACACACACACACACACACACACACACACAGATGTAGTTTTTTAATATCTGATCTATGTTGGTTCATACGTTTAGATAATTGTTGACTCGTTTGTCCAATATATTGTATGCTACACTTTTTGCATGTGATCAAATGACATTTGATGTTGCACAATTAGTATCGCAACGCATATTAAAAGTTTCTTTCGTATTAGTAATATTTTAAAGAGTATAGAGTATTTTCATTAACAAAATATCAGTGCGAACATCTAGATTTATTACATTTAGTTGATGATCCATTTTTATCTGTCTTTTCAAATTTAGAATTAATTAGGTAATCTTTAAGATTGTTTTGCCTTTTATAAGCAAGTTTGGGTTTGCTTTTGTGTAGCGATTTTACACTTGTTTTACCTGATAGTTTTAATAAACCCCAATATTTGTTGTTACTCATACCTATAATAGGCAAACTAGAATTATATTCAATAACCAAAGGAATAATATCTTTGATTCTAGATTGTAATGATTAAAGTTGCGTAAAAGATATTTTTTTTTTGGAAAGCAGTATTAATAGGGTAATTCCTATTTAGAAAATGCTGACCTAACTCTGTCAAGGACAATTTAAAAACAGTCATCCGAAATAATTCTTCTATACTTTTAGCATGTCTGTATGGTATCCCGTCTTTACATGATTTAGGATGATATGAAGAATATTCAATATATTGATGAATATTCGTGTTTCTAACATGAACCATTGTGGCGATGTCATTATTTTCATTTTTCACGACTTCTACATCCAAAACAAATACTTTAGTTTTAGATACGTTGAAAGTAAATTTTATCGTAGCACGCAATTTGTTTAGACAGCCCACGAAGTCATAGAAGTCTTCCAATGAATATTTCCAAATCATTAAAATGTCGTCTAAAAATCTTAACCATAAATATGGTTTTAAGAGTCTTTTATCAAGAAAGTCATTTTCTAATTTTCCCATAAATAAAGATGCATAAGAAGGTGCCATAGGACTAACCATAGCTGTTCCCAATTTTTGGAGATACTATGTATTGCCAAATTGAAAAAAAAAAGTTATTTTCAAGCACAATTTTTAACAAATTACACGTATGTTCTTTAGATAATTTACACGTATATTCGTTTGTTCAAGAAAATATTTACACGCTTCTATACTATCATTATGAGGTATTTTTGTGTAAAGTGAAACCACATAAAACGTAACCAGGAATTAAATTTCAGGTAGTTTTGGTATAGATTTTAATTTTATAATGAAATCAAAATTATCTTTAACATATAAAGGTAATGATTTCATCGGTGGTTGTAAAATATGATCAATATAATGCAATATGCTATATGTAATTGAGCTACATGTAGAAATAATGGGTCTACCTGGATATCCTAAAGGTAGTGACTTATCAACCATTTTATGTATTTTGGGTAAAATATAAAACTGAGGTATGTGTATTTTATTTGGGCAAATATCAAGTTCCTCATATATAGAACAGTTTTATACTGATATTTCATCAATACATTTGCTTATTTTTGCTTTTATTTCTTCTGAATGATGATAGGAAAGTTTTGCATAATATATTTCATCATTTAATTGTCTTTCCATGTCTTTAATATAATCCTCCTTATTCATTATTACTATGGTATTAGACTTATCAGCTTTTGTAACAATATTTTCGTCTTGTGCTAAAGAACGCAATGAATTTATTTCTTCTTTAGATATGTTTGTAAAATATTTTCTTTTAGGATTATTATTTAAAATTTCTTGCTTAATAGTTTCAATATAAAAGACGAGATAAATATCTCGTCCACCAGAAGGTGCGAATGATGATTCTTTTTAATTGAAAAAGGGCTTATTATGTAGATGATAATTACTTTCTTTTTTATGTGCATCTTTGCATGATTGTTAGAACAATTCTTTTACAGTTAATGATCTTGTGTATTTAAAATATGCTTCTAATAATGTAATATTGTTGTGTACTTTGGTCCTAGGACAGAAAGATAATCCCTTACCTAAAAGAATATAATCACTATTGGTTAGAAATCTCTTAGAGATGTTTAATACAGTTTCTTTTCCTCTTTTGATTTCCTTTTGTCTTTACTTTTGTTTCTTCCATCTGTTCTTATTCTGTATTCTGATAAACCTTCTATTCTTTCTTCTGTTTGTGTCGTCTGTAACAGATCCTTTAGGGTTTCTATTAGACTTTTCATTGCTGTTATCAAAGTTGTGCTGGATTCTTTTGTAATTTTCTTCGCCTCATATATATGTTTATCTATTAATTATAAATATATATATATATATATATATATATATATATATATATATATATATATATATATATATATATATATATATATATATTGACGAAATAGTAATACACGAGTGCTGGCATTTAGTTCGCCTTACATTGGTAACAAATCAACAGAAAGTTAAAATGATTGATCAGCATCACGGACATACTTTCTCCGCGTGATCAATGATTGTAAATAACCTTTTCATGATTGGTTTTATAAGTCGATCTGTACTGCGGACGTGGCATAAATGGCGTAATAAGAGACCACATGACCAATCTCGCAAGATTTGAAGTGGGTTTTTGAGTGTAAATACGCATTTTTAATGCGAGAGTCATTCAAAACCTTGAAGGAACAAGATATATCTATGTATTTATTTTAAATTTGTTGCCAGAATATTTCAGTCTTTGTCTGATTTCTGGTTTCTATAATTTATTTTTCTGAACACTCAACAAGTTGACTTTCTTATAAAACAAATTCTGAAAGATAGTCAAGGAAATTAATTCTGAAATTTTTCGGGAAAAAAACCTATTCAAGTGAAGAATTATTGTTATTCATATGTTGGACTACATCTGACGTCATCGCCCTCCATATTCATACGTCGTTGGGACTCGAACCTGGATTCTTGTAGGACTATTTATTGATAGGACTTGTGTGTTTATTCTTAGAATCATATTTTGATTATATAAACAGATTGTAAGTCATACTTAAAACTTTTTACATTGTTGTCTAGGAAAATAAATTGTTTTGTTGAAATATACAAAGTAAGTTGGCTTTCAGTCTTTTCTTTGTTACTGAGTACCAGCCCTTGTCACATAACAATACTATGGTCATAATATACTGATTAATGGATGAACAAGACCCTAACATAATGATGGATGAATGACTATAGTCATAACATACCGTTGGATGGATGACCAAGACCATAACACACTGATAGATGGATGACTATGGCCATACTGATGGATCGATGACCAAGACCACAATATACTGATGAATGAATAACCATGAAGATTACATACTGATGGATGGATGACTATGGTCATAACATACTGATGGATGGATGACTATGACCATAACATACTGATGGATGGATGACCGAGACCATAACATCGTGATAGATAGATGACTATGGTCATAACATACTGATGGCTGGATGACCGAGACCATAACATATTAATGGATGGATGACTATGGTCATAACATACTGATGGATGGATGACTATAATTATAACATATTGATGGATGGAAGACTATGGTCATAATATACTGATGGATGGAAGACTATGGTCATAACATACTCATGGATGGATGACTATGGTCATAACATACTGATGGATAGAAGACTATGGTCATAACATACTGATGGATGGATAATTATGATCATGACATACTGAGGGATGGAAGAATATGGTCATAACATATGGATGGTTGACTGAGACCATAATATACTGATTGATAGTTAACTCTTGTCATAATATACTGGTAGATGGATGACTATGGTCATAGCATACTGATGGATGGATGACTACGGTCATAACATACTGATGGATGGATGACCAAGACCATAATATACTGTTGGATAGATAACTCTTGTCATAATATACTGGTGGATGGATGACAATGGTTATAGCTAGCATACTGATGGATGGATAACAAAGACCATAGCATGATGGATGGATGACAAAGACCATAGCATGATGGATGGATGACTATTGTCATAAGATACTGATGGATGGATAACAAAGACCATAGCATGATGGATGGATGACTATGGCTATCATATACTTATGGATGGATGATTATTGTCATAAAATACTGATGGATGGAACACAAAGGTCATAACATACTGAAAGATGGATGACTATAGTCATAACACTGATGGTTGGATGACTGGCCATAACAGACTCACGGATGGCTGTATAAGACCATAACATAAATGCAATCTACATTTTGGCAGGCGTATACAAATATTACTCTAAACTGCTGCAAGAATAACATGAAGTCAGGTAATTATAGAAATTGTAACTTATTTATTCATTTTGTTACAGTTTAGTATATTTGTAAATGTTTTCTTAAAGAAAACTTCATTTCTATTTCAATATCTGTATAAACAAACAAAACTTTCAATACTAAATATGGAAAAGATGAAAGTTCACTTAATGCAAACAAATATTAATTTTTCTCAATGCATATAATGGCTGCCTAGTATATTACTATGGTCACAATAATAGATGCGATTTTCTGATGCAATCATAAACTGATCTAAAAGCGCATATTATACAAAAAAAAATCGCTTAATTAATTGTCTTGAACATGACGATGTCGCTTCGGCTTAATTAAAAAAAGACTAAACATTCCACGTGACTTTGAAATCCGAGCTTTTATTCGATCTATTTCCCCTGATAGTATGAGACAAGACTGATGACAACACGTTTCTAGAAACAAAAGATGTACCGTTCTTAACACATTTAGGAACATGAAAAAAGAAAACCTTAACAATAATGTATCATGTGACTTTTACGGTGTACGCCTGGATCCATTGTGTCAGCCACATATAATGATCAGACTAGATAAACACTCCATATATGATTTTTCCCCCACAAAACAATGTAAAAAAAAACTGACCACTGACATTTTTCCTTCACAAAAGTCGTGATGTTTCATTACACATCTTAACTTTTTATGAAGTCATTCCAACCCTGGCAGTCATATAGATCACTGCCACATCCAAAACCTTTCATTATTTTGATAATGATTCATTGATAAAAGAAGCAATATTGCTTTCAGAAAACTTTAACCGCAAGATAATGCCAGCTGGACGGATATTGTGACAGCTTTATCTCGTTTTTACTGCGATACAATAACTTATGTGTCTAAGACAAACTTTGACTGTAGTCAAAGTGATGAAATATAGCAAAGTGTATTAAAATCGTGTTATTAGAATGAATGGATAATGCGAAAATACGCACTTTGTACCTCATATTTTACGATGTGTTAAATACGGCCTGCGGATTGTATGAATGCCTGTAACTCGCTACTTACACCAATATTATTAAATGTTAAAACCATTCGATGAAACCAACCATATCAACGCGGCTTCCAAAGTTAAAAACAACGTTACTTCGCTTCGGTTTTAGGATATGCCTGGTTAAATCAAGATGTTAAGATGAAAAATGAAAAGGACTGAGGATTCGGATTTCCCAAACTGGCAGGGCGATATCAATAATTCAGACAAATGTTTATGTTATACTATTATTAAGCTAAACTAGAACAAGAAAAATATCTATCTTGCGGATTATCACATGTATTTAGGATGTTACTTGCAAAATTTTAATGTACATGATGGAAGTAAAAAAGGTAGCCATAGCTGGATTGCAAAAAATAATAGAAACTTTGACTTACGTCGGAAAAATATTTAATTGATGATAAATTCCACTTTGTGTTTATCCTACAAACGACCATTTAGGAAAGAAATATGTTAATGAAGTTTATTATTTCCATCCGTCAGAAGAAAAATTTCTACTCTCAAAAGTTATAGTAATATATTTATTGTAAGAATGTTTACTTACTATATCAATTCGGCATTTCTTCCGATACAATCTTTGATAATTCATACAAATGGTGAATGATATATTTAGTGCTAGCACTACGTTTATAATAGCATTCGTTGATTATTTGTAGGAAAATGGGTATGTAAATGTATGCTGAAGACAATATTTAATTTCTACACCTAGGCACACACTGTATTGTATTTTGTGATATGGGCCTGTGGACTCAATTAAAAATCAGATAGACGGACCAACAGACAGGTAGACAAAAAAAAATCAGGAAAAACATGCAACCACACAAACCGATGGCCCACCGAATAATAGTGATAGATGTACGTGTGCGCGTGCCTGTGTGTGTGAGTGTGTGTGTGCGTGTGTGTGTGTGTATTTTCTGGTCTCTAAATTAGTACGCATATTCAGTCTAAATAATTAAGTGTTTTTTTTTTTAAATTGCCCAGTTAAGCACTAGCAATGAGAAGTTGAGGGCATAAAAGAAATGTTTATCCTTTCTTTAACAGTAGATGATAAGCATTTTTGATGTATCTTGCTACAATGATTTGAGGATATTTTTGAACCGCTGTCAAAAACTTGTGATCCATAGTCACCATATCTCCTTTGAAACGGTCTAATAGAGTGACACAGAGTACAGCCCCTGAAAGAAAAATGTATGTTTTGTGTCAAATGCTAAATTTCTTTGTAAATATTTATCCGTTCTTTATATAATGTTGGCATCGATTTCCACTACCCAGGAAAACAAAATGATAAAATGTCTTAGAAGCTTTTCGGTACCCGAGTGAAACTAAAACTCGTAACAATCGCCACCATGTAAGCACATAACTGTTGCTTACCATATTTTTTGAGAACTATCGAACTCCCACCCTTTATAAATGCCTGCTCCTTTTTTCAGGTCCGTAAATGCTTTCCAAGAAGAAATGCGGTTATGCGGTTATTTTACGAAACCCCAACACGAATATATATATATATATATATATATATATATATATATATATATATATATATATATATATGTGTATGTATGTATGTATGTATGTATGTATGTATGTATGTATGTATGTATGTATGTATGTATGTATGTATGTATGTATGTATGTATGTATGTATGTATGTAACTCTGATACTGAAGACTACCTGAAAGATTTTACTCGTCATTAAGATCAGATGACCCAAATAGATGAACACAAAGGAAAGCATATTTTTAAACGATCGCATTCATCGTTCATATTGGTTTTGTGATACATTCAAGCCATTTCATCCAAGGCAGTTCAAAAATGTACGGATCAGATTCAGCTTGTGAAACTTCTAAAAAGAATAGAATTTCCAAACAGGTATGACCAAATCAAGCATGTGTGCATGTGTGTGTGTGTGTGTGTGTGTGTGTGTGTGTGTGTCTGTGTGTTATTTTGTGGTTGAATGCCAATTCTCAGTGCAAGATAGCGTTTATATCGCAGCCACTGTATCTAGTAGAGAATAACCCCGGTACAAACCACCTACCCACGGAAACCTACTTTCAAGCTTTCCCACATACTCACCCTGGGGTCGGGTGGGGTGGGGTGGGGTACCACATACCCACACTGTGGTGTGGTATGTGTGTGTATGTGTGTATGTGTGTGTATGCATGCATACATGCATGGAATTTGACAATATTTTTTAACCATCCTGGAATTTTAGTGCCAAATTAAAGCTAGCGAGAAAATTGGAAAAGGAAACAATTTGCCAAAATATCAAGAAAGGTGAACCCCTCCAACCAAATGAGAATATATAAAATATATCTATAAATGATTTGAAAAGTCAGGACATATTCTAATATTTGTGAGTGGTTTCCATTTAAATGTCGGATATAAGGTGACAGTTTCAATGATGACAAACCTAGTCATTCGAAGTAACAATTGATGTGGAGAGACATGAAGTTGTCATTTATTTGCAATATCCCGTAGGAGACTACTGAGCAAACATAAAATAATCAGAAAACACAAACCTTTTACATTTGCCCTGTGACACATGGTAATAAAACCTAGCGATTCCATTTCTATGTTGCAAACACCTTGCGAATGGACATGTTTCAACCAGTTCAGCTTATCATCGTGATCATGTTCACAAAAGGCGCCATCTATTCGACCTTGACCTATAAAAAAACAGCTAATATACACTTCATTCCTCACAATAATAATGGAAATATGTCATATTTTCTATCGTGAGCAATTACAATAAAAATTTTTATGGCTAATGCATGCAAATTATTTTATGAATATAGAAACAGCGATACAGAAACTTTATTTCAAAATCAATCAGACTAATAGACATCACGTTACATACGGATAATAATATCAACTAATACTTCAACTTCAAGATGAATTATATAATAAATTGTAGGTATTGTACAGTCTAGAGTCCATGTTCACTCCTTGTTCATTATAATAAGACGATTGCTACTTCACAGACGATATGATAAAAACTAAAACTGTGTCTGAGATAACGAAGGTCCCTAAGTAAATTTTTAACAATCCAAAAATTATTAATTCAATGGTTTTATAGTGAATATCATGTCTTTCACACATGACAGTAAATAAATATGCCTATAAAAATGTCTAGTCTAGTTGTCTTCTTAATTTTATTTTAGCGGGTGGTTAAGCTTAACAGTAACGTTATTGATCTAGGTCTGGTTTCGTTTTGGACACCTGCACTGCAGTACGATACTCTAGTGACACCACTGCCAAAATAAGTTTTTGATCTTTCCCGTTAGTATTGAAATAGCAGCTTACAAGAATAGAATAATGAAGTACAACATGAATTACATTACAAAAGCATACCTTCATAAAAGTCATCCGCACACAAAGTAGTTCCCAAAACTGTCTGAAACTTGTCAGAGATGTCAGCGAATTGATAGATCTCCTTCGCAAATTCCTTGTCTACCACAGCAGGGCGCTTAACCGACTTCCCAAGAACAATCTGGAGCAGAAATAGGAAACATTAGTTTGCAATGTTAAAAGAGGAAAACTCTAAAATGGCTTCTAAGGATATAACAAATTCCTTGTAACAATTGTCAGAAATACACGACAGAAGCAGACAGAAAAGACAGCTGTGTGGTTTTATGCAGAAATTCCCAGTAAGAACCAATGACCCACGGAAAGCTACTGGCAAGCTTTCTCACATATCCATATGGGCTGGTTCTGAGAATCGAACTCATGTGGACAAAAAAGTGAGATTGCAGAGACAGTCAGACAGCCAAACAGACAGAAAAACAATAACTTGTGAAACGAGTACATTTCAATCTCTGTATTCGTTCAGTGAATGAACAAGGAATTTGTGTAGCTTTTGTAAAGAAGGATTTCGGGGGTAAAATATAAGTTTCTTCGATAATACTTAATTGATCCCAATACATTAAGAGTACATCCACTACCTTGCAAATCCAAAAGTACTGAACTAGAAAAGGATATCACCATGCCTTTTGGTTTCTTTTAGCAACAAACACGGTCAAATATTAACTACTTGCAAAGGAGGAAATTAGACTAGAGTGGTCTTACTTAGGATAACAGGATTGGCACCAAATCTATTAAGTTGTCTGTTGCTACTAGGGTGTCAATACGCGCTATGTTAGGGACGTAGCTTTCGGAATGGCTTTGAAGGGTTCGAATTTTGGATGGGTAAGTGTTATCGATCCAACATAATTTACCCAAAAAATTATTATGTTGCCCGTTCATAATACGGTAGGAGAAAACGAAGAGTAAAAGGAAGAGGAAATTATGTGCCCTTAACCAGGACTAAACCCTGTATCCAGTCTTCTTGCGTAAGTAAACCAGCTTCGAGTTAAGTGAGATACGGACTAATATTTGCAGACCTTTAGCGAGTGGACGCGATTTAGAGAAATAATTTCACTTGGACAGATCCAACAAAAGTAGAGTACAAAGAAATTATGAAGCTGCCGAATGACCAGGTAATATTCCACTGACAGAGAAAGTCCTCTGTGACTTCCACCCAATGGCATAAAAGATCTCGGATATGGAACAATTGTTCTCAAATGCTATGCTAGTAGCGGAAGCCCTAACTCCGTGACCCGATATGCATAATAAATCTATTTGGTCTGGGGATAGTTGTTTGTATCTTTTGCAGACAATTCATCGAATCTGTGTCAGTCGAGCCGGATCAGAAATCTCAAACATTCTTCTGGGTATGAAAATAACGAGCTATATTTCTCTTTCTTCTAACTTGCTAAGTTCGAATTTGATATCACTTAAGGGCTCTTACAGTTTCAGCAGACTCTCGAAGAATAAAAGCATAAAAGAAGGCAACGATTTCAAGATAGAAGGACTGATTAACCATAAGCAGGAGCCTGTTCTTGGCAAAGGAAGTTGGGGCCTCATGAGAAAAATCAACCCATATGAGCGGGACTGCAAGCAATTCATGTCGACCGCCAAACCGTGTATGTCACTCATCCTACGGGTTGTTGCTACTGTGACAAGGAAACAGGTTTTCTGCAAAAATTGAGTCACATGGGCTTTGGCTCGAAGGGCATCCTCTTCAACCATATTAATGGTTTCGCAATCAGAATAGCTTTGTATTTATCTTTCAAGAGACTGAATGCGGGGGAAAATCGCGTCTTTTCTTATTGTAACGAATGCAACTACGTCAACAGAAAGTGGATATAAATCTATTCTGTTAAGCACATGATCCACACGAGAGACCTACTCCCATTAATGACCGTGAGCAAGATTCTCAACAGATGGCTTTAAACAAACTTCTCAACATAGCCACTGAAACCAAGTCGAGTAAGGACCCTATCGTTAACATACCGAGGTAATTGTTAAGTGTCCATGAAGGTAATTCGTTCTCTATGTTCAGAGGAAGGTTTTTAAATTTCCAGATACTAATCGTCTCGATCGCCAACTGTGACTTTGGTCAGTTTTGAAAACCGGTGTGCAATTAATGGAGAAATATGACTTTAAATTTGACTGAATTGGGTGTTGATGCTACCTTTTAAAGTAAGTTAATGTGGTAGTGAATTAACTTGACTGGGATAGGTTTTGAATAACGGATGTGTGTGTGTGTGTGTGTGTGTGTGTGTGTTTGTGATATTATTTTGAGTTTGATAGTAAATAGCGTGTGGCGATTCATCCATCCTGTGCCGTTTAACTCTAAACTTTCTGAATTTGAGCGACAGATGGAAAGGGCATGACCAGGTGTTATCTGCTTCTTAAAACATACACTGGGTATAAAGGGAGATTAGATCACTAAAGGTACGGTCGGTATATGGTTGGAGTCTCTGGTGGCTACGTCCGTACTGCTATCCGTGAGCACTTTAGCCAGTACAGGGGTGTGATGGTGCTGCTGATGTATTCACTGCTTCTCCATTTTGGCCACCAAACCATGTTATGGGTATTTCAGGTTGAGTGGTGGAGATCGGTTCATAATGCGTTGACAATGCCGACGATGGGGCTGAAGGTTTGTAATAAGCTCGTGACGGCCGGGATTGCTAATGTTTCTTAATGGCTGAGCTTTCTACCTGCAGAAGATTCAAAGAAAAGGAAAATGACGGATGTGGTATCGGCGGCAATGTTATGGCGCTTGCGGTATGGATCGTGCGCTTCCTAGCATTCAAGCTCTCATTTAGGTGTAGTTAGTTATTCGTCAGTGACACCAATACATCCTCAATCCAACTGGAACGCAGTCTCATGCATGACCTGAATTGCAATCGCTACAATTTATACAAAAGGAAGAATCATGCAGGCTAAGAGAAAATGGAATAGTACGAATCTGAAATAAAACTTTGCAAGATTTAATCCATCTGGTTTCTGACACGCGTGATTTCAACAAGGTGTAGGCAATATTGATATGAATCTACGGGTAGAAACATTTAATAAAAAAGCATACTATCTCAAACATTCCACTAGCTTGTAAGATGCAAATGATATTTTGTAAAATTTATTCACTAAACATTTAATTTTACTCCCTTTTTCTTTTCTTTTAATGTTTCTTTTATGAAATTGTTTGAATGAGTATGGTGCACGCTTCAATCATTCAATAGCAAGACGCATATAAACGATTCTTGCCTAGAAATTCAATTTTGAACAAAATTTGTCTTTCTACTCATAGGTTCATTGCAATATTGCCTACACCATGTTTAAATCACGGGTGTCAGAAACCAGATGGATCAACAAATTATTTACTTCTAACTATCCTGAAACTGTATCAGGGTTTATTATCAATTCTGCATATAAATGTTCATACGCACGTATTACATATTTCCTGCTGCTATAATTTGCATATTATAACCAGGATTTAATAATTCAAAAGAGTGAATGTATTCTCATAGGAACGATCCCCAATTTAATGTCGACATTTTCATTATATATGGACTGCTTGAAGCATAATACATATCTGCAAATGAAATCTTTCAGCAATATTGCTTGGCATAAATCCCAACACTTCTTCGCCATCTAGGAGAACTGGAGAAATAAGAACATAAAATAAACCGCATACAATGCTTGGCGGTATATATTCAATATAAAGACAGATTTCATTGCTTGTCTTGTAGTGTTCGCCATAACCACGTGACTTTTACATGTTTCTATAATCTATCTATCTATCTATCTATCTATCTATCTATCTATCTATCTATCTATCTATCTATCTATCTATCTATCTATCTATCTATCTATCTACCTATCTATCTATCTATCTATCTATCTATCTATCTATCTATCTATCTATCTATCTATCTATCTATCTATCTAAATTAAACATTCGTACATTTGTGATTTTGCGACAATACCACTTGCACTGACATGCCCTTGATATTTTGATGCTACTGCAAAGTTGCAATTACTTATGTAATCGTTATCTAATGGCAAATGATTTGTTGTATCGTCCTGGGCAAAATTTGGGACAGTGAGCGTTCATGCATTGAAATATATGCAGAGGCGTTTTATGTGTCGTTTTGCATCCACCTAACTTGGCACGCCAATATCAAAAGACGGTAACTAGCAGAATGGTTCTTCCTACTACTTAGTCATTAATGGAGTTTGTAACAGGTAACATAGGAAGCAGGGAACCAGACCAATGGGTGCGGTGCATCATGGGAACAAATGATAAAGATTCAATATTTCACTAAGATGTCGTATGCTAGTTTTCGTGCAACTCCTGTAAATAGGGAAAGCAGAACAATAACACAGGTGAGTGATGAATGTTCTGTGGAGGGGACACTCCGAACAAAGAAATGTGCCAAGGGCAATCACATGAATAATCTTACATGTAATAAGAAGAAAAAACAACATTTCTCTACACAATTCTCAAAAAGCTGAAGTACTAACTTGCATTGAAAGTACTACTAACCATGTAATTAAGAGAGAAGCGAGAAACGTATCGAATGAACCAGTTACATACCTATAGTCTACAAAGAAGACAGCAATAACCATACCAAAAGTGATCTGAAGTATACTTACCTAAGGTAAAAGCGATTGACGGAATTTAGCAAAAACCTACAATGTCAGGCAAAAGATCCTGCATCACTTTTGTTGCTATAACAAGCCAAAGAACCTGACAATGTTTTTTTTTTTAAATTGGGTGGACTGGATTTTGATATAACATTAACTTTTTATGATGGCGTGCTTGAATAATAAATATTAAATTGTACGAGCTGTCAAGTATGGGCCTTGAAAAATCTTTTCTTTGTATGAACGAAACTAATGAATCTAATGATGAGTATATTAACCATTAAAAACCTAATTTAATTGAGACCCAAGGTATCAGACCCGACCCTAGGGCAAGGCGAACGAGGCAACCGCCTTTGTCCCAGCGCTTCTCTGCGATGCAGTATATTTGCTTTGGGGCCCCGCGCTCATCGCTTGCTGCCTTGTAAGCTGCCTAGGGCCGAACCTGCAGGTTATGTACATGTACATTTTTGATGATGAAGTATGCAAGTACAAGTATATAATTAGTCCTCTCATTGGCATGGTAAATATATTTCACTACATACACATTTAATCTTATAGTCTTGATCTTCCGGTGCTCGTGTTCAATCCATATTTCCGTATCACACCCAGATTTGAAATATATATGTGCATTGTTTGACATAAGCGCATACATATAATTTTGACGCAGTGAATCAAACTTTTGTCTGTAATTTCATTCATATAGCGAAACTAAATATGAGATGTGTAATAAATACTAAAAGTCGCATTCGTGTTTTGTTTTGAGATGGAGGAAGGAACTCGTTTGATGGCTTCGACATATTCCTACGCCATATCAAACTAAGTACCACCATCTTCCCCATGAGCGAAAAATAAATAGACGTTTTGAAATAACTAATGAATCATAATTGGGTAATTTTACACCATTAATTCAAAATTCAGAATGTAACATTCTGATCAAAATTTTCTCTGCTGAAAATGAAAGCTAATGCAAACATAATTTTTCCTATTTACTTCAAAAGACCTCAGTGAAACGCTCTATAACTCCACATTGTAGTTAGTTCATCATAGGAATAGTGAATCTTGAATTATTACGTTGTTTGAAAGTTCAAAGAACTATTTCTTACATTGTTGACTAAACAAATTTATAAAACAAAATCCAATTGCTTTACTATTACCCACCGAATGGTGGAATGGCTCCAGAGCTCCGTTGACTACTTTTTCCGTAACCACTACTGTTCCAGGTTCCACTCCTGACAAATAATGATATTACAACAAAAATAATTAATGTATATGAATAATGAACTCTCGTAGCATTTTCAAGTGAAATTGAAATTGAGACATATTGTGAAGTTCAGCAAAATCACAATCCATGATGCATCAAATATAGTTAAAGAATATCAGATAACAGTCACATTCGCTGAGTTTGTGAAAAATGTGGAAAATATTAACATATTCAGCATGTGTAAAAATATTAAATAATTATGACAAACAATAACTGGAATTCACTGATGAATTCAAATAATTATTCATTAATTTGATGCGATATGAGATACACTGTAATTGGCGAGAAAACACCATCGCGTTTAACGAGAGAGAGAGAGAGAGAGAGAGAGAGAGAGAGAGAGAGAGAGAGAGAGAGAGAGAGAGAGAGAGAGAGAGAGAGAGAGAGAGAGAGAGAGAGTCTTACCCAAGCCACCACTCGTGCCAATTCTGAAAAATTCAACATCCTGGCACTTGGCATAATGGACAAGTTTGACAACTTCCTGTAAAACTATGGAGAGGGAAGGAATTCCGATGCCATGCTGGAATATGAAAAATATGCAAATATATCTACCTACCTACCTACCCACATGCATGCATGCATGCATGCATACGAACAGATAGACATACATTAGTATTATTGATCTTCACAAGGTGTCCTTAGAATCGCAAATAAAACATCTTGGCAATATCATACCGTGAAAGTCTTGTAGTATTACCGAAAATATATTTTCTTACTTTCTTTAATGAACAACTCGCTTTTATGCTTTGATCTATAACAATGAATCCTTTATATGTACCATTAGAGATCAGCTGTCCTTGACGTAAGACAACTGTACAATGACAAGCTTAAATCGTGTGAAAATGTATTTGCTGACTGTTTGCAATAATAAATTCCATTAAGTCGGATCCCTTGTCTATCCATTTTGTTTAATTAATTTCACTGTTTTTTAATAACCTTTCTTTAAATCGAACATCAGTTTGTCCAGCGACTGTTGACCTTTTATGTCCAACTCCTAGTGCACGCGCGCAAATCAACCACCACTGAATTTCAGCTTGTACAAATGTTATCCGGCACGTACATTAACGTCGGAACAATTCAGATAATGGTGAATATTAAAACTGCTAGTCCTAGGTAACAGTGGATAAAAACTGCTAGTCCTAGGTAACAGTGGATAAAAACTAGTCAAGGCACAATTCAGAACAATTCAGATAATGGTGGATAGCAAAACTGCTAGTCACAGGTAACAGTGGATAAAAACTGTTAGTCATAAGTAACAGTGGATAAAAACTGCTAGTCGTAGGTAACAGTGGATAAAAACTGCTAGCCATAGGTAACTGGATCAAAACTATATAACTATGACTATCAATCAAAGCCTGGTAGACACATACCATCTTGAAAAAAAATCGAGCCGCAAACAACCAGTTAATAAAAAAACTTTGCTGAACTTACGCTGACTGCTAGGACAGGTCCAGCTTTATATATGGCGTACCGATCTGTACTTCCGGTAATGTTTGTAGGAGAACCAACGTCACCATAATACTTTACTCCCAGTTCAGACGATATGAATTGTGTGAACTTGGACATCCGTGATGGCGTTCCTCCGAAGCATACAAACTGCCAGAAATAATATAAAGTAAAACAAAGGAAAAAGGCATCAACATTGAGCCTACCATTGAAGCATTCTTTGCAATGGAAGAGAGACTGTTGCAGAATGAATTGTTTCAGTTTTATGTGTGTTTGCGTGTATGTAGTATCATGTCCCACCCAGTCACATTATCCAGACACGAAGCATAGAATGAGCAAGCATATCGCAGAATGATCTTCATAATGATTCATTATAAATGTAAATAAAATCCATCAACAGGTTTGGCAAAAATGAACACCAATCAAAACCATAAGCAAATTTTTCCTATGGTTGCGACCTTCATCACAAGCTGCGAGCAATCATGTCGCATATTGAATAAAAGTACTTGAAAATGATTCATTTTAAGTATAACAAAATTAATCAAAGGTGAACAAAATTGAGCAAACTAATTTGTAAGAAACACATTAACGCTACGACAGTGACATTGACCAGAAGATCAATGGGCAAGCAAACCATGTATCAAAATGAAAACGTTAAAATTAAAAACTTAAATATGACGCTGACGATATAGCCGTTATGGCCTTAGCAGCCCTGCAAAGTGATTGATGTGTTTCACTTTCGCACTAATCTTTGATCAACAAAAACATAAAATGTCAAGAACGTTTATATTTTCGAACTTTCAATTTTAATTTCTTCCTCCACAATTTTACTCTGTCTACGTCTTGTGGCTCTAAGTACAAAGTGAAAGTCGTATTGCTTGATCTAATAGAATCCGAGAAGTTGTAACTCTCTCTCTCTCTCTCTCTCTCTCTCTCTCTCTCTCTCTCTCTCTCTCTCTCTCTCTCTCTCTCTCTCTCTCTCTCTCTCTCTCTCTCTCTCTCTCTCTCTCTCTCTCTGTGTTGGATGCATTTCTATGAAGACCATGGATGATGGTACTCTGCAAAAATGTATTGGAATGTTTTTGTATCATTCTTTAAGATGCATAATTACTATGTATTGAATTGCTCAAGACAACTGAGGCTAGCTTTATGGTATCATAAAATGTGTCCAGATTACGTGAATGATTTCAGACGCCATCTTTTGGAACATCAGCATTTTTGAGAGTACCATAGTCTCGTTTAACTTGAGTCACCCCCTACTCTGTGAGATTTCCGCTAAACATTTGACGAAGATCGTACAGAGTTGAGTAAGTAAGGGTCTGCTTTAACGAGACTTTGTCTACAACTGTGCGACATCGTCTCCTTGGTAATCTTGTGTCACCTTTCGTATGAAAAGAGGGATTCCCCATTCTTACCAAATTTTATGTACTGATTCATTACCTTGACATCACCAAAGCGGTTCTCCAGATCATCGCTGGTGTTGCTCAAAGAAATGTGGTACAAGTGGTCCACTGTGTTCTTCAACAAATGTGGGTTCTTGACTCTTACGGTCCTATTTCTGAAGATATAGGCACATTTAATAGAGCATATCAGAGCCGAATAGTGGGATTGCGATAGAGAGTACACAAGGGATGAATGTCACTTGTTCGCCTGTCCTTTTTTCTCGTTAAAAATTTGAAAATTCGTATCTTATTTTTATATAAGTCCAAATCAAATTAAGTTTGGCAAAATCTTTTCCTCCTAACATTTCTCAATTTGAAAAACTCTTTCTAAATTTGTTGACCTAATTATGAAAACAAATTGATGTCACTGCCTGTAGTATACAGATTACATGGTTGATGTGTGTCACTGCCTGAAGTATACAGATTACATGGCTGATGTGTGTGCTACGTAGTATACAGATTGCAGGCTGATGTGTGTCACTGCCTGTAGTATACAGATTACATGGCTGATGTGTCACTGCCTGTAGTATACAGATTACAGGCTGATGTGTGTCACTGCCTGTAGTATACAGATTACATGGCTGATGTGTGTCACTGCCTGTAGTATACAGATTACATGGCTGATGTGTGTCACTGCCTGTAGTATACAGATTACATGGCTGATGTGTGTCACTGCCTGTAGTATACAGATTACATGGCTGATGTGTGTCACTGCCTGTAGTATACAGATTACATGGCTGATGTGTGTCACTGCCTGTAGTATACAGATTACAGGCCGATGTGTGTCGCTGCCTGTAGTATACAGATTACATGGCTGATGTGTGTCACTGCCTGTAGTATACAGATTACATGGCTTATGTGTGTCACTGCCTGTAGTATACAGATTACATGGCTGATGTGTGTGCTACATGTAATATACAGATTACATGGCTGATGTGTGTCACTGCCTGTAGTATACAGATTACATGGCTGATGTGTGTCACTGCCTGTAGTATACAGATTACATGGCTGATGTGTGTGCTACATGTAGTATACAGATTACATGGCTGATGTGTGTGCTTTCTTTATGAATAGGTGTATGCAGTCTTAATGTTCGTCATCATGTACTGTTTACGTTGTGTTTTACACCATACGATTGAGACGCATACCCCATTCATTTTGTCATATTCTTTTTTGTACATTAAATGGTTTATTAACTGCTCTTTACACACATTGCAACCTAAACGAAAAATATCATGCCGAGTGACACAAGTACCTTAGATTACCTCCATGACCAGTTCCGACATTGGACCCTCTCTATGATACTGCATAAGAGACAAGGTTAGTAACTCCCTAATACTTCGTTCCATCCACCACCATCGATTTCCTTTGCTATTTCCGTCTTTAAAGACATATGACCATATTCAATGGCTTGTTTTACTCCTGAGATATTTTTATGTTCATCAAGTCATCATTGACTTTTCTACTTTGCACCAAACTGAAGTTACTGGGTGCGAAACATGCGAATTTCGCGAATTTTGCCTGCCGCGACATTGTTACGCTCAGGTGAAAACCGGTGCAAATAGCTGTATTATTATTATTATTATTATTATTATTATTATTATTATTATTATTATTATTAGTAGTAGTAGTAGTAGTAGTAGTAGTAGTAGTAGTAGTAGTAGAAGTAGTAGTAGTAGTAGTAGCAGTAGTAGTAGTAGTAGTGTTATTATTATTATTATTATTATTATTATTATTATTATTATTATTATTATTATTATTATTATTGTTGTTGTTGTTGTTGTTGTTGTTGCTGTTGTTGTTTTTGTTGTTGTTGTTTAACCATTTGCGCACCGTGGATTACAAGTCTAATAATAAAAACAAGTATCTGCGTTCCGTGGATGACGACAAGTAAAATAACCATGTACGTTCCGTATCTGAGTTTCAGTAATGGTTGGAAACAATACTAAAGTCTCATTCATGCCTTGTTCAGTTGATTTCTAGTGGCAGTCAATAACATCTTGTTCTGTTAAAATAGTTTTTCTTTGTGAACTAATGAAATAAAGGTCATACATTTGAACAAATTCTGTATTCAGTTAGGCATGAGCATATTCTATAATAATTCAGATATGCTGTAAGGTCAAATTGGCTAGGCACACAAAATTTTGGACACAATTTAAATTTATGGCCTGAAAGTATTTATATGTATACGTCTGAGGATAAGTAAACAACTATATTTTATCATATATGGGAAACTGAAAATTAGATCAGTGTATTGGAAACAAGAATAAAGCTGACACAGTTTATTTGTGCTTTTTCAATTTAACTGCTACATATTTACTTGAACCAACGTATTATTCCTGTTGACATGAACTTTTTGATGTTTAAAAACCTCGGCCATAACGGTGTTGCTAACTTAACAGATCAGGTATGGTAGCTAAAGTATGTCGTTCAAAGGATAGAGTCTGTCTTGGTAAGAAAACAGTAGAGGCAGCATTTTCTAAGAAACCGACCCTTTAGTCCTTGCAAGTAATCTGACTTCATGTATGTAAAGTAACAATTTGTCTTGCATAATGCGCTTACTTTAGCAAACTGTTTATTCTTCGAATATTCATTCTGATTCTCCTTGGTTCCTATTGCAGTTTAATTGTATCATGGTACGTTCATGCCCTATGTATACATACAAATTACTTTTCAGTTAAGGTTACTCAGATACATTGGCACACGACGGACAACAAATTTTTTAAAACGAAAATCAAACATAAAATAACTCAGATTCTGGCAACGAATATCAACTGCAGAATTTGCCGATTTAGATTCTAATAGCGGAATTTCCCAGAAAAAAATATCTTAAGAAACAAGAAGCAGTTTTCACCAATGACTGGAAGATTTTGCGTCCTTGGAAGAAAATCACTGAATAGGATAATATGTTTTTTATTCTGGTAAATTTTGGGTTAAATATTATTCCATAACAACGTATGAGATGGATGTTCATGATTGCACCAACTTCTTAGGACATTAATACAAACTATTATAATTTTATTTTTATTGCAGGGGTGGTAGTTGCCTTTGCAATTGTTATCATTGTTGTTACTATCCGAAATAATTGATCAGTAAAATTTTGTGAATGAAAATTGCTTCTTACCTATGACTTGCTCATAAATTGACAATAAACCATAACTTACCTGGGCACCAAGCCATTAACTTATTTGTGTGACACAGAGGGTCTTAATAACTTTGTATCACATAGGTTCTCTGTAATGGTGCAAAAATTTTGTAGATATATTTGTTGTTCACTCTGTCGTGATCAGCATGACATGTAACCATTAAGATTGGTGAATTGGCAAGGCCGGCCACAAGTTGGTAGCTTGTGACGGTTAAATTCTCCTGTGTGGAGGAATAAGTGAATTTTAAGTAGGACACACTAGGGTAACGGTCCGACAGAGATGTTAACGTAAGGCCTAATAACGTTGCGTTATTTCACTTTATTTTGAGCGGATGCATGTCACCCTGCAGGCTTTATATATATATATATATATATATATATATATATATATATATATATATATATATATATATATATATATATATATATATATATATATATATATATATATAATAGGTCAAGGAAGTTTGACTTGCTTGAGTATCTAATTATTTGCAGCATTACGAAATTACAGATAAACAAAATTGGAAAGAAGTTGCATAGTCAAAAATTGCTGGTCTT
Source organism: Potamilus streckersoni (assembly GCA_016746295.1). Lineage (NCBI taxonomy): Eukaryota > Metazoa > Mollusca > Bivalvia > Unionida > Unionidae > Potamilus > Potamilus streckersoni. The sequence goes on from JAEAOA010001023.1 coordinate 2,236,220, forward strand.
GAAATAGCCTCTGCAGAGTTCGTATGTCTAATCATGCCGATTTTAATAAATTCTCATCGATATATGAATACTTGCGACCTCATTGTGGTAGTCGGCTAAAACCAGACAGCACATTAAGATATTTACATATGTAGCAACATTACGAGCTGCTGTTCCTGAAACACAGTTTGATAATATGTGTAGTAGATGTGGTAGATGTGGGAATGTTTATACAGACTTGATACTTCGTTGTCGTTTTTATGTCAAATTTCAGAAACTCTTTAAGGGATTTCCTTACAGATAAATTTCAACAAGCTACATATAACGTTATTTAATGCAGAAGATGAGATGCAACCTCAATATCTTCTAGGTAGTAGGTTACCAGCAGGTGTTCTTGACAAAGAAAATTCCAAGTTATTCGCACTGCATGCAGCATATTTTGTCACGCAATGTGCAGCTATCTTCTGCAAATAAGATACTGATACTTGCAACTTATGTAGATGAATAGCACTTAAATGATTGATATACAGCTAGAATTTGAATTCTAATATTTTATGTTTCTTCGTTTTGTATTCATTTCGTTTTTGGTACTTATTTATTGATTGTATTCAGATGATTTACTGTCATATCATGCAATCTTCTACTGAAGGAAATAAAGATGATGATGATGATGATGATGATGATGATGATGATGATGATGATGATGATGATGATGATGAGCATTTAGAGGGACATTAAATTTATTTTAATATGATTTTGTATCAATATCATGTTGCCAAAAGACCATAGCCTTAGTCTACTGACTTAAGACGATATATGACCATAACCTTAGTCTACTGAATTAAGATATTTCTGACAATAGCCTTAGTCAACAGAATTAAGATGATATCTGACCATAGCCTTAATCTACTGAATTAAGACGATATCTGACCATAGCCTTAGACTACTGAATTAAGACGATATCTGACCATAGCCGTAGTCTACTGAATGAAGACTATATCTGACCATAGCCTTAGTCTACTGACTTAAGACGATATCTGACCATAGCCTTAGTATACTGACTTAAGACGATATCTGACCATAGCCTTAGTCAACTGACTTAAGACGATATCTGACCATAGCCTTAGTCTACTGACTTAAGACGATATCTGACCATAATCTTAGTCTACTGAATTAAGATATTTCCGACCATAGCCTTAGTCTACTGACTTAAGACGATATCTGACCATAGCCTTAGTCTACTGACTTAAGACGATATCTGACCATAACCTTAGTATACTGACTTAAGACGATATCTGACCATAGCCTTAGTCAACTGACTTAAGACGATATCTGACCATAGCCTTAGTCTACTGACTTAAGACGATATCTGACCATAATCTTAGTCTACTGAATTAAGATATTTCCGACCATAGCCTTAATCTACTGACTTAAGACGATATCTGACCATAACCTTAGTCTACTGAATTAAGATATTTCTGACCATAGCCTTAGTCTACTGACTTAAGACGATATCTGACCATAGCCTTAGTCTACTGACTTAAGACGATATCTGACCATAACCTTAGTCTGCTGAATTAAGACAATATCTGACCATAGCCTTAGTCTACTGAATGAAGACTATATCTGACCATAGCCTTAGTCTACTGACTTAAGACGACATCTGACCATAGGCTTAGTCTACTGACTTAAGACGATATCTGACATAAGAGTGGAAATATTGTTCGAATCCAGAAAAGAAAAACATGACTAATATTTAGGTTTCGTTTTATTAATTTGATGGAAACAGCAGCTCTATACCTGCGCATCATGCAGTACGAAAAGACAGCGGACAGCTAAGATACAGTTGAGAACCCGAAGAGGCTTGGCAGGAAGAGGGAGAAGGAAAAGAAATACGACAGCGTTGATCTGGAAAAAGCATTCAGGTTATGCTGACGTTCCGGAAATTTGAGTTTGACCAATCTCTTGATTATAGGATGAAATTTGTTTTTTTCCGGTATAACAGAAAGGCTAATTGCATTTCGCATAATTTTTTATATCTATTTCTAAGAAAAAGCGTATCATTCAAATCTCATGTTCAATTTCATTTTATTTTTGTAATTTATTAAATTGTTATGTTTTACATAAAGAGGCTTGTGATGTTCTATTCTATATCTTTGCTCAGATTGGTTTCCACATCCATTAATTTCATTTTTTAAATTTGTTTTTGTTTGCTCAATCCGGGCAATAACACCACAGTTGATCATCTAGATCATATATTAACCCACCCCACAAAAGTCTCGAAAACCTTGTGTAACAAAGAGTCTCCGTCACCTTGCAACAATGAGTGTCTCATTAACCATCAGAACAGCACAAATGCATCTTTTTATCTAAAACGATTGATGAGTTTTGACATTAACATTTGATGTAAGACAGAAATAAAGAACACGCTATTAATATATCTCCTTTTTATATTTCAGTGATATTTTTCACTTCTATGACGATAACTGCGTTATATATATATATATATATATATATATATATATATATATATATATATATATATATATATATATATATATATATATATATAGATTAGTACAAACAATACTATCATACAGGTTAGAGAAATTAAATTCGTACTCTACCGAGTTTCGAACCAAGGTCCGCGAGTATATTTCCCAGTCAAAAAGTACACAGGGAGATCAATTGTAGTATTAATTCTCTTGATCACCAATATATCATAGTGGGCTATGTGTACATATTTTAATTTCAGGTCTGCGAATAAATAAAATCTGAATATATTTATGAACAAATTGTTCCAACAGATAATTAATGCATATTCCCCCGCATAATATAAATGAGAATTATTAACTTCAAATGAGATTATATTCAAGTATTTAATCATTTAGGCCCGAAGATCACACTTTTTTAATGGTATTTAGGTAATATAGGACCAGGTATTTCTTATTAATGAAATGCTTTCGCAGATCTATAAACTTAGCCTATTCTCAACAATGATTGTTTACCTTCACGCCATTAGTAGATCTGTTGGGAAAACAAATGTAATGCCAACAAAATGTTGAACATTTTCAGATTTCAAGTTTCAAGTTGATTCTGACCAAGATATCAGACTCAAAAGCGCTGATCTCTCTCTCTCTCTCTCTCTCTCTCTCTCTCTCTCTCTCTCTCTCTCTCTCTCTCTCTCTCTCTCTCTCTCTCTCTCTCTCACACACACACACACACACACACACTTTACAACTATTGTTAAAATGCTTACTGTTTAATATCATTGTCATCAGTTGTGGTGTCCATCTTTAGTGGTCAGCTAAAATGCCCAATGTTTCACTGGTACTTTTGTTTGTTTTCTTTCGCCTGTACACCGCAAGGTATATAACTCACAACAGGTATTAAGCACATCTAAAATACGATACAACCTCACGTTACTTAGAACTCCTTTCTTTACGATATAGGGCAAAATAAACATGAGCAGGTATTTTATAATCACATTGTAAAGACGTTAGAATCAACCAATACCTTGAGTTCAACTCGGGGTTAAATGCAAAGCCTGCCGAAGACTAATCGTGGGTTAGGCATGGTAATATATATATATATATATGGTAATACTGTACGCAGATGCTTATAGGTTGCGTCCAACCGCGCACATCCAGATCTAAATCTGTACAGTTTGTTACGAATAATTATTAAAACAAAAACAGACCCTGATTTTCTGGTGAATTATGTAACGGTTGATGTTTTCAATTGATCTCGAATAAAAAGCGATTATATATGATATTTATTTTCACAGCGATCGGGCACCACCAGGGGGTGCCAAATCATCCGGTGTTAACACCCGCCTAATGAGATCGATACAATTTAATTTGCGCAGTAGTGTTTATGTGAGACTATACTTAGTCGACTATGCAGGTAAGAGTAAAATAAAATAACATCTCTTTTGAGGTGCATATTATCAATATATGGCCAATTTCATGCCACTATATGACACAGTCTCAATGAAACATTCAATTATTTTGTGAATCTATTGGGGAAAAGACGTATGCACCATAATGTCCTTGGGGTGAGAGACGCCATTAGATTAGAACACGTAAGAACATCTCCAATGTGACTATTGTAATTGGCATAGCCCATGTCTTGGTCCAGTTGTCCGTGTGTGTGTGTGTGTGTGTGTGTGTGTGTGTGTGTGTGTGTGTGTGAGAGAGAGAGAGAGAGAGAGAGAGAGAGAGAGAGAGAGAGAGATTTGTATTTTTAACGTAGCTTCAACAATTTTTCAGTCGTATCGCTACAATGTCTGCAGTGTGGCTGTTTACAGTACTTATTTGAACTGAGGCACCATGCTGCACCCAGTCACATTATCCTGACACTAGTCCGACCAGTCCTATCATTAACTCCTAATGCTGAACGCCAAGCAAGGTAGCCGTTAGTACCATTTTTATGTTTTTCTTATGACTCGACCGGGATTCGAACCCATGACCACCCGTATCCAAGGCGGACGTATATTCAATAGGCCACCGGTGCGGTTAGATACCAGATTACACATCTGACGTAGAGTGAAATGTACATTCCTATAACATTAACTTTTAAAAGTACTGGCAGTACAATTGTTTCTTTAACTTAAGTTTTGTGTCATATCAATTGTAAAGATACAGTTCATTGGTGTTCTCGGGATCTAAAAGCATGGCAAAATACACGTGATTAAACAAAAAATTTGGAACAGTATTCTATTTTCAAAATTAAGGAATCTGAATTCAATAACTCTAAACTCTATTAAGGATATCTTATACTTAGCAAAATGTTTATATCATAACCAGATGGGCATATTATTTTTTTTAATTTTAGCATGAATTGTTGCTACTCCTGTTTTCTTTTTGCTATTATTATTCTTTCAAAATGAGGAAATTATGGTAGCAGTTGACTTGTAAAATTGTTAAAATCATTTGTTTGGTATAATGTTCCATTCAAAAAGTTGCAAGAGTAAAATACAGCTTTTCTCAGTAATGTTATTACATCTTTACATATCCTTCCTTTGCAAAAGAAAATGCACATCGCTTTGGGGAAAAAAAATGAATGCATAGTTGATAACATACAAAAACTTGCACCAGTAGTAACAATAATCATTACATCAGGGAAAATATGTGACATAAGAAAATGTTTAATTTACAGGGCTTTATGTTGCTTCTTATTTGATAGTCCTTTAAATTGTTTGGATGAACTATGATTTTATTAATTCACGGTATGACATTTACTCTTTAAGATGTGTCTATTAACAAGACTGCCAGTCAGAAATATGTCCTACGTGATTTTCAGCTTTAATTATGAAGTCATGAATGACATTACTGTTGAATTAGTAACTGACAACTATTCAAACCAGTAATACTTTTTTTTTTTTTACAAAATTTTAATCATTCTGGCAGACTCAGACTCAGATTCTAGCTGGCAATAATCAGGATGTCATTCAGCATCTTGGCGGTAAAGACACATTTTTGCTGGAAATGACATTTATTATTTCATATCTAACTCAACTGCGTGTCAAAGTATGCTGTGAGTGTAAACACTAGCGAGCAGTTCAGTTCGCGTAAACAAAGACGTTTATACATCACTGCAGTGCTGTCTATCAGCAATGACCTGCAACATCATATTTAATTCAATCTGTCGCATATGGTAACTGTTTTAGTTCGAGGGAAACACAAGGCAGGGGCATTTGCAACCATACAAAAGGGACACGTTGCTGTGCAAAAAGGTCAGGCACTGTATAAAACATAATGGCGCAGAGCATTCTTAAAGTCTTAAAGTTACTTATACTGCCAGTATAGAATGTAAATTTTACCATATTTAATACGAAATTTTTATTAACTTGGAAAACTAAAGTGTAGATAGTTCCAGTCTGAAGCGAGTGCTGTTGATAGTCACACACACACACACACACACACACACACACACACACACACACACACACACACACACACATATATATATATATATATATATATATATATATATATATATATATATATATATATATATATATATATATATATATATATATATACTGACGACGAACAGTACGAAACTAGTAACTAACTAGCCTAAGCGCTTTTGACTCTTAATGAGTCTTTTTCAAAGGCAAATACAAAACATATATACGACAAACAAATAAACACAAACACGTTTTGTTTGTAACCTCTACATGGCTGTCTCCACATGTGTAAAAACTATAAATACAACCAGCTTGTATAGACTAGTTGCGGAAACTGAAAACGGTGTATAATTCCCTAAAAGTCTACAAGCCAAAGCGACATCTATTTTTACTATGTGTACATTTATGTAACGCAGATTATATCCCGGATATTTGATTCTATACCGGTTATTCTTATAGTAAAAATTGAAGGATAATAAGAAGATTTAGAAAATGTTAAATTTTACTAGTGCATAGTTTTCATTTTCTAGTCTTCTTGGTTTAGACCGCTTGGTTTCAATGTTCTAAGGTGGCGTATCCAGTATGATTCCTTTTCCTTCCTGGTTTCGGAACTCCAGCTGTGGTTGTTAGCAATAGCGATAAGTATTATATCACTGAAAGTATGGCCAGGGGAGGAGAAGTGTTCTGCGACCGGGCTTCTGTACAGCTTTTTTGTCATCCAATCAGATCTATGAAGGTTTATCCTTTTGCGTGTGTGTTTGTGTGTTTATATATGTATGTATGTATGTATGTATGTATGTATGTATGTATGTATGTATGTATGTATGTATGTATGTATGTATGTATGTATGTATGTATGTATGTATGTATGTATGTATGTATGTATGTATGTATCGCGAATCGCATTCATCATAATAGGCGTATAAGCAATTAAATAGGTGTCGTTAGTCAAGTTCAGAGACGATACAACGAGCGCCTGGGGCATTTATTAAGTGTATGGCGCTAGATGTACGTCCCCTTCATGCTCATCTTGCACTGATCGGTCACTTTGTCACTCGCGCACTCACTCATGGCAAACACGCACCTGGATCACAGAAGTAATAATCAGAAAAGACCTCGGAAAGAACCAAGGACCCACATGAGGCTACTGTAAGCTTTATCACAAAAACTGAGATAATCAAACAAAAAAAAGAAACTCTCCCAAAATGTAAGGTGGGTGCACTATTGAAATTGAATTGGCCTGATGTATTATTACATCCCCACATAATAGTACTTTTAAAATGGAATTTTTCAGTAAATTGTATTAAAACAATATTATTCTTTCAATATAATTGTGTACTATTTCAAAAAAGAGTATGTTTTTCCATGTGAAATCCATCACATTGTATAATACTTAAGTTGTCAAATTAAGAACTCTGCAGCTACAGTGCTGAATAAGAAATTTCTTTCTGCTGAGTATATCATTAACGTTTCAAGTGTTCATAGAAAACTCTGTCTGATGACGTATATAGACCCAGACGATAGTTTGTAAGAAACGATGAAGCCTCACTTTGAAATTCTGGCAAAACCCAAGAAACTTTTTTGATCAGGCGAGAAGCATCGGAGAAAAAGCAGTTATATCCCATCATGTGTCAATTCGGAATGCCATCTATGTGAACTATTCTTGAAAAGTGACTTCCAGTTCTCCTGGCGAAGTGTACGTAGCAAAATTAGAAGGCATTTAGTTCTTGGTCAATAAGACGCCTCTACCCCTACCTACCGCAATCTTAAGTGTCGTGATGTGTCTTACATTGTTGGACTACCAATAGAAATGTGATTTAAATCCTACTGAGTTTATTTGCGGTAATTGTCAAAATAAATGTAGCCATAAATAACAGGATACCATAATGTGATGGTAATTGAATGACTATTTGTATTAAACTCTTTCCAACAGGCAGATCAAACGTGTTTCCAACTGGCAGACAAAATGTGTTTCCAACAGGCAGACCAAACTTGTTGGCAAAACGCAGTTGAATTATTTTGAACAGGCAGACCAAACTATTCAGGCATTAATTGATTGTTAACTTCATGCAGTATGTTTCTCTTCCGATACCGAAAAGCATGGAAAACTATGCACCTCCAAATCTGAACAGTTGACAACGAAAGTCAGCCAATAAGCATGAGCAGATTTTTTGGTAGAAAACCCACATTTTTATATTAGGAATTTTAACATGGTTAGAAAATAAAAATGGAAAGGAGTAAAGTGTTTTCAAACTATTTTGTTACTTTAGACATACATAGGTGTCCGCCAAGTTTGTCGACATCCTCAATCGTCAGACGGAAGAGACACTTAATTAGCATCGTTGATTCATAGTGCATATCCCCTATAACTGAATTAGTAAAATATTTGCAATGTAAAAAACTGCGTGAATACAGCAGTCTTGTACACACCGTCATAGTTACGAAACTGCGAATATCATAAAAAAATAGCATTCAAGGCTTCGTTCAACCCGACCTCATATATGGCTCCTTGAAATCTTCACTGTGCGACTGCTTGGTGTAGGTTAATGCAACCGAGTGCACTATTAAAATCTAGTCCAGTCGCGATTAGTTGGTACTTTAGTCATCGTTCTTGATCACATAAACCTAAATTCATATTTTTGTTCATGCTAAAGACTAACTATAAAACATAGGTATAGATCACTTCTGCAAGAAAAGTTTGAAAATTCTAAGAAATTATACTACTTAAAGAAAACATAAAATGAGCACGCGTTGCCCGCTTTTGGCGCCAAAACATAAGACAAGTCTGGAAAATATGTTACAAGTATATATTATGTTAATCTCTTGCGCGCAAACAGAGAAAACATGAAATGAGCACGCGTTGCCCGCTTTTGGCGCCAAAACATTAGACAAGTCTGGAAAGGATGTTACAAGTATTTATTACGTTAATCTCTTGAGCGCAAACTGTGTTGATGGATTTCACAGTATATACTGTGTATTTTACAGACATCTGGAAACATTTGAACATACTGTCAGTCGGCGTAGATCTTTTTAAATCGCGTGACAATTTGTTGGACGGGACTAGTTAGATTGCTAGATTTACCCCATTTAGGTATGTTCTCTAAACTGGAATACACGAAGGTAAACAAACTCAGCCGAATAAAGACCTTAAGAAAGCAATATATCACACAAAATATGTTCAAAGTTTGGTCTGAACAAAAATATTTAAATAGTCAAATTTATCATGTACAATCAGGGAACATATATTGAAGTGAAATTGTCGAAATAAATTTTCACCCATGAACATGACGGACCCACATATTAATGAGAATTAAACTAAAGTGAAATCAAAACACGACAGTACAATATATATCTCGTCAAATCATTGTAAAAAGAACACGACATTACTATATATCTCGTAAAATCATTGTAAAAAGAACACGACATTACTATATATATATATCTCGTCGAATCATTATTAATAGAACATGACAGTACCATATATATATCTCGTCAAATCATTGCAAATAGAAAACAACATTACCATATTTTTAATTTGACTTATATTTGTAAAGTCCATATACACAAAAATCACAATTTCATGTGCCTGCTATCAACACGGGACTTTATGACAAGACAGGACTCAGGTCATAACTATTCTTCCCATATAGTCACTACATTTGTTGGTCAATACTGAGCTTTCTAGTGTTCACAAATGCTAATAAATCATAATATTAATTTAAACATCTTCATAGATGAACTCATGGTGAAGTTTTTGTTATATATTTCACGTTCAGGTTGTAGACCAGCAACGATGCCTCATTACTTGTCTTGTACTGTCGTCAACAGACACACAGACAACCACACCATACTGCTAAAGAATAAACAAATTATATAAAATAACTACAAAGACCGTCTAAATTTAACTTATGCAAAAACGAGAGGAGCAAAGCTTGTCTCAAATCAGACTGGGGCTACCTTCATGGATATAGTTGCCATCAGTCCATATAGGATAGGGTTAGTCGTACTCGGATTACGATGCAAGGCAGGAGTGCTACTATTAGTAGTAGACTTGATCCAGACACGCACAATTTTAAAATTTAGTAAATTTAAATACAAAATTTCTCTAATACAAATAGTTTAATGGCGCATTTTATTATTCATTTTATAACCATACAAATCTAAGGCATGTTGTTTTCAAAGTTTTCTTCCTTTTTTGGTTGAAGTCAACTGTGAGTAATTATTAAATTTAAAAGACCGTTTGATATTCAAATATTGTCAGAACTGAATTCATGCTATATAAAAAAACCTCCTTCGAGCTTCAATTCAAAACAATTGTTGAGTTGTGTTATTGTAATATATTGTGATAATGTATATTTATGAAGTCCCCTTGAAGAGGGAATTCCTGTACCTGAAACATTTTTCCCCGCAGTAGATGGCAGATGGTGTATTATTTTTAGTGATGACATGTTCAAGGTTATTGTCATTTCTTTGTCCACGTCAGCTCTGCATACAGTCATCATCTGTATATTTTTACGATTATGCTGCATTTGTACCTGCTTGGTAGCGACTATTTTAACTCTGTCAAGGTTACTCACACACCTACTAGGTATACCCATGTTCAAACTTGAAAAGCTGTCCATTCTGTTTAGTCGAATTTATCTTTTTCTCTTGTCATAACGAAAAAGATATCATAGTACAGGTATAGACAAACTAACAGTTGTTATGACGCCTTTCCTTCTTATCGAACCAACCTGAAAGAACGGGTAACTTTGGATGCAAAATAAAGTTGTATGAATCTAGATTGATATATGCAAGGACACATCGTATATACTAGCTTATAAAGAACAATGTCAACTTATAAAGGTCAATGCTGTAATCTAATAACTTTTTATACATCGGCATTCCCTTATTCCATATACAAGTAAATGTGGAAGATCTACGTATAGATATCGATAAAATGTTGTATTATGGTGTTTGTCAGGTAAAAGAACCAAAATCAACGGTGCAAATCACCTATCATAAATGATTAACTAATCTATTTCACTGATGATGCCACAGTGATCGAGAACGAGACTAAAGTGTTGTCTGTCGAATGCTCAGAGTTTGCATCGCCTAGATCCAAAATACGGCAGTTTCTATACTGAATCATTAATAATTCTGGAGAAGCGTTTCAGTCAAATATTCTACGAGTTTCCTTCATTTTATTCTTGCATACTCCTATATTAACAGATTAAACTGTCGACCGCTTAGGAGGCCTAGTGGATAGAGCGTCAGCCTCGGACGCGAGTGGTCGTGGGTTCGAACTCCAACCGAGTCATGCCAAAGACATAAATATGGTATTTACAGCTGCCTCGCTAGGCGCTCAGCATTAAGAGGTTAGTGTTAGGACTGGTCGGCCTGGTGTCAGGATAATGTAACTGGGTGGGACATCATGCTATATGTATGCAGCATGATGCCTCACTGTTAGATATGACTAGTCAGGAGTTTAAAATTTAGCGTTTGCAAAAGATTGAAGCTCAATAAGGCAAATCTGCAGTCCATCTGCAGCTTACACTGCGCTTTATATGAGTACTAGGTTCTGTTTTGTGATAGGGTGGGTGGGTGGGGGTTAGTATGTGATAGAAGTTTGCATTCGGAATGACTGTAGCGCTTTTGTCTGTCGCGTAGCCACACCAGCTCAGTCTTATGCTATAGCCAATATTTATATCTCTTCGACGTATATATATATATATATATATATATATATATATATATATATATATATATATATATATATATATATATATATATATATATATATATATATATATATATATATATATCACTTCAAAAGTAGCCACAATGCTCAGCAGAACCCTGACTTGTGAATTCAATTTGGCCACGGGCATCTTCTGCTATGTTCAACAATGAACGATAACAGGAAGAGTGACAGATACATGATCCGTCAATAAGTCCAGAAGGCTTGTAAAATATGAAGACTCATGATGAAGTGACCTACATTTTAAGCTAGAAAAATTTCTACGAATTAATGGGTGTGGTGTGCTTTTTATAATTTCTAACGTAGTTTTAACTATTTTTCAGTTATATCGCTACGATGTCTGCAGTGTGGCAGTTTATAGTGATGTCTAGCACTGGGGGATCATGCTGCAGACATGTAGCATGATGTCCCACCCAGTCACATTATCCTGACACCAGGCCGACCAGTCCTAACACTAACCTCTTAATGCTTAGCGTACCATTTTTGTAAGTCTTTGGTATGACTCGACCGGGGATCGAACTTACGACCTCCCGCATCTGAGGCGGACGTTCTAACCACTAGGCCACCGGAGAGGTTACGAATTAATCGAACCATAGACCATATCCGAACTTACCTTTATGGGCGCCGAGTGGCCGAGTGGTTTAAAGCGCTCTCCGTTACGGATCACTGCCATCTCACCTCTGTGTGGGTTCGAGTCTAAGATTCGGCGAACGTAGATATGTGAGAAAGCTTGCCAGTAACTTCTCGTGGGTCGGTGGTTCTTTCCGCGGATTTCCCGGTTTCTTCTTCCACCATTAATACTGGCCGCCATGTATTGCCTACCGTGTGCTGAAAAATGGCGTCAAAGCCTAGAACAACAACAACAACAACAACAACAACCAACTTCCCTTTGAATGGGTAAAGAGATATTAGAATTGGCTTCAGAATTAAGAATGAAGCAAAGCTTATACGAAGAGACAAGGAAAGAAGAAGTATACGCATGTATGTATGCATGTCTGCTTACATCTATCTATCTATCTGTATGTGGGTGTATTTTAAGGTAATAAGCAGTTGTCTTCCCAAAACAAACTACAAATACTTATCCAAGCTTAGTAAAGAAATGAAATACACGTACAGGTGAATTGGTTGTACTGAATGCTATTACCTTGACATACATACATTGACAGCTGATGAATGTACTGTAGAATATATTGTTCACTTTTGCGGTTGTTTCAAGTTCTGCTCATGAATGACAGCGCGGCATTTTACCCGCTTTTGATATTTTATTTTTAAATCGCCATTTGTCTATTTAGAAAATGGTCTGACTGATAGGAATTGTCGGTTTCCAGGTTATATCGGGTCTTTGGAAGGTAGAGTCAATAAACATGGTAAACACATAATAATTTATGATGCCAATTTATTGCTTTTTACAAGAAAGGTGTGTATTGATCTTTAAGGGAGACGACAAGATGAACAAAGGATTTAAATGCGCAGTATTTTAATTTGGTATGCTTGTTTGCTGACTCGATTGTTTTATATTAATTTTCCTCTTATATAAATATCCTCAACTTTAGATGCTTATAGAAAACTAGTTACACGGGTGTATAATAGAAAAGACTTGTTTAATCGATAACGGCTTTCCGCTTAATATATTTCAAGATTTGTTAAAATTAAATGATCTCACTTTTAATATTTACATTCAAAAAGGACAGGAATATATGACGATCTTCCAGTTCACAATGTACATATTACATCAATTACTGACTGTCAAAAATAACCATAGTTGCTAACAAATGTAAGCCATATACAAACGTTCTAATGTTTTAATACCTGTACGCCATGTAGGAAAGTTTTGATTTACACCTATACGCCATATGCAAAATTATACATAAACCAACTGCTTGCTTGTGTGCATATTAACATTGATACATCTTTACTATAATCACATTTCAGCAAGGCAGTTCACAGCATCAACAATTCGCTTTTGTGACTCGTACTTAAGTTAGTATGTGTCATGTATTAATCATATTTCACAGCATGCCGCCAGCGTAAAATCTTTCACACTCTGCCATATACACATCAGCATGTCCCACAAAAAATTTAATTTTTTATGTTTGATATTGTTCCATCTAATTATCCATCTTCTACAATTTACAGTCCAATTATCCATCTTCCACAGTGTGCCATTTTATTATCCATCTTCCACAGTGTGCCATCTAATTATCCATCTTACACATTGTGCCATCTAATTATCCATCTAACATTATCCATCTAACACACTGTGTAATCTAATTATCCATCTTACACAATGTGCCATCTAATTATCCATCTTACACACTGTGTAATTTAATTAGCCATCTTACACACTGTGCCATCTAATTATTAATCTTACACACTGTACTAATTACTAATCTTACACATTGTGTTATCTAATTACCCATCTTAAACATTGTGTTACCTGGTCATCCATCCTTCAAAATATACCATGCAATTATCAGTTTTTCACAGTGCGACATCAGCTTATCCATCATACACATTGTGCCATATAATTACCAATCTTTCACATTGTGCCATCTAAGTACTCACCTTTCACAGTGTGCCATCTAATTATCACTATGTTACAGTGTGCCATCTAATTATTTATCTTCCAGAGTGTGCAATCTAATTATCCATCTTGCTCGTTGTATTATCTATCTTACACCTTGTGCAATTTAATTATCCGTCTTTCAAAGTTTTACTTCTAATTGTACGTAGCAAGTATACATAAGTTTGTTTACCGATTTCTGCTAAAATTGTTATCGTGAAAAATTTTAAGCATATATGACTACACCGGGGTTATATCTTAGTAGTTACTGTTCTTAAGCGCCGTGGTGAACTAATGGTACAATTTGAACGACTAAACAGTTTGTCTCGTCTTTCTTTGAATCAATGCTCTAATTGTTGTATAGTCTGTAATTTTATACACTCCTTCAAGTTCTGAATGTGTTTTCATACAAGAAATATATTTCATGTCATCCGTCTCGCATCACAGAATAAAGCAACTTTAAGATTTGGTAAGCTTATCAAGAAAATTGCATAACTTTTTCCATTATACCAGACCTTGTCAATAGTCTGCTGAAATGAGGTAGTTGCAAATAATGTGACCACACTAAACATTTGTGCTTTGATATACTTTAGTGAAAGACCTATTTCATTTCCTAAGTATTTACCAGCAATGGAACATGTTATTGGTCAATGCTGCAGATTATTCCATAAACTATGAATTAGTCTGTACATATTGCAAAGAAACTATTTTTACAAATTTTTAGACACGATCCTTTGCTTGCATAAACATTACAACCGCCCTAGCATATCCTGGAATAAAGGGGTGGGTGGACAGCCTAATAATAGCCCAAAATTCCCATCAAACGTTTGTTGTTTTTTTTTTGTAGGGTATGAAGCCCCACAATTACAGCGTTGCAGGGGATGTCAGATTTTCTTTACGCGTTACCATTTCATTGGCAATAACTTATGCTTTAATATTCTGAGAGAATAATTGTAACAATCCGATCTGTCAATATATATATATATATATATATATATATATATATATATATATATATATATATATATACACACACACACACACACACGTATTTGTTGCATCTTCTCTTTTAGAGGAATCGAAATAAAATGATCGCAAATATATTACACAAAGGGTTTACATGATATGGAAAAGTTTTTATAATAATATTTTTGTTTAATAATGCAGAATTTTCCGTAATTCTTAGGCAAAAAATTTGCTTACAGAGTTCAGTATTAAAGATACCTACAGAAGTCATATTCCTGTCCTCTCGCATGCTTCACACACTCACACACACACACACACACACACACACACACACACACACACACACACGATAGTATATTGTACGCCAATCAGATCTTAAATCCATACATGAATCTTATGTTTCATCTATACGCCATGCATTGGGATTTGCCTTATCATCGATTGTACACTTATCTGTTCTAAAGAACGTTTGGTTTGTCATAGAAAATAAAAACAGGGTAAAAATAGTTTGGTATTTGACGCATTTTAAAATGTCAGTTTTTTTTTTTCATGCCATCAAACCTTATCACGACATTGTAGGCCCATTGCATGTTTTTGTAACATATTTCACTATTGGTCGCCCTCATTATATATGTGTGAAAAAGAGAAACGTTTTCACTACATTTGTTTTAAATATTTATAAATTACGCTGATAAAAACTTTTGAGAGGAAATATAGGCATTTATTTGTTGTTAATTTTATGTCGCTAATCTATTTTTTTTTATGTCTCAAAAATGTACAAAATGTCATCAATACCTTAGACTCTTTCCAGTGTACATTAGCGCTACCTTAAACTACATTAAAATACTCAACAATAAAATATGCAATACAGAATGTCACATAATTGCTAGTTAGATTTGGTGATAGAATAATGGAAAGATGTTCAACTCTATATATAGCTGGTATATATTTGTTTATTTAGGTCTAAATGTTCCCGTTACAAACATCAAGTGAATCCAAATTAGGTCAAAATGGTTTGTCCTGGGATTTGGTTACAGACTGATATCCGTCGCAGAATGTTATACAAATAGCTCAGAGAGGATGTGATGTGCTCATATTTCATAATAAATGCATAATCACGTAAACTTCTCATTGATATAAAAATGTAAATTGAGTCCTTTAAATCAAACAGCAAATAGACGTGATAATGAATTAATGACTCCCGCATTAAAATAAAAGTTTTGGGATCGTTTTCTCTGTGTACTAATTTCAATCCATTCTTACAAATCTTGGCTAGTTCAAAGTAACAAAGAAAAGAGTGAAGCCAACAAGTTTTGTAAATTTTAATAAAAAATAATTTATTTCCCTACAAAACACAGTAAAAATATGAAAAAGGACTTATACTGTGTGAATATAATCAGAAAACAACAATCATATAATTGAAACACACAAATCCTTTTACGAAAATATCCTAAATGAATCCACGTTTAAATCCTTGAGAAGTTAAAAGATGGAGGAAGATAATGTAAGACGAATTAAGTATGATGTCAAAAGTTCCACGTTACATTTTATGAATCCCAAACAAATTATAAAAAGTTCCATGTTACATTTTATGAATCACAAAAGAATATTCCGGCTTTAGCACTCTGAATAATTTCCACGGAATGTCTCTTATTACAAGTTTTGATGACGAAGTACTTATTTTCCAGAAAATATAAATTATTCTTAAATAACAAAAAAACCCTCCAAACTGGCACAACATAAAATACTTATCGTTTATTAAAGGTAATTTTACGACTGAATCAAAATCACTAAAAGCGTTAGTCTTAAACACAATTTTAGATCATGCAATAGGTCACATGGTCACTTACAACAAGCCACTTGACACGTGTGCCCAAATGTTGATGACACAAAGTGATCACGCGGGTAATGTTTGTATGACGTTGATACTGACCAACCATTTAAACTTCATGCAATAAAGTGTCGGAACGAGGTCAGCTAAAAATAATGCTAATTAAATACTTTTCAGTCCTGTACAAACAGAATAGGTTTTAAAAAGTCGAATCCCGTGAAAAGAATCATTACAAAAAAATTTAGTGAAATTAAATTAAAATAAAAATAATTGTAAAACCAACACACAAGCAATTTAATCACATATTAATAACACTATTATGCAATAATTATAATTGATTAAAACCAAGCTATCTATTCATTATACGTTGACATTGTTCAATGGAGTAAAACAGGTGTACACCTGATTCAGATGTTAAATGCTGAGGCTATACAGGAGAGCAGAAGAGAAAAGTATGGAACGCCACAGCTGTCTTAAGATGTCAACGTTTATTATATAATGTGCAAACTTCTTTATATGCGGTGCTTTCGTACTTATATGATGTGCAAACTTCGTTATATGCGGTGCTTTCGTACTTATATGATGTGCAAACTTCTTTATATGCGGTGCTTTTGTCCTTATATGATGTGCAAACTTCTTTATATCCTGTGCTTTTGTCCTTATATGATGTGCAAACTTCTTTATATGCGGTACTTTCCTCCTTATATGATGTACAAACTTCTTTATATGCGGTGCTTTTATCCTTATATGTGCAAACTTCTTTATATCCGGTGCTTTTTTCCTTATATGATGTGCACACTTCTTTATACGCGGTGCTTTTGTTCTTATATGATGTGCAAACTTCTTTATATGCGGTGCTTTTGTTCTTTTACGATGTACAAATTTCGTTATATGCGGTGCTTTTGTCCTTATATGATGTGCAAACTTCTTTATATGCGGTGCTTTCGTACTTATATAATGTGCTAATTTCTTTATATGCGGTGCTTTTGTACTTATATGATGTGCAAACTTCCTTATATGATGTGCAAACTTCTTTATGATGAGAAACTTCATTATGATGAGAAGCAAAGACGGATCTTGTGCAGGCGCGCCAAGCGTCCAAGCAGTCTGTTGACAAAAGCAATTTGGTCGACTTAAACTGAGTAATCAAATTTAGGATCCGTTATCATCACTCTGTCAAGCAGATTTCACACTACATCCAGTCTAAACAGTGTTCGCCACCAGTTTTTGTATCAAGCTATCTAAACATATGAAGAAAGAAAGTTTATGTATGGAACGCCAAAACTTTCTTATGTTCTATGGAAAGTCACGCGCGAAGAGGCCTAATGGGATATATGGTCTTACTGTAGTGACTAAAATGAAAGAACTAATATGGCAGACTTGTGTCTAATGTTCTCAAACAACTGAAGTTAGATTCTTCATCAGGATTTTTGAAGAACTGTAAATCTCTCCCGATATTGTGAGTAAGCTATCACTGTACAACTTTCAATGTTTGGGCCTAGTCAATAGGTTTGACATTATGAGGCTGCGGATAGAATGCGTCAAATACGGAAGCAATCACCTCGGCCGCCATGAATTTAAAATATCAAATTTAATATTAAAGGGCTTCTCGAGACATGATCTACGGTTATGGATATCAGCAACACACTGTCTGTTTCAAAAACTACTATGTATCGCAGAATGAGACAATATAACCTCAGTAGATTTTATTTCTAGGGTATTAGTGATGAAACGCTGGACTTTTTCTTTAATGAAATTATAATGAATAACACATTGTGGTGAAGCAATGATAAGACAGATCTTGTATCATAGAAATATCAAGGTTTTGTTTTGTTATTTAATATTGTTTTGATTACATTTACACTTAACACACACACACAATATATATATATATATATATATATATATATATATATATATATATATATATATATATATATATATATATATATATATATATATATATATATATACGGGCACTCTATAGTGAACCGTTTTATGTGTTTATTTTTTAAATTCTATCTCAAACAATGACGAAGAACGAATTGCTTTCATTGTCATTTGTCATATTCATCTTTTGAGTTTGCTTTACCTTGGACTGGAAATCATGTTCCTTGTTCTACCTGGACGGAATTAATTAACTCACGACCTTTAGTTCCCAGATAAATTTGCAAAGGACGTTTTGCATTGCCTTAAAAGTTAAGAGACTTAGTATCTTAGTCATTTTCTACCTAAAACACCTAAATTAATCTGCTTTACAGGAAATATCAATGCTAAAATAAAGGTTTGAAGTACCTTTTATTGAAGGTAATAGTGATAATTCAATATCAAATCGTACGATGGTCACGTTGTTGCATTCTGTCAAGAAAAGTAGATTAACATATCTAGTTTTTTTTCAGCTTATGCTGTCTTATTTAGACCGCTTATTTTATTTCCTGAATTTGATAAACTTGTGCGAAACGTTGTTTGCAGATTAAAATTAACGGCCGGCACGTAATACTTTTTCAGATTAGGTATATAGCCTCCGTATAACTTTCGCGACATGCCAATACATTACAATTAAAATTAAGAATTAAATCTATGGGCAGTCATCACCGCCAAAATTACATTAATAAAATGATGTAGTATGAAATCAAATGATTTAACCCAGTAATTGAAATGATAAATCCAGATTCCAAATGATGTGGTGTTTCATGAAATGATTTAACACAACAAATGGAATGATGAATTCAGATTCAAAATGAAATTGTGAGATATGAAATGATGTAGCATGAAATTAAATGATTGAAACCCAAAAATAAAATAATAACTTCCGATTCCAGATGACCTGATATTAAATGAAATGATTTAGTAAGAAATGAAATGATTTAAAGAACAAAACAAACTATTTAAAACTTGTACAATGCTATAAAAAGCAAAGGAAGTAAAATGGAAACAGGCAGATGTGAAAAGAAGCAAGCAAAACACAAATGAAACAATCGAACATCAAAATAAATAACAGTATCTAAAATAATAAGATAATAATAAAACAAACTAGGCAAAGAAGAAACATAAATATAAAAAGAAACAATGAAAACACAAATAAAACGAACAAACGCGTGTGTGATTGAGATTTTTAACGTAGATTTCACAATTATTCAGTCAAATCGTTCGATGTCTATAGTGTGACAGTTTATATTGATGTCCAGTATTCGGGCATTACGCCGCAGACATGTGGCATGATGTCGCACCCAGTCACATTATCCTGACACCAGGCCGACCAATCCTAAAAACTAACCTCTTCATGCCGAGTGCAAAGTGAGGCAGCTGTTAATATCACTTTTAAAAGTCTTAAACAAGCAAATGCCAAACGAAGTCACGGGTATATAACATAATAGGATAATAATAAAACAAACGAGAGCAAACGAAACAGACAAATGCCAAAAGAAACAAATCAGTAACAAACCTAACACCAACACGAAACAAAACTAAGCTGTTAAGCAAACGCAAAAATGAAACAAAGTAACAACATAAAGTTAAACACACATTTAACACTATTGAAAATAAACAAACACGATAACGCAATGATCAACTTTATGAACAATACTGAACTTTGTTCCCAGCCAGGGTCTAACAACAGACGTAGCAGATTAAGTGAAATTACAAATTATTAATGGCATAGCGGATAGACATAAGAAACATAGAGATATTCTGATTAAAAATTTGGTAATGCAAAACAAATGAGACTAAACGGCAGCCGATACGAGTTTATATGAGAACATAAAGATTTCAAAACCAGTTTTGTGTGTGTGTGTGTGTGTGTGTGTGTGTGTGTGTGAGTGTGTACGTGACAATGGCTCGTACTCAGTAACAAAGAAAAGAGTGAAAGCCAACAAGCTTTGTATATTTCAACAAAACAATTTATTTCCCAAGACAACAATGTAAAAATTTGTAAATATGACCTACAATCTGTGAATATAATCCAAATATAATTTTAAGAATAAAAACACAAGTTCTTTATTAAATAGCCCTTTCATAATTCAGGTTCGAGTCCCGACGAGGTACGAATAGGTAGGGCAATGACGTCAGATATAGTCCAATATATGAATAGCAATAATTCCTCACCTGAATCGCAGTCTTTGTTTCCAAATAATTCCAGAATTAATTTCCTTGATTATATTTCAGAATGTTTTATACGAAAGTCAACTTGTTGAGTGTCAAAGAAAATAAATTATTGAATCCAAATATCAGACAAAGAATACAATATTTAAAATAAACACACCTTGTTCGTTCAAGGTTTTGAATGAATCTGGCCAAACCAATATTAAGAATGCGTATTTACACTCAAAACATCACTTCAAATCTCGCGGGATTGGTCATGTTGTCTTTTATTATTCTAAAATTCACACGTAGACCAAAGTCACTCCACTAAAAAACCCAATCATAACAAAGGTTGTTTACAAACATTGATCAAGCGGAAAAAATATGTCTGTGATGCGGACCAATCATTTTAATTTCATGTTGATTTGTTACCAAGGTAGGACGAACTAAATTACTATATACAAACTTTGTGCTAAAATATATATCACTGCTAATAATAGAATCCCAAATTCGAGAAAATTATTCATTTCTATTAAATACAATGAAACAAAAATGAAAATAAAAGAATTTTAAACCTTACACACAAGCAATTTAATCACCTATACGTAATATATATATATATATATATATATATATATATATATATATATATACATACATATATATATATATATATATATATATATACATACATACATACATACATACATACATACATACATACATACATACATACATACATACATACATACATACATACATACATACATACATACATACTATTTTGTACGTTAGCATTTGTGTTATCTAAGACAGAAATTTCTAAAGCATTTTTGATTGATAAAGAACGGTAGGTGCTTAAAGACTGAGTAGTAGAAGAAATGATATTTCTGGCCTCAATACCAAACTTCCCTTAAAAAAAACCCCAAAAAACAAACACAGTTTATCATCTTGTCACCACCCTCTAGACTTCTAAATATAGCAAGGTTTATAGCCCAAATTTTGAGACAAAATATGATTTGTTGGGGAATGGTGTATTTACTCCTGAAATTACTCATTTTACTCTACTACGAGCAAGACAAATTTGTACACAATATCTACGCAACACTCCCCGTTTCGATATTTTTTGTAAAGTTTAGAGCAAATTAATTAGAGATTATATTAACTATTACTAAACACACTCTACCAGATACATGTTTGGATAGCGATTTTCATATTTATTTACTCTCATTGGCAAAATATATGTCAACCTGCTATCAATTATGTCAATTTCACGAATTAAATCATCCATGTCGTACTTTGCAGCACGCAAATAAGATCTAATTTAAGATGATACATTTTTATGTTATACGTATTTTTTGTTTCGAGTTGTGGCTCGATTCGCTTCATTGCAGTTGACAACCTAACGCCGATTCCCGAAATAGTTAACAATTTCTATTAAGGATTTAAAAATAGGATTTAAAATTGCTCTGCCAGATATTGTACCTGAGCATGTCAGCAACATCGGAAAATACGAAATTACTCGAATTATTTTGCTATAATATTTATAACATTTATGTGCACCAGAGCTTTTGTGATAGTATTTATAGTACTGCATTAATGTGTCCAGGACAGATTTTGAAATAATTTTTTTAAACGTTATTGAAATCAATAATCTGTTTGTCATATGTGTTACCCTAACATTACGCAATAGTGAACTTTCTAGCACCAACAACGACATCAAGTGATTTTCTAATTTAAACAATAGCATTAATTGCCATAAAACCTGTATGCTAGTCATAAACTTGACACTGCTACGATTTAGTCTCAGGCGAATATCCACTCCGCTGAGCAAATACTTGTCTTGCGACCACATGTCCGTATCATAACGATCCATCAGTTCTACATTACGACCTTGCAGGATTTTCTTTCGACGGTCGTTAAAGCCCACATTGTGAATATCATCATCTGCTGTCTGGGCTGTGTCGTTAAACTTGTCCTCACCTACGGTGTCAGGTTTCCAAACCAAGCAAGCATCCAGATGAGTGTTCTTGGTCTCTTTTCCGTATGTCAATAGATTTTCTAGGTACGCTCGATAACGGTAAGTATCCATGCTACTACTCTCCAGTTTGTTATTCATCCACTTCGCTGAACAAGGAATGCATGAAATTGTTGAGGAGAGCTACTCTATCCGGATGAGTGTTAGACATTTTGATCACTTTCGGTGTCATGTACAAGTAACTGCTATTCAGATCGAGACAATATTCGGGCTGTCCTTTCATTACAAACTGGATGGGCGCTGGAGGAGACGGGATGAAATTCGACCCATTGGGTTTCTTGCATCGTCGACATGGTGTGTGGTATGGCAGCGAGATCTAGTTCCGACTTAGATATGCGCAATACCCTCTGTGCATCATTTTCTCTCTGTGATTTTGTTTTTAAGTAGTCAAAAGCGTCGTAGTCTTGGAGGGTTATTCTTTTATTCGTCTTTCTAGCTCGGGATGTGTGAAGTCGTCTCAATAAGTGTCTTCGTCGTCTTTTTTCTGCTTTGTCCTTGCTCCTTGCTGTGGCGTCAGGGAAGTAAGAATGCCTGACTCGATAGCATCCAGGGCATATATAGAAGTTTCTTGTCGGCCCAAAATGTCTTTGCCCGTTTAAAGCAAAACATTTTTGACTCCTCTAAATAAGGCTTCTTTGGGATCTTGTTTGTCAATGATGACATTTTGGATAAATTCTTCACCTTTCGTCACCATTAGTTTCAAAACGGCAGCCGCCAAACGAAAGACCGATTGAATCATATTTTTTAAATCATGTCCTGTTGTCGAGCGACTTCTTCGTACACAAGATACATGACTAACAAGGGGTTAACGTAATCTTGTTCGATAATGTAATTTCACTATTACTTTCCCTTAGCTGAAAAGGAATATTTTGTCCCAGATCTCCTTCAATTGTAATATTGACAGTGTCGAAATATGACTTACTGACAGGCAAATAGTGAGGATGTTCAAATTCTCGGTAAACTTGATAGTTGTTTTTACCTTCCTCATCAGCGTTGGTGACTGAATCCATTTTGAAAGGAATGACACGCAGTGACGGTACGGAGGTGTGTCCCACCATGTTGTACTCCACCACATCGAAGTACACTAAAATCAAATTCAGTTCTTGGTTCATTTCTACAGGCAATCGAAAATATTTCGCAAAATCCAAGTTGTCGGTAACGACTAGTATTTCGTTTTTAATCTTGATCAACTTGGGATCTCCACCTAAATTGTCATACAATTCAGGACAAAATGTAATCGCCAATACGCTGTCCTCTGAAAATTTAATCAGTAGGCGACGAGCTATTTTATGGTACTCGAGGGTGACACTTTTTCATTTACAATAATGCATGAAAGAAGATTAGAAAGTACATGCATATAATTATGGCGGTAATCCCCCCCCTCCATAAATATAACTGCTCATTTCTAATACTTTAATTTGTGTCAAGTTGAAAATTTTCAAAGAAAGTTCTTCGATGGAAAATTCAACAATTTATGTCTTACAGAATTGCTACATTTTGATAAATTACAAAATTCACCTTTACTATTATGTTTAATAAATGATAAATCTTAAATTACATTGGTGATATATAAATATATTCTGTGAAGATACATACACAACAATGCGCACACAAGTAGTTATCTTGTACATCGGATTATGATTCTCTCTCTCCCACACACACACATACACACACACGCACACACACATACATACATACATACATACATACATACATACATACATACATACATACATACATACATACATACATACATACATACATACATACATACATACATACATACATATATATATATATATATATATATATATATTTATATATATATATATATATATATATATATATATATATATACAAGAACTAACATTTAGCACTTAAAGGTGATAAAAAGCTGTGAGACTAGTTGCACATACAAAGATCAACACATAATACCAAATGGGTGATATGGGATTAGTTTGCACATAAAATAATAAATATTTGACACTAAATGAATGAAAAAAGCTGTGTGACTAGTGGCACATATAAGAATCAATATTTAACATCAAATGGGTGATACAAGAGCTTAACATAAAACGAAATTAAACAGCGAACTAATGGTATTTTCTAAGTATATTTATTATGTTGATTACATAGATTTAATTTTGCCCATGCATCGATGAATACCAGTTAATTTAATTACCGATGTCTGCGAGCTCCCTCTCTACATTGAATAATTTGATAATTATCAATAAACACATTTAACCTTCATGTGGGGAACATGGGTGTCTGCAGATAGTGACAATGGTGTGTGTGTGCACTTGCCCCACCCTCTGATGTCACCCCTAAACATGTTTTGGTCTACATATTTAAAATGTTAAGACCGACCACTACATGTTTGTTTTGGTGCCACAGACGAAAAAGTATATTCAAGCTAAAGAAAATAGACACAGATGGAAGACTTGATATAAAATCTTCACATACTCAGAACGCTTTATGTTCACCAATATCATGGCTAGTACATGGGATAGTGAATGAAATATATTTTAGTCATAATTAAAGGGTCTTCCTAGAAAAGTCATGTCCCCCCCAATAGAATATTTAACAATGTCGATAAGGTTCTCTATTAACCAGACACTGTTACGCAATTAAATTATATTATTACAAGCCAGGGTCGATGCTTGACCGAGCGGTGTCAAAACCCTGGCGCGATTCCCGCTAGAAGTTATAGGTTTACCCCAAATTTCCAAAAACTTCTATACAACTACAGTTGTAAGTTGGAAAGCCCGACGTATCCATTATATATCTAAATTTTACTCTAATCAATGAAAGACCACATCCATCAACCGCACATCCGCATAGTTTCTCTACATCAACTTTCCCTATCGTCAACAGTTCACACCCTAAAAACTCTACAATCATCCATAACACAAGGGACTATTTTAACTACGCCAAATCAGGACAGTCACTCTACTGTTTCAAGACAAACCACACCAGTAAAATTACATCACATTTGCCACCATGGCGACATAAACTGTATTTTCCGAGACCCTTCTCATTCATTCCATTGTGTTTCCTGACGTAAATACTGCCACTGCCGTCACAACAGCAATGTACACCACTAGATTTTATAAAGTACAACATCACTCCAGGATCACTCATGCCTATTTGGTTTGAATTCGCTAATCAGTGAATATGGCATCTTGAAAATTCACTAACACTTTCTCTCCGTGACGTTTGCTCCTAATAATTGGCTAATTATTTCGGGCCAATGAATTGCACTGAATTCCAATAATCAATCAAGGAATCACACAAACCTAAGAATTGCTTAAATAATAATAATAATAATAATAATAATAATAATAATAATAATAATAATAATAATAATAATAATAATAATAATTACGAGGACTTTATATAGCGTCTAATCTTTAAAAGCTCTAAGCGCTTTACAACATATGACAACGCTTAAAAAGAATAAAAACATATATAATGAAATGATTGCGAAAAAAAATAAACACCACAAAAATTAAGAAACAGAAGAAAAAAAAATCATGCTGTAAATTTTTAATGTAAGGATACGTTAAAAGGATACATTCTTAGGTCTTTATTGTCTGAGGTAAAGGATGTGAATGAGAAAGTCTTTTGTGTTGAAATCAGGTTTGCTTCAGTTTTATCATCATTCATCTGCATCTTGTTACATGTCATCCATGATTTTACATCAGAAATCCACCTCTCTATGCCTTGGATGGTAGCTTCAGCTTCAGCTAGATGGCTAGATTTGTATATTTGGGTGTCATCAGCATACAATTGGTGAGACACTGGATGATGATCTATGACACTTGAGAGTGGCTGAGTGTACATAACGGAGAATAACCAGATGCGCATCACCTTAATTTTATTACAATATTCATTGAGAAAATATTTTGCGATTATCTCTCAGAATGATCCCACAAACTTTTGTTATAATGTGTGCAGACATATTGATACAGAAACTGGTGGCGAACACTGTTTAGACTGGATGTAGTGTAAAATCTGCTTGACAGGGTGATGATAACGGAGCCTAAATTTGATTACTCAGTTTAAGTCGACCAAATTGCTCTTGTAAACAGAATGCTTGGACCCTTCGCGCGCCTGCGCAAGTTCCGTATTTGCTTCTCATCATAATAAAGTCTCTCATCATAAAGTTTGCACATCATATAAGGAAGTTTGCACATCATATAAGGACAAAAGCACCGCATATAAAGAAATTAGCACATTATATAAGTACGAAAGCACCGCATCTAACGAAGTTTGCACATCATATAAGAATGAAAGCACCGCATATAAAGAAGTTTGCACATCATATAAGGACAAAAGCACCGCATATAAAGAAGTTTGCACATCATATAAGTATGAAAGCATCGCATATAACGACGTTTGCACATCATATAAGGAAAAAAGCACCGGATATAAAGAAGTTTGCACATATAAGGATAAAAGCACCGCATATAAAGAAGTTTGCACATCATATAAGGACAAAAGTACCGCATATAATGAAGTTTGCACATCATATAAGGACAAAATCACCGCATATAAAGAAGTTTGCACATCATATAAGGACAAAAGCACCACATATAAAGAAGTTTGCACATCATATAAGGACAAAAGCACCGCATAAAAAGAAGTTTGCACATCATATAAGGACAAAAGCACCGCATATAAAGAAGTTTGCACATCATATAAGTATGAAAGCACGGTGTATAACGACGTTTGCACATCATATAAGGACAAAAGCACCGCATATAAAGATGTTTGCACATCATATAAGGACAAAAGCACCGTATATAAAGAAGTTTGCACATCATATAAGGACAAAACCACCGCATATAAAGAAGTTTGCACATCATATAAGGACAAAAGCACCGCATGTAATGAAGTTTGCACATCATATAAGGACAAAAGCACCGCATATAAAGAAGTTTGCACATCATATAAGGACAAAAGCACCGCATGTAAAGAAGTTTCACATCATATAAGGACAAAAGCACCGCATATAACGAAGTTTGCACATCATATAAGAATGAAAGCATCGCATATAAAGAAGTTTGCACATCATATAAGTATGAAACACCGCATATAACGACGTTTGCACATCATATAAGGAGAAAAGCACCGCATATAAAGAAGTATGCACATCATATAATGACAAAAGCACCGCATATAAAGAAGTATGCACATCATATAAGGACAAAAGCACCGCATATGAAGAAGTATGCATATCATATAAGGACAAAAGCACTGCATATGAAGAAGTTTGCACATCATATAAGGACAAAAGCACCGCAAATAAAGAAGTTTGCACATCATATAAGGACAAAAGCACCGCATCTAAAGAAGTTTGCACATCATATAAAGACAAAAGCACCGCATATAATGAAGTTTGCACATCATATAAGGACAAAAGCACAGCATATAAAGAAGTTTGCACATCATATAAGGACAAAAGCACCGCATATAAAGAAGTTTGAACATCATATAAGGACAAAAGCACCGCATATAAAGAAGTTTGCACATCATATAAGGACAAAAGCACCGCATATAAAGAAGTATGCACATCATATAAGGACAAAAGCACCGCATATAAAGAAGTATGCACATCATATAAGTATGAAACACCGCATATAACGACGTTTGCACATCATATAAGGAGAAAAGCACCGCATATAAAGAAGTATGCACATTATATAATGACAAAAGCACCGCATATAAAGAAGTTTGCACATCATATAAGGACAAAAGCACCGCATATAAAGAAGTATGCACATCATATAAGGACAAAAGCACCGCATATAAAGAAGTTTGCACATCATATAAGGACAAAAGCACCGCATATAAAGAAGTATGCACATCATATAAGGACAAAAGCACCGCATATAAAGAAGTTTGCACATCATATAAGGACAAAAGCACCGCATATAAAGAAGTTTGCACATCATATAATAAAAGTTGTCATCTTAAGACAGCTGTGGCGTTCCATAGAAAAGCATCAAAGCATTTGCGCTGAAGTGCACCTCCAGATATTGTACTTCATCCGAGAAATAACACCTACCCTATATTCTATGTTTGTATTTGTCTATTCCCATGCTTCACGCATCAGATAACTTAGGTAGTGTGAATGAGTACTTTTGCTCCACTGGTCTTTTTGGATTTACTTACACCCGTCATCGCCTCTTCCCCATTGACATATTTAGCCCATAAGTAACAGTTGCATGATTATGAAGTTTAATTTTGTTGGCGTGGTTTCACCTCAACCATGTGACGTCATGTAATAGTGTCATGTAGGGTAGAATTTCATCTAAATTTCAGTGTCCCAAGAACTCCAGAGGGACTAAAATACCAGCCTTCCATACTACTCTACTGTGATTATAAAAAAGATAAAATTCCGAAAAGTGTACTACTTATTTAGGCAAGCATGTGGTAGCGATCTATAATCATACTGCTTATTAATGTTGTTGATCGATAAACAGTTCTCCGCGTGAAGACTATTTTGTTGGGGTTTTTTCTGTCTGTAAATTCGCGTAGCTTCTTATTTCCTATGTGACCTACTGAGTGCAAGGGCGTGTTGATGAGTCCAGATTGACGATATCAAATTCACATATGCGTGGTATCATCCATGCAAATTCGTCACGCATAAAAACACAACAAAAATGTTTGATCGAGAGTAAATCACGATTGGTCCACGGGCGTGTCGACAGCGCAAGTTTTCACGACCTGGTAATCGAAGACATCTGTCCGATGATATCTGACGATTTATACCTGACAATCAAAGACCATTCTTTTTTATGCGTCCTCCTCTAATGCTGTAGCTATTGTAACCGTTGAACCCGCTGCTGCCAGCAATGCTGGAATGACTGAAAAGAATGTAAATATTCCACCGCCTTTTTGCATTTCTAAAATCTTTGACATTTTTCACCCTACTATCACATTTTGAATCAATTTTTGGTTTTTTTTCTCGAGTGACTTTAATGCGCTACTTCTCTTATTTTTCTGTGTCATCACTACCGGACGTTTTTTTTTGTTGCTTCAACATAATTTCGTTTTGATTGTTAAATTGTTGCATCCACACATCCAAGCCAGCTCGATATTTACTTCTGCAAATTCCGGTCAAATCAATGGTGAGAAAATTTTATTTGTTCAGGTAATCTGTGTAAACATGTCACGAAATTTATATCACTTGTGTTTGCCGCATACCAAGTCCAATCCATGACCGTGCGCGTCAATGCCTCAAAATATCATCAGCATGCCACGATCTATTATCAGCATGTTGCAGCGGTCACGAATCACTTTGTGGCCCGTGGGCGTATCGATAAGTCAGATAAATCACGTCCTGTTTTTGTGTTGGCCTCGTGGAAATATTTGTGCGGGATTGACTTGATTCTCAAGAATCACGTCATCGTACACTATACGATTTTTTTATTTGTATTCAAATCGTCAAAGATAGATGCTTCATCAATAGTAAAAAAGAGATTTGTGAAAGCTGCGCTTCCTGTGGAAGACAAAATCGTCTTATTGTTGCTACTGTTTCTCAATACAATATCATAATACGGCTGATCATCAGCCGGAGGAAAAACACGCACAACATATCCTAGCCATACTAATTAGCGCACGAACTGAGTTTGGAAACACGGTTAGTCATGGCTGGACGGTTTAGGTGTTGCTTGTGCGGGAAATAAACAATAACGGAAAAATCTGCAAATTTTCTTCTTCGTGATAAATAACACAATTGTTGTATAACACAATCATGTCTCCATATTGTGTGCGATGTCGGTTCAAAATACGTATCGCAAATCCAACTCGTGTTCAAAAAAGCATATGGACGAGCAGTGTTTACTGGAACTTGTGTTCGATATGGAGCAAAGAAATTCACGTTTATCGGTAGTTCCAGTTCCATCGGTGCATGCAAATGCGCAGTGAACAGTTTCAAAACGTCAGCGGTGGTGATATCGCGGCAGCATTAACAAAGTTACCAGGTTCACCAATGAGCAATATCCCGGTAAAAAAAACCATCTTCCTGGGTATAATTACTGTGGACCTAGTACACTGCTTCATCTTCCTGAGTATAATTACTGTGGACCTAGTACACTGCTTCATCTTCCTGGGTATAATTACTGTGGATCTAGTACACTGCTTCATCTTCCTGGGTATAATTACTGTGGACCTAGTACACTGCTTCATCTTCCTGGGTATAATTACTGTGGACCTAATACACTGCTTTATCTTCCTGGGTATAATTACGGTGGACCTAGTACACTGCTTCATCTTCC
Organism: Potamilus streckersoni; assembly: GCA_016746295.1. Classification (NCBI taxonomy): domain Eukaryota; kingdom Metazoa; phylum Mollusca; class Bivalvia; order Unionida; family Unionidae; genus Potamilus; species Potamilus streckersoni. The sequence goes on from JAEAOA010001023.1 coordinate 2,267,616, forward strand.
TGGGTATAATTACTGGGGACCTAGTACACTGCTTTATCTTCCTGGGTATAATTACTGTGGAGCTAGTACACTGCTTCATCTTCCTGAGTATAATTACTGTGGATCTAGTACACTGCTTCATCTTCCTGGGTATAATTACTGTGGACTAGAACACTGCTTCATCTTCCTGTGTATAATGACTGTGGACCTAATACACTGCTTCATCTTCCTGGGTAAAATTACTGTGGACTTAGAACACTGCTTCATCTTCCTGGGTATAATTACTGTGGATCTAGTACACTGCTTCATTTTCCTGAGTATAATTACTGTGGACCTAGTAAACTGCTTCATCTTCAGCTCGATTCTAATAACCAATCAAAGTATGGTGAAGCACCTATTAATTGCGTTGTTTCTGAGTGTTATCGACATGACCTTATTTATATAGCATCCAAAATATATATGTCAACGTCTGCATGACGCATAGATATGATTTAATAATTTAATAATTAAATGCTATTAATCCGACAATGGGAAAACGAATCGCACGATGGGTTCAACGGAAATAGGACAGCCATTATTGAACTTGTTAATGGACAGAGTTCATTGGCCCAAACCCACGCATTAAAATTAAAACACATCCCAATATAAATAAATAATGGACACAAGAAAACCAAACATTATCGAAAATATACTTCAGTCCCTGGGGAAATTAGAGAGATGAAGTTAACCAGTGAAATCAAGATCTTTCCTAGGAATGTTCGCGTATGGTTGACCAAACAAGTGCAGTGGCAAATTTATTTACTAGTATCAGAGAGATTTCACGGGATTGGTTTGATGTCTCAATACCTATTGATGTTTAGGCTGTTTAGTTATTTCATCCACACGAGGACGTTTGTGATCAACAAGGCCGATTGCACACCTATAAATAAGCGCTAACCATTACCGATTAATCTGCTAGCAGATTAAAAAATTAGCCGTTGACATCAAAAGATTCTGAAAGTACTGCGGATGCACTCGAACTCACTTATGCACGCGGGCCATTAACATGACCACGATTGTTACAAGAGGATCCTGGCAAAGAATTTATCACATCGGTGGCTGTCATGGTAGCCAAACATAATGTGGGAATACGTGTCGGGCTTGTCGTTATACATTATGACCAAGTTATTATTTAACGATTTAACCGTACTCTTGCAGAACGTTTATTCGGTCATCATTGTGCACATAAGGCCAGAGCGGTCTTAGGAATGGGTAGTACGACTTCTGTTCGTCATAGCAGCATTGAGCAATGAAGTCACACATACAACTCTATTCAAACCAGCCAGTTTGATTTGAAATAAGACCGAGCCTTTTATTCAGAAAATGGTATCACAACCAGCACCGTTATAACCGCTCATTACCTGTAGAGTTAGAAGGTGGACAAGAATGTCTTACCAATAACCCGATATGGTCCGTGGGTCTCAATAACTCACGTCTGTCTGATTGTCTCGTACGACTTGGTATGTATATTCCATGCTGCCATGAGAATTGTTGTAACTGTAGCACAGTGGGCATGCATTTACTAAGAGGAGGGTGAAGTGTCATTCTAACTGAGAAATTTTGTTGATTGCCTGTTTTATTTTTGGTATATTGTCATGATCAGAAACTGCGATAGCTTCAGTCTTGTCGATTCTTTCATCTGTTTCTGTCTTATTGTTTTCGTATTGTGGTATATATTTGTGCTTGGGCAGTCACAGGTGTTTGTGGTTTTATGTTCATTATGGAATTCATAAACAGATCCATAGGGCTGACAAATTACGTGATTTGACTGTAATGCACATTTAAGGCAAGGTGTTGCACTAAACCATCACGTAATATTTGTGTGTGTTTCACAGTATTCATAATGGCATGTTCTGCCACATACTTTGTAGTTTTTGAGGTGTACAGCTTTGCACTTGTCGTGTCTCAATGCCACGGAGCTTCCTATACATACGTGCGAGCGTATCTAAATGAAATTACCTTGTTCATAGCGCAGATTTGTCTATCGCCGCTCTACTCTCTCCTCCATTGCAAAGTCTTTAGAGCTGGACAACACTATAATATCCATCTTCCCACAGATATATGGTGAATCAAAGTTTTGAAAATGCTATTTTTAATAAAATACCTCGAAATTCGGATACAATCATATCTATCTTGATTCCAGACCAAATAAACTCAAGTAACATCGTAAACGTTATAGCGATCTCAGTTTATTTCTCATTTTTTTTTTTTAAAATTGATTTGGCAGGTTAACACCACTACTAAAAACTGCCATAAATTCCTTCAATATATTTTGTGAATCAATGGTCTGGCTACTTAACAGTTTAGTAACAATCCACCACAGCCATTTCTTTACTACATAATATTCACAACTCGACTATATTTTCCAGTTTTGTTAATGCAAAAGTCAAGATAAGCTATATAAAATATGCTTCACTGTGAAATATTAGAGTGGAGTAAAATCAATGCAAGCCTTCTGTAGGCACCATTAAAAAAACAAAAAAAAAAACAACACATATTCATTCAGTCACAATGCGATCAGTCACAGACAGAGAAATCCCAATAAATCTTCAAGCAAACAACTGCTTATCGATCGAAAACATATTAGCTTACAGTGTGTGTATTGGAGCCAAATATGTCAAAGGGGTAGAGGCGAGGTGGGGTGGAAGTAGACCCATAGAGGCCAGTGGGGCAAAAGCCCTTGTTCACCATGCGGATTTTCCGAATGGGATGCTTGATTGACAGTGGGTTTCTTTTATGGATAAGCACATCATCATATGTCCATGACATTAGTTTATGAGAATAGGTTGATTTTTTAAGACATTATGCTTGTTATAATACATCATACTCCTTCTCTATATTTGAGTAGTTTTGATGACACGGTGTTTTTCCTTCGTTGATTAATTTATTCAGTTTTCGTTCATTCATTCGCTTACTCACTTATGTTTATATGATTTCCTTCCATTTCTAACGCCTTACAAATAATATTATTATTTTCTTTTCAAGTGCAATCACTCATCACCTACAGGTACTCGATATGTAATAATGTTTAATAGAAAATTCCGTTCTTTTTCATTATATCAAAGCAACCTTCCTCTTCAGATATCCAAAGAAAATGAAAAATATTTAAAAAAGAAAGAAACAGAAAATGTCAAGCAATGCGGCATTCTAATTACTTGCATTTAAAACAGTGAAATCTTTAGTGTTAAGTTATAACGTTTGTGATTGTTAATAGGAGAAATCTCGTTGATATTTAAGATATGATACGATACATCAAAGATTTTTCATTCTGACCCCAAAGACTAATGCTGTATGACCCCATGCTGACTCCAAAGCTAATCTTATATTCTCAGACACCAGCAGCAGAGATGGTGAACAAACCATTTGCCTGAGACCTTATTTATGAAACATAAAGCTTCGTACGAAAATGAACGTCAATAACGTTAAACCAGCACTTCTAACTTTGTTTGGTAGGCGACCCTGTTGGATTAGCTTATGTTACTTGATGATTTTTTTATTTCATCGCTGTTCATTTACGTGTTAGTAACTCTCGGTTGGTCGCACCCCTTCTTCTACTGTAATTAAATCATTGCTGAATCAATAATGATCGGTGAAGCTCATTCGGCAAGGTTAGCTCAAAAGCGACTAGAAAAATCAAGAAATATCTACCTGTCCGTGATTCTATCAGACAAAAATTACAAGCGTGTCAGCAGACACAATCAGAAGGTGCAGAAGAATTATTGAAGCCTGTCACAAAGACTACTAAAGATATCATCCCATTGTTGGAGAAAACAGCTTAAGCAACTGGAAAATAGCAGAGCGAACTAAGAAAACAAAATATTTTTACGAGAACTTCCTGCCTAAATAGTTGCTGCTCAACCAACACAAGAAATATTCGAGGTTATCGGTGAAATAGGAACAAATACAACCCCAATCAAGACCAACAAGACCAAGACTCACCACATACATGCTAAATAAATTTTATCTAAGATCAATAGAATATATTCGATCTATTAAAGATGAAGTTTTCCACGAATTTGCTGCAAGAAGTTATTTTAATAAGGAAGATTATTGAAAACCAGAATATACTCTACACGTAAGAGATTATGAAAAATTGTATAAATAGATATATATAAGATAAACAAAAATCTTAAATTTGTTCGACATGACGATCCTAAGTATGAAGAATATATAAATAAAACTTTTAATTTTGCTAAAGAATTGCAGTATCGTTATTCACCACGGAAAATTATTCAAACAATAGTCGAGGAATTAGAAGAAAATCAAGAGGCTTCAGTTAAAACTGGAAAAGACATTAATACAGGTATAACTTAAAGTGGTCTTGTTACCTGTCCTACCAACGTCCTTGCCGACGTGGATAGATTAGAAATTCTGATTGGTGGGAAACGAGCTGGTAATAATTCTCCGGAAATTATAAATGAAGTAGGTGCTATTTGTCACCGATTATTTAGCGGTGACATTATGAACGTTGACGTGTATCGGTCTCTCATTAATGAAATTACCGATGATTATCACAGCGACTGAAAGGCTGCCCGAATAAGTCACTGATTAAACAATTATTATTATTATTATTATTATTATTATTATTATTATTATTATTATTATTATTATTATTATTATTATTATTATTATTATTATTATTATTATTATTGAAGATCAGACAAGCTGCTCAACGTAGACCAATCATGGTTAGGGTGCTATATTCAAGATTACCTATATACAAGAAATTTTATGGAGATAGACTCGGTGATGCTGTTCAGGGTTTATTTTCGAGAAATTTCCCAAGAGCAATACCGATTGCAAAGGAATTATACATGAAAGCTATTGATGTTGTCCGTGAAAAAGGTATTAGTACTGTTGGTGACGTTGTCTGTAAAGCATTCTCTGCAATCAAGGATAGACAAGCACGATTAATAAGCAGGTCACCAGCGGTTGAACCTCATCCACCAGTAAGATTACCCAGAACCGCTGAGATGCCTGCAAGTGTTAGTAAAATAATAAATCAAGCCGCAAATAAAAAACTAACAGAGTTAGCTGCTGAAAATTAAAAAAAAAATATAGCATCAAGTGTGATGGCAGGAAGTGGTCTCCGTATTAAACGAAGACCAATAACAGAATGTTAAATCCCGCATTTGACATGGATGCGCCAGTTCTCAAAGATGAGTCTGTGCATGACTATCAACAATAGTATTCTTACGACGCACGACAACCAAATCAACACGGGAGAATTGAATTACAAGTTCAAAATACAAGTAGATATTTATTTTTGCCTTCGGAAAGATTTATCATGATCGAATGTGAAATTTTAAAAACGGATAATACTGAATACCTCGCTGTGACAAATTGGCGGCCTTCAAAACACACCAACCTCTTTCACTACGGTTCGTTGCTAGGGAATGACCTCCGCGGTGTAATTTACCCAGTGTGGATAGATAGAAAGAAGAATGCAGATCACTGAAATAGTATATTAAAGAAATAAACACAAAGAGCCCTCTTTCAATGAACAAATATAAAATTTAATCAGTTTATCAACAGAATTTAAAATGAAAAGAAACCAATTACTTGGTTACAAAAGAAGGAAAATTGTACTAACATATACTCAAATAAAAAGACAATACAAATTTCTTTAAAGGCTATAATTACTTTCAACTTTAATATTCTATCTTCATTGCCAACGAGATGTGACCTTTGAGTGCAACGATGAGAGACTTCATCACCTAAGACTTCCGTTCGTCCCTGCTCTCCCGATTTTTGTCTAGCTGTTTGGTCTTGGACTCTTGTCCGTCGAACTCTGATTTAACAATCGTCTCTGGACTTAGATTTCGGCTTAGAATTTGCTCTGGTCCTGTGATTGATTCAGGGATTTCTTAGTAGAATCCAGGAAAGCTGTTTCCTTCAATAAATAAAATGTCTCGAAATAGACAATAGGTCACATTCCCAAGTATATCTGTATTTTTACATTAATTCGGCTCAGAAAACAAAAGGCATAAATTCTACCGCAGTAACCCATTGCTCCCTAACTCCTGTATTTACATAGACGGTCAATGCTTGTCCTGACCTTAATTCGGGTCACGCTAGGGGTGGTCAATTAAATTCTACTCGGCTCCCGTATGAACCCGTATATAACCCCCCTTGACTTCATACTCTACCAATCTAGCAGTGTTAAGTTACATATGGCTTACACCCTCAGATCTAACTATTCTAAAATAGTTTACTCGCCCAATTAAATATTACAAACTAGCATATAGATATACACTTAAGTGATCAATTAAATATTACAAACTATTATATGGATATACATTTAATATTATGTCATACTAGACAGAGTTAATCCATAAAACTACGAAACATTACCCATCATTTATTAAGCTTAATTCATGAAAATTCCTAAGCACTCCTATGTATTAAAAATTCAATTACATGCAATCTTGTCAATTCTTTTAACGATCATTTAATTACATGCAACCTTGTCAACTCTTCTAATGAAATTTTAATTACATTAATCTTGTCAATTCTCCAAATGAATTGACAATTATAAAATCAAAGAATAAAATGTCGTGACTAGCATTTCACTAAAATCCTGCAAAATGAAATCATACATACATACATCATATCAAGAATACATTTGCAAATAGATCAACAAATGAAAAAACATATTAAAATCGGGAAACTAAAATTGCGTTCCTTTTGCCGTTTTCTTTATTCGTTTCCACGAACCTCACGTATAGTCCGTCTCTTAACTGAGACAACTATCTGGCCCCTTACTCAATAACGAAAACATACTTTCTACGAATTCGAAGGTAGAGTTTGTCTACTCGCTGAGACAACTCTCACGCTTTACTGCCAAATCACGAGATAACGTCTTTCACGCTTTTCCCGGAGTCGACTCCCCTCTTCTTTCAAGAAAAATTGCAGACTGAAGATTTTTTCTAAAGTAAAACCTTTAATTTCTTACAGAGTTACGCCCCCACATCCATATTAACCAATCGGAATAGACTGTTTCCTAAATATTTTCCGTAGAATTTTGGGATTGACAAGACAACTAAACAACTGCTCATGCCGTAATTAACGTTCCTTTGAACAATCACTTATGGCAAGCTTCCTCTTTAACCGGTTGATTTTGGGAAAGGGTCTTATGTCATTCTCTGTACCATAGCATATGACTCGGTCAAGTTATGTCTGTTGGAACGAATTCCCTTTTGACGTTCAAAGATGAAATGAAAATAATCATCTAACTATCTCTAGCCCTTTCTACTTTTAATTAAGTTGACTTTGATACAATTCCTATAACCACTACTTCTAAGAGTTTTCAAAATTCGACACATCACAATCGCCGATGTCAGTATTGATTTTGTCAACAACGGCATCACGCTCTCATGCTTAACAAAACCATATATACTGTTCAAAGCACAATTAATGAGATATTTACGTGGCAAATAGCATCACTGCAAGGTGTTTCTGCACCGCGACATATATTCGATGCGCTTTAAGATACCGCACGATTAATAGTCAAACGCATTCCGCGATGATATATGACAAACTCAGTGTCAGGGAAGTTTCATTGAGGATAAATGGACATCAAGAACCATCGGAGGATATTTTGTTAATTTTGAGTTAAATCATGTAGCACGTGCGTATCATAAAATTGTGGTCATTTATGGGACGCGATCAAAATATTGATATTAGTTTCTTAGTAATACAGTTTGATTCCGCTCATTTATATGCGATTTATTATTTTTCACTGGAACATTTGGATTCATTTAAACAGTCCGTTGTTTCGAGCTTATGTTAACAGAAATGTTGGAGATGATTCTAATTACAGATCAATCGTGGTTATATTATCCGAGAAAACAATGTTACTTGAAGAAGTTGATGGTCTCATAAGAATCGTTGATGCTCCCGTAGAGAATATGCAAGCGCTGATTTAAATCAGTACATTTAGAAGTCAGAAATATATCATAAATGTCATATCATCATGTTAGTGTCAGTCTGAGCCAGAGTCAGATTAAACGATTATAATTTCCGTTAGCATCACGATGCTGAACAAAAATATCATTAAAACAAGAACAAACGAGCAGTGCAAATAAATTATCTTTGACCGAACGTCAATTTAAGACTTTCATCGAAGCTAAACATGCCAATAAAGGAATTCGATTAAATCTTTCCGTGGTTGCGATCAAAGATGCTCTTAAAACCATATGAATATTTTCGCCTATCGCAGCCATTCTAGCATTAATAGACTCAGCCGCTCTAGCTGTTGCAAAAGCTGCTGAGTTAGGTGCAGTTGGGGCAGCTGCTGGAAAGGTTTTGAAGAGAGCAACCGGACAAGGATTTAAACAAGACGAAGACGAGGTCAATACCGAACGAGATTAGGTCTGAGACTTTCCGGATCTAGATCGAACAACGTTTGTGGAAAATGATTACGAATTCCAGGAACTCGCTGATATTTCTGACGATAGTTCCACTTTCGAATTTTGATTTACTCGATGCTGCTAAGCTAAATATAAAGAATTTCAGAGGTGTTTTTATCAATTACAAAAAATATCCTAATCTGTCAGAAACAGATATTATTAATTTCAATAAAATCTCTTTCCATTGCACTCACTAGGTTGCATATGCAATTCATCCCCATGGAATTGTCTATTTTGATTCTACGGACTGGCACCACCAAAAATTTTTTAAAATACCTTGATACAGTACGAAATACTGCAAAAATATTCCAATCTGTTATTCAACGCTAGCAACAAAAACATTAACGGATCCAATAATATGTGGTCGTGAAGCACTATCAGTACTTGATGCTCAATCAAGATCAACAAAACAACTTCTTTAAGCTGTACACGAATGTACATTAAACATACATTGGTAAATATAATGGTTGATATTTACGGACAATCAGCTAAAACCAAACCTCAACACGCAGCAGGTGAAGACTTACTCAAGCAAGTAACAAAACAATTCAATGATGAATTATCTGACATGTAAAATCTTGCCAACGTTGATCCAAACGAACTTGTATTTCAAATCCGAGAAAGAAACTTAAACACGAGTAATATTTCAATCAACGACATTATTATTCGTAATCGATTGTCGCGAGGTCTTATTGCTGTATATGACAGCTAGGGTAAACTTGTTCTTAGTATTGTTACTTCGACGTCGAAGGTTCGTTATAGGTTGTTAAATCCGAGATAACATGCCCTGCGTCATTAACATGAATAACAATAAAATTAATAATGTAGGAGAACCAATGATGGAATGACCAAACTTACAAATGATTTTAATAGTCAAGCACAACTGCTTCTGAATTTTTGTAGAAACATAAACAGGTGTGGTGTGGTGTTTATAATTTTTAACGTAGCTTTTAATACTATTTCAGTCATATCGCTACGATGCCTGCAGTGAGGCAGTTTATAGTGATGTCTAGCACTGGGACATCATGCCGCAGACATAGCATCATGTCCCACCCAGTCACATATTATATATATATATATATATATATATATATATATATATATATATATATATATATATATATATATATATATATATATATATATATATATATATATATATATTGAGCAGGGTGGGTAGCAACAGGGGGAACTGTTAAACAATTATTCAGTAATTGTTCGATAGCACCATTATCAGTGGTATATTTCAACGTAAGAATTTAAGATCAACGTTGGCAAGATTTTACATGTCAGATAATTCATCAATCAATTGTTTTGTTACTTGCTTGAGTAAGTCTTCACCTGGTGCGTGTTGAGGTTTGGTTTGAAGATATTAGATAGCAATTGTATTGAATTTGGACCCGGTGAATTATGGAATACTTAAAAATATTATATCGGTTAATATGGGAGTGTGTTGTCAGGAAGTTTTCTTAGATGCGGAGAATGTTCTGAACATTTTAAGTGTTTTGGACATGCCACACACAAGATGACCAGATTTGCGATAAACGGACCCTTACAAAATTTTGACCTAACTCAATTTGCTTGCATAGTCATTCGAATGTGCGGAAAATCTGCACCCGATTATTTAATTTTGGTTTGGAAGAGATTTCCCAGAAAAAATATTGGGCTCCTATAGGTTTATTTTTTGTTACATGCTTGATGTAGCAATATTGATATCATTGAAAGTTAATAAAGCCATTATATCATATCTTCCGCAGAAACAAGTTTGATTACTGCAGCAAAAGAGATATTTCCCAATTAAAAATCTTGATATGACTGATTATGAAAATAAAGTTGCATAAGATCTAAGTAGGAAAATAATTAGTAATTTTGATTGAGGAGGATCTTATGATCATTAACTCATTTGAACAAGATTAATTATGGATGTTGCTGTATTCGATCTTATAATTGCAGATACGACATAAAAAAACACATTTGTGAGTCGATGTAGTGCTTATTTATCAGACGGGTCTAAAGTAGGTACAATCGTGAGCTACATTGGTGAGTCACCGCAATTCACTCATTTAAGATCTTCGATGCTCGCTTATGTTTTGATAAATCTGATGTCGGTGATAAAAAAATTCCCTTGTTATGCTGTTAGAGTTGGCACGGATTGATTTTATATAAATAAAAATATTTAGATTTGCTAAAACCGCTACTTGGTAATGGTGAATGAGGGTCATGGAGAATAAAACAGGAAAATATACTTGATTATTCCTAATCTGCAGACGTTAAAATCAGGGAAATATACTACAATCAATGCGAATCAAATATTAAAATCATCAGCACCATCTGTATTTGATAATGTAGCCATACGTGCAATTGAACACCTGTCATTGAATTTTTTCAGCACGGTACTTTGTACTGCGCTGATATAATTGTGCTGACAAATACACACAGAATAGCCAGAAAAATAAATGAACAATGAGTAAAATTATTATGGTTTCTTCAGATGACCTGAGTAAAGACCTGAGTGAATGGGTGAAAAATATCTATCGAGGAATATCATCTGGGATGAAATTTGCATGGCATCATTAGAAACATTAAAAATATTTCTTAATTAGTTATTGACAAAAACTACTTTTGTGATAATGTGCAGCGATCATGGTAAATCACTACCTTTTGTTGGGCAGTCTCCGCACGAGTGGTTAAAAAGCTTGTAGATTATTATGAGGAGATAAGGGACAATCATAGAGTTATTGATGATGCCCTGAAAGAATTTAAAAGATTAATCAAACTACAGCCAGATGAAATACAAATCGATATAATGCGTGAAATAATTCCGGAAAGTCCTGTAAATGATTTTTGGAATATATGGAGACCAAGTGATTTAATAGTGGCAATAGAAAAATATATCGTCATGAATTGCACGATAAATTATTTTTGTTACATGAAGAAAAATTTTCAAATCTACCTGTACCGTTGTCTTATCGTCCAGCAGATACTCTACAACATAATGTTTAGGTTGAGATTCCAAGAACAAATGAAAAACAAAATCTTGTATTAAATAATATTGTTTTGGTTGCTATTGATGTTCTTGAAAGCGCGTTGAGCATAGATAAAACTCCACGGAAATTAGTATACGCTATAACGATTCACTCATCACAAGAACTAACTCCTACTGATACAAATATCTGGATTGTCCATGATACAATGGAATGGTCAAATTCAGTTTATCCTGCAGAGTCTCGAGTTAGAAGAATATCTCATGAATTTCACATTTTTTATATTCGAACAATAATCAAAAAGAGTTCACCGCAGACAATATTAACAGTAGTCTTGGTCAAACACGCAAAAATATGATGCTGACCTGTCTTGAATAATGTAATCGACGTAGGGATGCCAATTTACACAAATGAACACGGAAGTAATTTTGTCTTCAGGAATTACTTGTAATTGTTCACCTACAAATCCACGCTGAACAGCGGTTAAATCTAGTCTGTAGATTGCCGGTCTACCAGTGGATTTAACCACACTAAAATTGTATGTGTGGTCGCACTCCAAAAAGGAGCAGCTGCTCTTTAATACTCCCTTCAAATTTACCAGGTTCATATAAATATCTTACAGTCACATTACATAATACTGATTGTTTCAAGGAAGATTCATGTCGATGTACTGGTATATGTTTCTTTTTAATTGCATTAGTAGGCTTCATAGAAGTTGAATGATGAATTGTATTGTTTAAACGCAGCTATCACACTTGGTAATCTTGCAACCCATTCACGAGATCTCATGTCGCTCTGAATTATTTCCTTTGCATACTGATATCCAAATAACCGGTCAGAGAGTGTTCGATTAAACTGTTCAACTATTGCGTGATCACGATGAATTGCAGCGTATCCTCGTCTGATTTTGACATTATGCTTTTTCATCAGCGATGACACTGCACCAATAAATTCTTTGCCAGGATCAGCCTGTGGCCATCGCAAGGGTCCTCGTTGATAAATTCGTTTATACGCAGATGCAACTTCAGGTGCTGTTTCATTTGATAACCGCTCTGCCTCTTTATATCTCCTTGCCACATCAACAACAGTTAACGCGTATTTGTATGTATTTTAATGGTATCATGTGGTAAAAACAAAATATCTGCTTGATGAACTTCATTGGGAGTACTGACATCGAAATTTACATGCTGATTTTCTTAGGTAGACGTAGAAAGATTTGCCATTTCCCCTGTCCTGCTAACCACGCTGCGGGAGCAACACGTAAGACTTTTGCTGCTTCGGTGAGTCTACTAATCGCTGCGTTCCTCTCCATTATCCTCTTGAGCTGTAATAAACTGACTCCATTACAATAGTGATATAATTAATTACCAGTTCCTAGCATTAGTTTGCCTTTCGTTGCAGATTTCACCACAAAACTAGCGGGTTTTTCTCTGAGATATTTATCTTTAATATAATTTAACGCATGAATCAATTTCACATCTGCAATATGTCGTTGCTAAAGTCCCTGCTTTTATACCTAACATCATGAACGTGACAAACTTGATTAATTGCGTTTATTGGATACTCTCCCGGTCTTGGTTGATCTCGTTCATCAAGTCGAATATCAAGTTTAGTTCTAGGACCACAATAATTAAATCTTGGTAGATACTTTAACTGGGACACTTCGCCAACGGAACTCCTGGTAATTTTCCTAACGAAGTAGCGATATCACCACCGGTTTTCCTAGGCTTCAAAAGAGAGATAAATCTTTATTTATTTGTACCACATTTTTCACACTTACCTGTCAGTGCGTGTATTTTATTTTTTGTTATTATTGTTGTTAATCTACTGGTTCCACCAACGGTGGGAGTGGGTGCCTTGCGTCGAACATAGTCTAGATTTATTGTTATGAATATAATTTACTTCTCAGCGACACGAAAACAGGAGCCAGTCAAACGTCACCCAGTGCTACCGAATTCTATCAGAATGATAATAACTGGGCCATCTGGAAGTGGTAAAACGGAATTATTGCTTAATCTGTTAATGAGATGGCTCAAGTGGGATAAATTATATTTAGTAGCACCATCTGTAGATGATCAGCGGTGTTATGAAGTAATTACAGATTTTAATGAAAATGTAAAATCGTTATATGAAGAAAACAGTGACGGTGACTTAGTGAGCATTGTTGATTTTATCACCGTTATTGATTAATCGCCATATGTGGATGACCGGGATGGATGTATTAATAATCTCCTAGTAAACGATGATGTGATGCTGAACAAGCAATCAAATCGAGCCCGGATATTTTATCGAGGCAGCCATGAAAATACTGATGCGATTTATGTTTTCCAGCGTTATTCACAAATACATAAAGTGATCAGAGACAACTGTAATATTTTGGTTATATTTAACGGGGTTGATAATCATATTTTACAAGATATTTATTATACTTGGAGTTCAGGGGATATGGATATGATCAAATTAAAAAATTTCTTTGCACGCGCGTAATCTATCCCGTTTGGATTTACAACAATAAATTTACATGATACTAGATCGAGATATCGTAACAGACTTGATAAAATATTTGGTTAATTATAGCAGCAGGGAGGGTGGACAACCAACAGTGACTGACCAGCACGGAAACAGACACGCATAAAAAATGAAATACAAACGTCATCGATAAAGTAACAGAATGAGCTAACCCAATAGGCCTGCCTGACAATGTCAGGGAGTCAGGGTTAGAGATTTTGGTCTGATATTATTAATCTTGTAGATTTTTCATTTTTGTAGAAAGCTTTATTTTTCATATATAAGGACTCCAGCAAAATGGTCTGTTCACACTTTCTGCTGCTCTCGGCCAATGCGATCGCTCGCATCATTTAACAAAGGCTTGCTGTTATCACTCCTATATGTTAAAAGTTAGTTCAAGAAACAAAAGGTTAGTTCAAGAATCAAAAGGAAAGTCCACGGGGTGAATGGGGCGTGTTCTTATCCGTCTCCATGTTGACAGAGAGCGAGAAGGACATTCACTGCTAAGTTTGGTTGGATCGATTCACAGCGATGTCCAATCGAAATTCAGATGGAGAGTGTGATGACAATTCAGACCCGAATGATACCTTCCGAAATCGTGATAAATAATTTAGTATTCCCCTGGAAGGATTTCAGATCAATAGGGTTCACTCCAAGAAAGAAGCCACTCGTAGTCTGGCTGTAGAAGTAGACAAAGCTTCTTAAAGTTCAGTAAGTTATTTGCTCGAGTTTTGTAGAATACGGCATCATAATCGCAATTATTTGAAGTATGTACACTTAATTACTATTATTGTTTTTTTGTAGAATTACCTTTGCAGTGTATCTTTGACATGCGTATTTGAGAAATGTGCTTGTGCCTTACCTAGAGAATTATTATATGTAAGGCGGAATTACTGAGATTGATGGTTTGTGATCAGAGTTAATTTTGTAATTCGCTCTTATGTTACTTCGTTGTAAACCAGTGCATTTATTAGTGCGTGATGTTAAAATTTACACATGCTTGAGTTGTGAATTTGGAAACATGGCTGAAGTATGTATGTTACTATGGACATATGCATATATCAAGGCATGGATATTTGAATATTTGCGTACTTTGTATGAGCTTTTAGGTAAAGAAATGCGTCTGATTGTTGTGATATTGTTTAGAATAACGGGATTAGGAATATTAATGATGTGACAGAATTTATTAATTCATGTATAAGAAGTAACAGATACCATTCTGTATTATGACGTTTGTTTTACCGTAGAAGAACGTATGAGTATCTCGATATGATCGAATACATGATCTCATGATGCTTAGTGTGAGATGAGAGGGCTAAGGAAAAAGATTTTACCGTCCTTGTGTTTTCGCAGGAAGCTTTTTAGAGGATAGAGAACTTCCGGTTTCATTGGATCACAAGTCTTAAAGATTTGGAGATGGAATTGAAACCGAGACAGTCGAAGTCGACAGAAGTGTAGTCGTGGGAAAAAAAGGAGGAGGAAGCGGAAGAGTCTAGAGAAAGTCGAGGAGGAGGAGGAAACTGGAGAATGGTCGGGGAGGAAGAGGAGAAGGAATTGGGGAAAATAAGAAAGAGAAAGGATACAACAGATGAGTAGAAATACAAGGACAGGTCGAAATCGATCTCAAACTGCTAATCAAGTGATGCAATAGGTTTAATAAACGGTCGAACGGAAGGAGCATAATTGGGAATTTGAGTTATTCGATTATTAAATTATTATTCATTGAATTTCAACCTTTTTTGTATATTTAACCATCTAACTGTCGGCTTTACTAACTGAGGGCTCAGACATTTACATCTACCTTTCACTAAATTTAACTTCCAGCACAATAGAGCCTGGGTGGGACTTCCATAAAAGTTTAA
Source organism: Potamilus streckersoni (assembly GCA_016746295.1). Lineage (NCBI taxonomy): Eukaryota > Metazoa > Mollusca > Bivalvia > Unionida > Unionidae > Potamilus > Potamilus streckersoni. The sequence goes on from JAEAOA010001023.1 coordinate 2,283,399, forward strand.
ATAAAATATTGGGAGCACCCTACCTCAACCATATACTTCATCTCACCATTACTATTTCAAATTTGTTTGAGCAGCAGGGAGGGTGAACCCTACAAATTTTTGCGACAAAATTGATTAAAGCCTCAGAATGCCAAATGGAGCCTTCCTACGAAATCTCATATTTTAACCAAAAAAAAAATTAAAGGCCCCATTTTACAAATGGAGCCTTAGCGATTTTGTCGCAAATACATTGTCATAACCACCCTCAAATTGCTGCCATCTACGTCTACAAATTTTTGCGACAAAATCGATTAAAGCCTCAGAATGCCAAATGGAACCTTCCTACGAAATCTCATATTTTAACCAAAAAAAAAATAAAGACCCCATTTTACAAATGGAGCCTTAGCGATTTTGTCGCAAATACATTGTCATAACCACCCTCAAATTGCTGCCATCTACGGTCGCAAATATGTTGTCATTTCACCTCTGTCTGCTGCTGATTAATACAAATTATTTGTTAGCTTTTCACAAACAGACTAATCGATAATACTTCACCACGTAGATCAATCAAATTATTTGACTGATCGGTGAGTGTAAAATTAATTCTAGTTAGTAAATCATTTTGACATTGCATATAGACTGGATTAGTCGGATTCTCAACAATTAAAAATCCGGGGGGTGCTGTTGGTGAAAATGAATAAAGAATGTAACCTTGTCGGGCTTGATTTGATTGTTCCATATTAATTTGATAACTTCCTTCGATTACATCACACGTTAAATTAAGTGCGATCACCGATGAAATATTCACATTGTTCGGTGCGATATGTCTACCGTCGCCGTCGGGAGAATTATTATAAGTGAGGATAATAGGCTTCGGCTGGCTATCTTTCCATGATTGATAAATTTATTAAATCCTTCGTCGATGGCAGTTCTGAGTTTTTTCTTTAACTCGGGAACATTATATCCTGGTAATTTATAATTTGGATTTTCATTTATATTTTTTTTTATAATCTTGAGCTGAGCTAGTTTTTGAAATCGGGCTATTTTCATCAGTGAAGAGATTATTTAATCCTCGAATTAAATATTTCCATGTCATCGATGATTTTATTACCCGCGGCGACTACACTAGTAAACTCAGCTTGTGTAAGAAAGCCAGATCTTAACGACGGTAATAGCAACAAGGATGTGATTTTTAATGTCTACAAATGTTGGACTTGTTTCATGTATTTCCAGAATTTCACCTTCCTGTGGGATATAATCATTAAAAAATGGAATTCTCCACACATCTTCACCATATTCATCTTATATCGATATCTTTTGTAAAGTTTATATCCTCGAATTTTTTATAAGTTTTTGATGGATTTTCAGGTCCTATTTCATCAGTGACGTAATCAGATTTTACAGGCTCGGGCGTGGAATTACCAGCACTTCTAGGTGGATCTTCGGGCCATCCTAATACTGTTCTTATTGAACTGTTATAAATATCTACAAATACCCAGGAGAGCCTATTTCAATTGTAGATGATAGTGTTGGTTCATGAACTGTTATCGCAATTTTTGATTCTTTTTTAGTAATGGATTTTATTCTACGTTGTAATTCATTATTAATTTGCTCAATTTGATAGGACCCAGTTGGTATTGAAAAAAAACGTTCCAATCTGGAGTGTCATCTTTTTTATTCCTATATGCAAATACCAGAGAATTATTAGGTCTCTGACCGCCAAATGGAACCGATCTAATATTAGGCCAACTATGATACACTCGTAATTTTGCCAACGCGATTTCCTTTACTGAAACAGGTGAGGGAAAATTCACACTGAATTTAGGGTTTGTTGACGATATTGATATCATACTTGTTTTCCGCGGAGTGGTATTTTCTGCTATCCGCTGAAGTAGTTGAATCTCTTGCGACATTATTATTATTATTTATAATAATGTCTAATTTTGCAATAGATGAAAAAACGCTAGCGTTTTTAATCGTAGTATCATAAATACGTATCATCGCGGAGAATTCGTCTTCGGTAATTATCGTATCATCAATCGATGATGACATCAACGAGGATAATTGTGAGTAACCGTTAGATACTGCTTGATGTTTTACTATATAATCGTTAAGTTTTTCTTGAGAACACGATGATATTTTTTTAGTAATAGCATTTGCAATTCCGGCAAATGTTGTCACCGCGGAAATAGCAATTGGGACAGCAATCGGAGCTACCATTGTTACTGAAGATAGTATAATACCAGCACCGGCCATTATACCAGATACCGAGTATACTGTAACATCAATTACGGTAATTCTCCTGCGATACTTTTTAATTTTTATTTCATATTCATCAATGAGTGTTTTGAGTTTTGTTAAGAACTCTTTGACGGTATCATAGCGATATTGCGATGACGGAATCATATTATTTTAAAATCTCAAGTGGTTTCTAATTGTTAAAAATTCTAATTTAGATCAGCTACAAACTCCATGTACCATACAAATGATGTCTTATTTAATTAGGATCAGTGCTTGTTATTGTAAACCGTTTGTATTCATCCAGGTCAATAGTCGTTGAAATCACGTTGTTGTATCCATATGAAGTCGATGATGATATATTAAACTGATTCAGTGACACTATTGTTAATCGATAAATACCCTTCTTTGACACAGTGAGAGTTATTGTATTCTTTTTAGGTTCCCAATCTAATGATCCAGAGAGAACTGTGTATATCATATTTATGATATTTCTCTCATGAGGAATCTTTATTCTTTCAAGTAGCGGAAGATTGTCTGTTTTAAATTTTGTAATATCCTCGATAGATTTTTTAATACTATTAATGTTATCTCTAATAATACTAAATCCAGTATCATTAATATTTTTAATATTGGATTTAATTTCATCAAAATTGGATTTAATTTCAGCGAGAGATGGAGAGGTTACCGCTGGTGTTCCAAAAAATTTATTGATAATATTTCTACGAGGGAAGTATATGTTGTTATATGTTTTTCAAGTTCTTCATTTAAATTTTTTAATGCATCTGTGATTGTAGAAACAAGTACACCTGGTTTGAGTTTTCCATCATTTGAATATAACGCTATTGTATCTTCAACGACGTCACACGTCTTCGTATTAAGACATCATCCAATGAAACATTACTAGATTTCAATTTGCCCTGGCGATCTTGAAATACAACTATTTCCCCAGGATCTACACTTGACAAATTTAATGTCTCGGCGATTTCATCTTCGATTATTTTTTTTACACTTTCGACAGCGAATTTACTATCGGTTTCTGTTTTTTTTTTTATTCTGATAAAGGTCGTCCCAAATATCAATCATTATACGAAAACGCTACGTTTTTCTAAATCATAACGCTATCGTTTTTGCCATTGCCTGCTAGTATATTCATTAACAACAACGTGTGGTGGTTTTCCTTGGAAATTTAGATATCTCTGCAAGGACAGTTTAATACTTCACGACCGCATATCGGTGGATCATTTAACTGTTGTGTTGGTAGCGTGGAATAAAAAATTGGAGATGACTTTGTTATTGTGGATACATATCGCATGAATTCTTTTGGTGGAGCTAATCCATATGAATCAAAATAGACAATTCCACGTGGATCAATTGCATATGCGACCCAATGAGTTCCTTTTCCGCTGCTGTTATCAGATTGATAATACCCGTTTCATTTTTCATTGGTTTTGACGGTAATTGATCTCTCATGAAAACTCCTCTAAAGTTTTTTATTGATAATGATTTTACAGCATCAATTAAATCAAAATTGGACATTGGTGAAAATCCTAGGGATTTTTCCACTAGTAAGCCGTTCCTGGTATTCTTAGGCCCGTGCCCTTGTACCAATTGTATGGGGTTCCTGGTAGTCTTAGACCCTTTCCTTTTTTTTATAGCCTTTCCCAGTAGCTTTTTTCAGGGCCATTCCTGCAGCAGTACCAACGGCTCCTAACGCTGCCGCCTTCGCAACCGCTGGGGCAGCCGCTGCAATCAATGCTGGAATAGCAGCTAACAGCGGGAATATTCCACCTGATTTTATCATATTGGCGATTGCTGCTTTCGAAAAATCAATTTGAACTCCTCGTTTGTTCTTTAGCGCATCATTGAAATGTTTTATTTGACGATCTGTCAGTGATAATTTATGTGCACCACCGGACATTTGAGTGGGTTTCAGCGTTATTGTAGTTCCACATTCTTTAGCAGACTTTGATTTCAATTTCTTGACCTGACCATCAGTCAACTGGACATTAACAATACTATATGTCATTCTATTCTAAAATGTAATTTACACTTTCAATTGATCTCCTAACTACATGTTTGAAAATCAAATGATTTTTGAAAACTTACATGTTTGGAAAATCAAAGATTTTATACTGGTTCATCAATAAGTCTCATTCGTCCGCCAACTCCTTCTAACAACATTGATTTATCACTGAGAATGACAGCAACTGCTCTATAATCGCTATACCAGCAGGGCGTTGTACCCGAGCTTGGAAGTATATATCAACAACAGATTGTCTCATCATCATGTCAAGATGTTCCAATGAAAAGTAATAAATCGGATAGTGTTTTTCAAAATCAATTTGCGATATTTGCAAACCAGTATCAACATTTTGATCACGACCCATATACGACAATATTCTATGATATACACGAGCTATGTTGTTGTTTTCATAATTAAGATGTACAATCTCTGCTGGCTCTTGTTGTCCGTTTATTCTCAACGAAACTTCACTTACTCCTAATTTATCAAATATCATATGACTAGATAATTGATGACCCACTCGATTTGCATCCTGTAACGCTATAAAGATATGACGTGGAGCTGAAACACCTTGTTTTGATGCTAAGTGCCATGTAAATGTGCCATTTACATTATCCTGCTTCGTATCAGTCGTTGTTGTTAGCCAACTTAGCAATGATTTTCCACCTGTGTCCATAAACGATAGTAATTGTTGCTCTATTGTAACTGCTGGTGTCAAGACGGGTATCCATAGAACCAATTTATTTTAAAATGACTTTACCATCATCAACACCATTAGCACGCCAGATTGCATCATTGTCATTTCTTTCGCACTAACACGACTGTATGCTTTGCTCCATAGATGACTTTTCTGACATTTCTACAGAATCCGAATATATGTGATGTAACGGAATTGCACATGAAAACCGTCGATGCTGTCCTTTCAATGTTCCATTTTGTGTTGCAAATCCTAGATTGAAATTACCATTGACCCTTTTTTAAAATGTCGAATTTAGCGCCTGGTCTATCTTCACGGTCTAGATTAGCTGCGAGTTGTTGATCAGCTTCTGCAGTAGCTTGCGCAGTTCGTACTTTAATAAACTGAATATGGTCAGCATGTTCAGAAGTATCCTTAGCAAACATCATAGACGGACCAGCCGACCTTGTATAATCATCAGAATATCTCGCAAGTCCGATTATTGTTGTTGCAATATCAACATTTTGTTCTATTGATTCAATTTCTTTTCCATCAATGATATATCTTGCACTGTTAAATAGCGCCATAATGCCATTATTTACGAAACCAACTCGGATATTTTGGTTATCCCCATATGGTGTATCAGCTGCAACATTTGTTACAAGCTCTCCTTCTACTTCAATAAACGCCTCACACGGCAAAAAGTATCTACTTGTATCTTGAACTTGAAGTTCAACTCTCCCCCGTTGATTAGGCTCTCTTGCAGGATAGGCATAATACTGATAGTTAATTTTAGAATCATCTTTATTCACCGGTGCTGCCATATCAAACGCTGGATCAGCAATTTTTTTAAAATGCCATTTATACTAAAACGTATCGTTTTTCTAAATCATTTTCTTTTTCGATTTCCTCCAAGACCGCTTCCCGCTATCATACTTGCAATATTACTACTATCTGGTGAAGTCATTGCTAATGATGCTAGTTTTTGTTCCACTGCGTTATTTATCACTTTACTGACATTTGCAGGCATCATTGTTGTTGAAGGTAGCGGTGGTGGTGGTTTTCGTCCGAATCTAGATTTCACCAATGACGTTATTCTATTCTTTGCGGTAGAAAAGGCCGTTCCTGCAAGATCTCCAACAGCGTTAATTCCCTTATTACGAATAACATCAATGGCTTTCATCGCTAATTGTTTAGCAATTGGTGCTACTTTTGGGGCTGTTCTTGTGAATAAACCCGCTATGGTATTTCCAAGGCATCTCCATAGTATGCCTTATAAACGGGCAATCTTGAGTTTACCACATACACGATTGTTGGTTTATTGTGATTATAGTGTACTATCATCTTATTTGAAATGACTTTGTAATTTCTAAATACAATTTCAATCGCTATAATAACCACTAAATTCCCCTGGAATTCCGTCCATTAACTCATCCAAGAGTTCTCGATACGTATGAATATCAATTATCCCACCTTGGAATAATCGTCTGCAAATATCAAATGCTTCATTAGTTATTTCGACTGAGTTATTCCCAGCTCGCTTACCTCCCATAAGAACCTCAAGTCGTGATATATCATTAATGATATTACTAGGACACATATGAGAATCATGATGAGAACTTCCATAACCCTCTCCTGAAGTACTTTCTGGTTCGGAAACGTTTTGAATTTCTAGATCTGATTCGGAAACGTTTTGAATTTCTGGAGATTGTCGACCTCGACCTCGACCTCGACCTCGACCTCGACCTCGACCTCGTCCTCGTCAACTCGACTTTTGTTGTTCTTTTTTTCGTTGTTGTTGTTGTTTTTGTTGTTGTTGTTCTAAAACATACGAATCAACTCCTATTTTAAAAGCTCTGTATTCCACTGTATTCTTATTTAAATTGCCGGTGATTTCTTTATTAATTTTATATATCCAATCCACCCATTGATCTTTTTTTTATTGTGTTTTTTTTATACTCGTCTTTTAAAAAATTCTCCCTGTTATAATAACTTTTTACAGCAAAGTCTCCAAATAACGCAGTCTTCTTTAGTTTTCAGCAATTGAAATTGTTTGATTACTTCTATAGCTTTATCAGTGAATTTCTCGCTAAAAGGAACACTTTTTTTAGTGGAAACTTTTTCAATAGAATCACTAGCATCTTCAACGGGGTTATCATCAATATCAATATTACCCATTTGTTGTATTTCTCGCTGAGTTTGTAACTCACCTGAAAGCTGTTTTATTCCCTCGTGAGTTTTTTTCAGTTTCTGTAGCAATCTTTCCTAATACATCAATAATAGGTACTGCTCCCTCTTTAGGGATGTCGCCGTATATAGCACGTTCTGTTGCAAGTTTCATATCTTTAGTGGCTTTAGTTACAGGGGCAAAAAGTTGTTCGCTTCCAATAGAAAAGTCAGTCTGCGCTTGCTGTCTAAGTTGTAGTTTATCTCGCACGTTATCTCGAATTGGTATAAACTTTTTCAGTAATGCTAACCTCTCACGGGCTAGTCTGGTAGTTAATGCTTCTGATGTCATTATTGGAAATGCTAACGATTTTTCAATTGTCGGTTTCAATACTTGCATCAATCAAACGTCTTATAGATTTCACTTTCAAAGCAATCTCTGACCGAGTTTCTTTCTAATTGCTTCAACTATACTAAATAGCCGAATGAATAAATTAATATCATTGTTATACAAAGAATCATTAACCGCTTTTTGGATTCTTTTTATCAGTGAATACATTTTAGGTAGAACATATCTTCCACGTTTCAATTGTATATCAATTTGTTCAAATTCATTCAAAAGTCTGTCTTCATTCAAAAATTCAGAAAGTACGATTCCTTGATTTCTTAAATTTGATATTTCTGTGATGATAGATGTAATATCTTGAAATTCCATTTATTGAATATTATTACTAATGTATTTGTATCTTTAAAATATTTTTATATACAAAAAAAACAAAACATATACAATGCCCGTCTCTTCCTCATTCGAGTTTCGAGGCAAGGGAAGGCACATACATTAAAGACTTATACAATACCCTAACTCCCCAATCGAGTTCAAGGGCGGGTTATATGGGTATTAGACGTGAAATCCAAGTGATTTCTTTACAAACATTGAACATATAACATAAAGCCTCATTTGGAACCTCTTTCGCGCCAAACGACGTCAAAGAGGCCCAGAGGGGGGACAGTACATTACATATATACAATGCGATTATATAGGATATACAATGAATGAATATTTACAATGAATGAATATTTACAATGAATGAATATTTACAATGCGATTATATAGGATTTACAATGAATGAATATTTACAATGCGATTATATAGGATGGTTATATATACAATGAAATGATAGGATGGTTATATATACAATGAAATGATAGGATGGTTATATATACAATGAGATGATAGGATGGTATGATAGGGACAGTACAGGACGATACAAACATGAAACGACGGGGCGGACCTACACCCAATCTGCCAATCAAAAGCAACCCAAGAAATTAACCCTGGTTGCAGTTGAAAAAATTCAACCACACCATGTCAATGGCGTGGGAGTTTTGATTGGCAATATTGGGCTTCGTTTTAAAGCCCCAAACTTATTACGGCTCATATTATATATAAGGTGAACTAATACTGCAGTGTCAATGTGTAGGTGTGTATTTATTTTTCTAGCATTTCATAATGAATATTGTGTAGTAATTTCAATGGAAGCTAAGTATTTAAATAAAACATTAAAACAAGAAATACAACTGTTAAATAATAGCAATTTTTTTTTATTAATTTCTATAATATTACGATTAAATAATCGTAGTAATAATGGATTTACATGACGAGATAACTCCGTAATGGGGATCCCTGTCAATTCAGGACCTGCTATTTCTTGAATCGAGAATGATATTTTTCTGAATTTTATTACATGTAGCCACACTAAAAAAACTAAACTACATGTAGCGCGTTTTACTACCCTGACCTCACATACAATCTATTTTAATTTGTAATTATAAAGTAATTTCATTTTCACACAAAATCTAAACAGCGCTGTTAATGCTGTCTTTGTAATTGGGATTTTTAAAAAATCTATTAATAGAACCCTGACCTCGGCCATACATAACTCTGTCAAATTGTCTACCTGCTGTTCTCAATACAGTCTTTAGAAACAAGAAATAATAACACAAAATCAAAATCCGTACATACCTGATACGTATAACCATTAAATACGTACATGAGATCACACACATCATTAATTCAATCCAATTTCACATGTTTTCTCGCACGAATTACATATCCGGGAATCAATATCGAAAGTAGGATAGTCACGTGACGATCAGTAGTAATGAGGGGAAATACGGAACAAAATAGTAATTATTGAGAGTTATCTTGTAAATAGGAAAACTTTATTCTATGTCCATTTTTCTTTGAGATAGCTGTTTGACAAATCCCTTCAGCAACTTTTCGTACTGAAGGCATACATATTTCAAAATATTTCCCTGCAGCATTCATTGATTGAAAAATTCTTTTTTCATTCGTCGTTGTATCAAATGACTGTACTGGTCTCTTTCCAACTGACTTATAAGTCCCTGTCTTTCCTCTTTTTGTATTCTCTCTTTGAGAAATGCATTGTAAATTGGAAATCGCGTTATTTTGAATATTAGAATCAATGTGATCAATAACACAGCCATCTTTAATCGGTCCCATATAACACTCAAAGACTGCCCTATGACAGAGATATCCCTTTCCTCCAGCAGTAAATTGCAAGTATCCCTGATTATTAACAAAACCAATTGGTTTTTTCAGTCTACAGTGTCTAACAACACCATTACGAGATATTTCATAATTAACAAGTATTGGATGTGGTCTGAATTCTTGCTCCATTTATATATAATAATACTATTTGTCTAATTCATCATTTGCTTTAATTATAAATCTATTAATGTAGTCTTGAGGGGTTTTTATGATTTTGTCTTGACAGAGTCATGGTTAGGGTCAATGATAGCGTTTTTTTATTCGTTTATCATAATAACGTTTCAATTCTCTAAACCGCTTACCCCCACAATTGATACATAATTGTGATTTTCCTCTCACACCCACCCCACAATTTATGCATGGGGACGGGCCTGTCGAATTATTTCTGACACTCTGTAAGTGATATCCACAGAATTCACCTCTACACGATTTATTGCATGGGGTTACTGATCCAATCATAAGCCATTTGCAGTGATTCATTTATATATAAACAAACTTTTCTATTTAAATACTTGTCTTATTTATATGAATGAAGAATTCAAGAGATTATCGGCAATCAAGCCTTGGAAAAATATTAAATTCAATCTTGATAGAACTCTCGAAGATGTACCAAAAGAGAGAATAAATAATAGAAGTCTGATTAGAAAAATACGAGATTGTGTTCATGAGTTTAAACAGGATGGTGCATCACACACCTGGTCAACATTTAAAATTGATGGTGTTGTTGATGCTAGAATGAATGATGAAACAGCAGCTATGATACTATCACAACTTGGCAATAAACGGTATTTTCTCAGAGTGAAATTCATTATCAATTTAGAATCGGGCGAATGGGTTATAAGAGACAAGTTTGAACCAATTCTCAAAGATAGGACAACAGTCATGGTTAGCCGTGATTCCAGACCAGGGCTGTTAACTGGAATTGATAAACCATACTATGAAAAAGCGTATCCAGAAACAGCAGTCGTTTATGGGATGTATCCGTTAAATAAGAAACCTGACATTGGAAAACTAGCACCAATGAAACAGTCAACGTCAGTGGAAAAGCCACTCAACTGTGTGGCACAACGAGTCTTAGAACATTTTACAAATGCACTCCGTGGGAATAAATTAACCGATCTAAGACATAAAAAAATAGATCAATGGGAGCTAACAGTGAAAGAGAACGGAGCAACTATTTCCGATATAGCTAGATTGGAAAAGTCGTTGAGATTTCCGATAACCGTTTTAACGATAACTGGCGAAGTATTATACGAATCGAAATACAATAAAAACGGAGCTCCAATCAAAATTATTGATCATAACAAACACGCATGGACATCCGCGGTTACAATATTCCCGCGAGAGAGAACAGTGAAGTATATCCCAGAAGAATTCACCAAGGATGGCATTCTCACTGAAGAAAGATTATTCGATGCTATTGCTAGTTTGTGCAAAAACGACCCTGTATCAGTATGGCTACTTCATAGTTTTGAAGATGAAGAATGTCAATTCAATCAATTTGTGAAACCTAACGGTGAATTATATCGCAGTGAAAGTCTACATAATAGGATGAAAAATCTAGCAATAAGTCTCAGTGAAAACGCTAGCGTTTTTAATGAAAAATCCGAAGATTACGAACAGTTACTTACAAATTGTTTTACAATTCCATCGGTTGCAGCTCATTTTGCAAGAAAGAAAAATAATTGGAAACCAACACGAAAAGAGTTTTTACAGGATGTTCAATCCAGCTGTTTGGAATATTATCATGGCGGTCTATGGAACGTTAAATACAATCGTGAAAGTATGATATCAGTTGATATCGTTGCCTGTTATCCAGGAAGTTTTCTAGGATATGGATTCGCTGGTGAGTATTTTAAACGGTTTGGACATCCCACACATGAAATGACTCGCGTTGCTATTAATGGACCACTGCCTGATTTTGATTTGACCGGTTTTGCTTGCGTAGTATCATTTGAATTCGCTGAAGGACTTCATCCGTGTTGTTATGTTTGGATTGGTAGACACATGGCTGAAAGGATGTGGTTACCAATAGTGTTATTGCGATATATGATTGATTGTAAAGTGTTAGTTTCGTTGATTGTCAGCGAAGCGATTATCTCATATAAAAAACAAACTAATGTCTGGTTACCAGAACCAGAATGTCTTGATAGTATAATCGATAAGTCTAGAAAACATATTGATGCTGACGAGGAGTACATTATTGAATGGTCAAAAAAGATATTTAATCAACGGAATAGTGAAGCAAAGGATCTCGGCCGAAGAATAATCGGTAAATTTACACAAGCTGGAAAAAATTTAACTTTAAAAGACAATCCTCACGATTGATTATAGATGATGCCGAATACGACTTCGTCATTAAAGATGCAGTAGAGAAAAATAGATACGCAAATTGTAAAACAGCCTTCTTGTCCAATAAAACAAAGTTAGGTAGAATTGTTACTTACAGTGATGGAGAAAGCTCTGCATATCTACATTTGAGAGCTTCTATGCTGGGTTATGCATCTATCAATTTATTTGCAATGATAAATAGATTTCCTAGTATAGCAGTCAGAGTTGCAATTGATTCAATGTATGTCGATAAAAAATATATCAAAGAGATAACTAAATTTACTAATAGCGAAGAGACTTGGGGAACATGGCGAATTAAACGTGAAATACAATGCGATTATTCTGAATCAGCAGACGTTGAGATTAAAAGCAGTTACCTGAAGAACGATAATTCTATCAGTGAAAAATCCGAAGGAGTTTCTATGTCTAAAGCACCACCGATATCAGATCCAATTTGTAGATATAAAACAGTTTATTTAAACGGTTGTGGTGGATCTGGAAAGACAACACGTGCGATAGAATTATATCGAGAGAGAACGTCCATGATTGTACTCACGCCAACCCATAGACTAGCGAGAGAGATCAAACAACGAAATGTTGAAGCTTGCACGTATCATAGTTTTTTTCGATACAAGGGCGATGCTTGGACTCCTGAGCGAATGGGTGAGAAATTTATTCCAGCGGTTATTATTTGGGATGAAGCATGTACTGTTTCAGAAGATGTATTAAAAATGTTTCTTGATTGGTTATTGCAAAATGATACAAAAGTTATATTGTGCGGCGATCATGGTCAACCACCACCATTTGTTGGTAGAAGTCCACATAATTGGTTAAAAGGATTTGTTGATTATTACGAAGAAATTGATACTGACTATAGAGCACTCGATGAGCAGTTACGTGAGTTTAAAAAACTAATTAGATTACAACACGATAGAATTCAATGTGAAGTAGCGCGTGAAATAATTTCTGAAACACCTTTGAATGATTTTTGGGAAACATGGAAACCAAATGATTTTGTAGTAGCAAGTAGAAAGATAGTCAGAGACGCACTTCAGAAAAAGTTGTTTGAGCTACACAAGAAAAAATTCCCAACGTTTCCAGTACCGTTGTGTTATAGACCATTGGATACACGAAAGCAGAATATTGAAGTTGAAATTCCAGGCCAGACGGAGAAACAGATTCTAGTGTTAAATGATATTGTGCTAGTTGATATCAATACTGTAGAAGATGCATTATGCGCTGATAAATCACCATGGACGCTTGGTTATGTAACAACAATACACTCGTCACAAGGATTAACTATCACGGATACAATTGTTTGGATAGTTGATAATCGCATTGAATGGTCAAATTTAGTCTATCTCGCAGTGTCCAGAGTACGACGAATAAATCAACTACGAAGGATTGTTTTCGATGATGATTTTAATGCAAACGATGATAACACTGATATTAGCATCATTAATAAAAAACTCTCTGGTTACAAACAGCAGGACAAAAAAAAAAAACAACGAGAATTTGATATTGATGCTGAAGTAATAATCGCATTAAAAGAACAACAGAATAATCACTGCGCCAGTTGCAATTGTATAATGCACTGGCAGTATTCGGATAAAGACCCTCGACAATTCACCGTAGACAGAAAAAATAACAGTCTTGGTCATGTCAGAAACAATGTGATGTTGACCTGTCTTGAGTGTAATAGACGTAACGGAGCTAGTTAAGACCATGTGGCGGTAATTGAGTATCGTCCGGAATGACTTGTAGTTGTTCGCGTGTAAAACTACGCTGAGGTGCAGTTGAATCCAATCTGTAGATTGGAGGTCTACCAGTTGATCGCGTTATGGTTGAAATTTTATGCGTAGTAACACTCCATATAGGATCAGTAGCTCTTCTTTTACCGCCTTCAAGCTCTCCTGGTTCGTATAAATATCTCACAGTAACATCACCGAGAAGTGGCTGAGTGCTAACCCGCTGCGGTTGTTCGGGAATATATTCTTTTTTTATTGCAATATTTGGTTTCATATTAATAGTTCGAGTAATCTCGTTATTTAACGCTGCAACTACACTCGGTAACCTTTGGACCCATTCACGAGATCGTTTTTCTTGGATGAATTCTTTTGCATATTGATATCCAAATAACCGTTCTGCAAGAGTTCTATTAAATCGTTCTACAATTGCCTGATCACGATGTAACGCAGTATGTCCCCGTCGTATTGTAACACTATGAGTTTTCATTGTTGATAGAACAGCACCTTGAAACTCTTTGCCAGGATCAACTTGTAATAGATTTGGCCATCTTAGAGGACCTCGTCTATAAATCCTTTCAAATGCAGAAGCGACTTCAGAAGCTGACTTTGTTTTCAATGGTTCTGCTTGTTTAAATCGACTCGCAATATCAACTACAGTTAGCGCGTATTTGTAACCATGGTCATGTGGTAAAAACAATAAATCAGCCTGATGAACTTCATTGGGTACGGTAACATCAAAATGAGAATAATTAATTTGTTTAGGCGGTGGTAGATAAATTTGCCATATAGCCTGTTTGGATAACCAATCTTTTGCAGTGGATTTTTTCACTTTTGCAGCGTTAGCGAGTTTACTAATTGCTGCTTTACCCCTCCAGTATCCTTTCGTAGAATAATAAATAGATTCCATACTATAAAAAACACTAGTGTTTTTAATTACCAGCACCTAACACTAATTTGCCTTTCATAGCTGATTTGACCAACCATGAAGCCAATTTTTCTTTAAAGGATTTATCGGGAATAGCATTTAATGCATGAATTAATTTTACATCCGCGATATGTCTTTGTTGCAAATTATTGCTTTTATATGCAACATCATGAGCATGACATGCCTTATCAATAGCATTTATCGGATACTCACCAGGCCGTGGCTGATTTTGATCATCAAGTCTGATATCTAATCTCGTTCCGGGACCACAGTAGCTATATCATGGAAGGTGTTTTTCTCCGGGGTATTTTGCCCATGGGGTTCCGGGGAGTTTTCCAAGTTTTGCGGCAATATCACCTCCGAGTTGCTTTTTTTTAAAAATCGAAATTTTTTTGTACCACATGTTACACACTTACCAGTAAGCGCTAGTCTATTGTTTTTAGTTGTAATGGTTGTCTGATCGGTTGTATCAGTACGCTGTTTACACTTAACACAATATAGATCCATAATTTATATATAGAGTTATGAATATAATTGATTTTTCAGCGACTAAAAGAAGAGAACCGGTAAAACACCACGCAGCGCTTCCGAATTCTGTCCGTGCCATTATAATCGGACCATCTGGATCAGGCAAAACACAATTGCTGCTTAATTTGATAGTGCGATTTATGAAGTGGGATAAATTATATTTAGTTGCCCCATCCGTAGATGATCAACGGTGCTATGAAGTGCTAAAAGATTTTAATGAAAATGCATCAGAACTTAAAGGTGAAAGTGTAATCGACTTTATTACTGATATTAATGATGCACCATCAGTAGATGACCTCAATGGAGACATAAACAATCTTGTAGTGTACGATGATGTAATGTTAGATAATCAAAAGAACCCTGCTAGAGTATTTTCCCGAGGTAGGCATAAAAACACTGACGTGATATATGTCACTCAACGATATACTCAAATTCCAAAAGTGATTCGCGATAACTGTAATATTCTTGCTGTATTCAACGGCGTTGATACACATACGCTACGAAATATTTGGCAAACATGGTGTTCCGATATGGACTTCAATGGATTTAAAAATTACTTTAGTCATGCTCAGTCAGTCCCATATGGATTTATAACAATAAATTTACACGACCCTCGGTCACGATATCGTATTGGACTTGATCAAATATTTGGTTAAATAATTTGTATTAATCAGCAGCAGGGAGGGTGAAATGACAACATATTTGCGACCGTAGATGGCAGCAATTTGAGGGTGGTTATGACAATGTATTTGCGACAAAATCGCTAAGGCTCCATTTGTAAAATGGGGTCTTTATTTTTTTTTTTGGTTAAAATATGAGATTTCGTAGGAAGGTTCCATTTGGCATTCTGAGGCTTTAATCAATTTTGTCGCAAAAGTTTGTAGACGTAGATGGCAGCAATTTGAGGGTGGTTATGACAATGTATTTGCGACAAAATCGCTAAGGCTCCATTTGTAAAATGGGGCCTTTAATTTTTTTTTGGTTAAAATATGAGATTTCGTAGGAAGGCTCCATTTGGCATTCTGAGGCTTTAATCAATTTTGTCGCAAAAATTTGTAGGGTTCACCCTCCCTGCTGCTGTTTGGGACTTTTTTTTTACGCACGACACATGAAAGGTATAGCGTCTGTCAGAACGAATAGAATTATTAGTTCTTCTTTTTATCTAAATAATTTCTACAGAAATTAAACTTTGTGATAAAATGGATCTCAAGTGGGAAATGGTTTAATATTAACATTTACAAAAATCGTTAAATAATGTCTAGCTTTTGAGAGCCAAGACTGGACATTTTTCAACTCCATTCATATATTCAGTATTAAATCCCATTTGAGATCATCTACAAGATACATGATGCAGACAATTTAAAGGGTCACTTTAATAACTAAACGAATTACATGATATCAGAAATTTAATTTAGACGATACTTTAATTGATAAAATTACATATGATCCAACCATCAGACCAGTCTGCGTCAGCCTTTGTGATTGGTCATTGGGCAAGGCACATTACTCCAAATGCGTTGACACTAAATAACCTACATGTGTTGCTGTGCTGTAAAGCATCAAACCAAAGATGTATTATCAATTCTTTTTTACAGAATCAGTGTGATCACTAGGTAGATTCAGATGAGCGATTGAGTAAAGTCTCTTTTCTAAAGTGAATATTATATATATATATATATATATATATATATATATATATATATATATATATATATATATATATATATATATATATATATATATATATATATAATATGTACGATGAAAAAAGTCCTTATATTAGTAAGTTTCTGTAGCCCAGGACAAGTGTCCCGAGTTAAATGCGCACGATAGACCTAAAATAGACAAGAGATGACAAATAAAAGAATAATATTACTGTAATTGCTGTTGTTGTCGTTGTTGTTATTATTATTATTATTATTATTATTATTATTATTATTATTATTATTATTATTATTATTATTATTATTATTATATGGGGTCCAGTGAGATCGAGTGGTCTAAAGCGCTCACCTATACCAATCACTGCCATCTCACCGTTGTCCGCATGGATCCGTGTCTCGGGTTTGGCTATTGTGGGCATGTAATAACTTGCCAGTAGCGTACAATGGGTCGGTGGTTCTTTTGGGGATTTTCCCCTTTTATCTTTTATTTCTCTGCCAGTTATACTGGCCGCAATGTACTTAAAATGGCTTTAAACCCTTAAACAGCAACATTATTATTATTATTATTATTATTATTATTATTATTATTATTATTATTATTATTATTATTATTATTATTATTATTATTATTGTATGAAGACGATGATAAGGTAATATTAGTAGTCAAGCAGCTGCAGGGACAACAGCAGTAGTTATTGTTTTTAAGAAAAGCAGTATCAGCTGTTTTAAGTAGGGTAGTTGTCATATTAATCGTACAAGTGGCAGATGGTGGTTGTTTATCTTGATGGAAGTAACAACTGAATGGTTTTTTCTTTGTTTTTTCATTCCGATTTTTTAAATTATTTTTCATCTCTTAAACGTCAGCCGAAGAGGGGAGGGGGAATATAAATTTCTTTAGGCATACATTTATCCATAATGTTATACCATTATCGATACATTATTCCTAGCAAATAAACCCACGAAATAGAGCTTAAAATGTCGTGACTAATTCATACTAAGTATACCCACTTTGGCTTTCTCAAAACTTCCTTAATAGGCAAGGTGAAGGACACAGTGATATATATCACTGTCGTTAAAGTTATACAAAGAAAAATATATCCTACTGGCTTATAACAGAGTGAGGAGAGAATGCCTTTGTATATACATATAATTATGTACAGTCAGCAAGACGCAAGACATTATCAGAACTTTAAACCTGCTTTTAAAAGTTAAGACCTTTTTATTATTTAACGAGAAGTTAATATGCGATTATGTGAAATAAATAGTGTCTTCCTTGAACATCCGTCTCAGTTTTTAGTAAAAGTACTAAACATGTTAACGCTCTTTGGTTTTCTCCACAACAATAAAGAATATAATAAGTAGGTTTGTGGTGGTTTCTATTGCTTATTCTAACGTGTATTTTGCTTATAGAATTAATTCGCACAGTGGTGAAAAACAAAACGATAAAACTGTTGCGAAAAAATCAACAAGATTAACAAGAAACAGTATTAGAAGTCAGGGTCTCGCATAAGATCTTACCGACGACTGACAATTCATTGGAGTTATTTTAATTAGCATCATTGTTACTCCTACCACTTGTATATTACCAGCTGATTCTCAACCAATTCATGTCATAACACACAACTATCCACTTTTTAGCTTTTTACACTTTACCCATGTACGTCTTTGTTCGATGAAAGTCGATAACTGGAATCAAAGGAGAAAAGCAATTATACGAAGAATGAAACAATCCTGAATATGGTATAGAGTATGGTTGTATATTATATAATTGGTCGTATGTACGTAGCTTAATTCGAGTTTGTAAAATATTAAATTGATTAATGCGCCAACAATGGGGACCTATTTTTCGAATAAATAATGACCCAAAAGAATCCGATAAGATTGGCATGGACAATTGATTTAATCACATCACTGATAACGAAACAGTATATCGTCATGCGTCAAGCTATAATTTATAAAGAAAAACGTAAACAAATTGAAAGATTAGATCAAATTTTAAAATTAATAAGGTAAAACATAAACAAAATTGAAAGATTATATTTAATTTTGGTAGTAAAATCATCCATTGTCGGCTTCATCGATAGAGGCTTTTATACACACTTTTTCAGATAGGACCAGATCATCCACAAGATAACACTTAATTTAACATATTGTAGTGTACTGTCTTGCCCACTGTGCAAATACAATCGATCAGGAAGTTTAGAGTTTCGGTGCGACAGGCAAAAAGAAATTTATCTTTAGAAGTCCAATTGTTTGTCACCTAGCCAAGTAAACCACACGGCTTACTAAAATTTTAATGTACGTCTTTAAATATGGCGACAGACTTAGCAGAAACAGCTTTTGCCCTACCTATAACATATAGGGAATTTCCACTGCGGGCCTTAAGAATCTCCGCTAGGTCCAAACTAGCCCAATATTTGGACACCGATGGGGTTCTGACTCTTGTCAGTGATAACCTGGATATCGTGAACAACTACAATGGTTTGGCAGAATTGATAGGATTTAGCTACATGGAGATACGGAACTTTATGCGAAGGTCGAGCCCTACCATAGAGCTACTTGATGCATGGACAATTAAAGACCCACAGAACGCCACCCTTGGGAAGCTATGGGATTACTTGTATCAGATGGAACGGTTGGACGTGCTCAACGACTGTCGCAAGTCTGTGGGTGAGCATTCATTTTCCCCATAATTGGGCTGGGTTGGTGGGTGGGGGCGGCGAGGAAGACAAATATTGGGGTTATATGTAGGTGAGTGTCATTATTGGGGTATGATGATGTGGATTACATTTGGTCTTTCGGGGTTGAGGTAGGATGAGTGTAAACGAAAAAGAGTATGTTTCGATTCTGCATCCGTATGCCGCATAATATACAGCATAAACAATAAGAATTCACTGTGACAGCATTTTTAAAAATTATTATTTAATTATTGTAAATTTTTGTTTTATTTTTTATCTCTGTCACTAGTTTTATAATCTTTTTAATTGCATAAAATGTTAAAACATCTCCTGTCTCAAACCGTTGTTTTACGTGCACTCTAATTAGTGATTGTAGTATATTAAGCGTAAAAGCGCAGCGGAGAGGGAGGGAGACTGAATAATTAAATGAGATTGATTGTTACCTTGGGATACGTTCCATAATGATGTTTTTATATATAATTGACTTAGTTTGTATTTTAAAGATTTTAGTCTCTTTGCCTTCATCTTTGCTTGTGTGTTTTTGGGAGACTGAAGATTACTGATGTAGCAGAGACTTTGCCGGTGTGCCATTAAAATTTTACATATATAATACTTAAACACATACATCATGTGTCTGTCGGACCCCCTCCCCAGTACAAGAATTGGCGTCTATATTACAATGGCGCTTCAACTTTTTACCTCTTTGAAACGTTACCCGCTGTGATATCAATTTCTAAAAATATCCATTCGGACTAGGTGAACCGGCGTAATTGCGTTCGGCGATCTTTTAAGTGTTATTATTCATACTGAAAACCATGTAACAGGCGCTAAACTTGTTCATTTGAATATAGATGTGCATTCCAACATTTAGTTACAGTGGTGCTTAAGCTTGCAGACTGTATAAATCATATATTCAGATTTGAGTTACCTTTCTAGAACAATACAATACACATGCAAACTGTTTGTATTGCATCACACACACACACACACACACACACACACACAGACTGACCTTTTCATTTCCTAATCTTTGATTATTTTACTCTGTTTTCCATATGCCATACCTTCATTCATTAACTATAAAAAATAA
Source organism: Potamilus streckersoni (assembly GCA_016746295.1). Classification (NCBI taxonomy): domain Eukaryota; kingdom Metazoa; phylum Mollusca; class Bivalvia; order Unionida; family Unionidae; genus Potamilus; species Potamilus streckersoni. Next base: position 2,304,020 of record JAEAOA010001023.1, read on the forward strand.
CACACAAAACAGTATCTTTAGGTAAAGGAGGCCATATAACTGCTTGTATTTAACACCTATATTGCAACGAATAAATAACATTCCTTTTTCTGTTATCTACTTTAAGCATAACTTAGATATTAATATCAATAATTTCGACGGAAGCGGCGGCGTTAATGAATAGTAATTTAGTTAATTGTTTATTGTATATTCATCACTGCAACGTACCGGGAAGGAGAGTCATCTTACATGAAGACAATAAATACTGTCCTACTGTACCCTTCATCACCGTCTTTGGGAAAATATTAAGTTTTACCGAAATTTATCACTCAGTGATAATTAATACTAACTGGGTGTTATAGAATTACTAGCACTATTGAATGAAGAATACATTTCACATATACACACATCAGGTCCCTTTTTGATCGCAAGGGCAAAAGCAAGGGCAATTGGAAACAGAAACTGTATCGTGAAATATCGGAGCAGGCGAAACGTCTTTGGATAAACTGTTTGGTATTTTCGCCCGATGTCGAAATGCAACGCTACTTGTCTTATTCTATACATGCTGTAAGTTGCTCATACGATTAAAAGAAAAAACCAAGTATATCGGTGTATATTATGACATACATTTAAATCATCAGTCGGACATTGTGTTCTGAAAACTAGCCGAATTAAACTAAAATTTATTCACCATCCCGTCTAAGATACCTACCGTTACGTAGAAAATACCAGTTAGTGCGTAAACAGGTTGCACGCCAAATTGTATATAGGTTTGTAGGAGATAAGTATATCGGTACGTCTACAGATAGACAAGGACCCCGAGTGGCCGAGTGGTCTAAAGCGCTGACCGTTACGGATCACTGCCATCTCACCTCTGTCTGCGTGAGTTCGAGTCCAGACTCCGCTAACGTGGGTAAGTGAGAAAGCCTGCCAGTAGCTTCTCGTGGGTCGGTGGTTCATCCCTGGGTTTTCTAGGGTTTTTCCTCCACCAATAATACTGGCCGCCATGTATAGCCTATCTTGTGCTGAAAAATGGCGTTAAACCCTACAATAACAACAACAACAGATAGACACGAAAGACTCTATACTTATATATTGTGGTTTATAATTGACAGAATAGAACAAAGCAGACAAACCTTGTCCATTATGGGTACTAGTATAGTACTGTAATAGACTAACAATTAGCAAGATTTGCTTGTAGAAGCGAAAATCTTTATTGCATATGCGTCTTTTTCTTTTCGTTGGTCTAAAACAACACAAAAACGAAATGGTGCAGTTTATGTAACTTATTTCCCCTCCCCCAAGAATGTGGACTAACCTCAGCAACTGGACCAGATGTATCACTAGCCTCGTCTCGAGCATTGTCTTTGTATGCCTTTAGCCGAACCTCGTATGGCGAAGATGTCAGTGTCACGCGATGAGTCTGTTTAAACCAAACTAGACAGGTACATATTTAGGTTGGGTGGGTAGGTAGGTAGGTGGTTTGGTTCGTTGGTAAACAGCTAAAGGAGTAATTGCATTTCCATTTTCTTCCAGTGAGAGATGCCGAGGCCTACTTTGAACAACAAGAATTGGATCAATATGAATTTCCCATCCAGGATCCGGAAGGTAAGGTTAACTCATTCACGCAAAGAAGAAATTATTTTATTTTTGTTCTTCACCTAAATCGATGTTAAAGTATATAATAATGAAGCAAGAAAAGGTTCTGCCCTAAGATGACAAAATAAGCACATAGTGTAGTCTGATATTTTTTATAATATGCACAGCTGACTTTAATTTCAGATTTTTGTGACCATCTCCGTGATTTTATTAACGATTTTAGTACCTAGTCATGAACTAAAAGAGTTTCATAGAAATAAAATGATCGTGTTGTTTGCCACCGCTCTCGTAATCATGTCATGTAGCATACGACAGTCATGTTGTCTGCCACCGCTCTCGTAATTATGTTATGTATCACACGACAGTCATGTTATTTGCGAACGCTCTCGTAATTATGTTAAATATAACACGACAGTCCTGTTGTTTGCCACCGTCCTCGTAATTATATTAAATACAACACGATAGGCATGTTGTTTGCCACCACTCTAGTAATAATGTTAAATATAAACCCGACAGTCATATTGTTTGCCACCGCTCTTGTAATTATGTTAAATATAACACGTTAGGCATGTTGTTTGCCACCGCTCTCGTAATTATGTTCAATATAACCCGACAGTCCTGTTGTTTGCCACCGCTCTCGTAATTATGTTAAATACAACACGATAGGCATGTTGTTTGCCACCACTCTCGTAATTATGTTAAATTTAACCCGACAGTCATGTTGTTTGCCACCGCTCTTGTAATTATGTTAAATATAATATGACAGTCATGTTGCTTGCCATCGTCCTCGTAATTTTATATTTCACACGACATGCATGCTACTTGACAACGTTCGTTTAATTATGTTTCATATCACAGGACATACACGTTGCTTGCCACCTTCCTCATAATTATGTTTCACACGATTTGTTACCTTCCTCGCAATTATTTTATGTATCACACGACAGGCATGTTGCCACCTTCCTTGTAATTATGCTGTATATATCACGATATCAAAAAATTATAAACTTTGTATTCCAATTTCTGTTATTACTAATAAAATTCTAATTGAAAATATAGTTTCATAAAGTATTGTGTTTGCTTTTAAGAATGCTTTGGATTGTAACATAAAATAAAATTTTAGTGTTAGATACAAATATTCTTGGATGCATCCAAATACAGTCAGATGTGTAGATCTATTTTCAAGTAATAAAAACAAGTAAATACAAAATTTACATAATATTAATTCTTGTTCTTTTTCAGCTTCACAATAAATAATGAGATCTGTACTATATACTACATCTGATGACTTATTTTGCTTTAATAAAATATGCTCATTATTTTATTTTCATTTTAATGTGATTGTTTCAAAAAAAAAGATCTGCTTTACATAGCATATTGTTCAATATGTGTCTGCCATTACTTCATTTTGGTATTAATTAATTATGTGTATTTATTTGTTTGCTAAAGTTTGATATGTTAATATGCAATAAATGTTACAGCTTTTAACTCATTAAGTAACACACTGGCATAAATCTATCACAGATTTACTTCTGATTGATAACATGCTCTTGCATATCCCAAACACTAAATGGGTAAATTGCTCTGCTATCTTTGTTCATTCAGTCTATTTTATGAAATTGAATGATTCTTATTTGATATGGTCATGTTTGGTCCTTATTTGATATGGTCATGTTTGGTCCTTATTTGATATGGGCATGTTTGGTCCTTATTTGATATGGGCATGTTTGGTCCTTATTTGATATGGTCATGTTTGGTCCTTATTTGATATGGTCATGTTTGGTCCTTATTTGATATGGGCATGTTTGGTCCTTATTTGATATGGGCATGTTTGGTCCTTATTTGATATGGTCATGTTTGGTCCTTATTTGATATAGTCATGTTTGGTCCTTATTTGATATGGTCATGTTTGGTCCTTATTTGATATGGGCATGTTTGGTCCTTATTTGATATGGGCATGTTTGGTCCTTATTTGATATGGACATGTTTGGTCCTTATTTGATATGGTCATGTTTGGTCCTTATTTGATATGGTCATGTTTGGTCCTTAGTTGATATGGTCATGTTTGGTCATTATTTGATATGGGCATGTTTGGTCCTTATTTGATATGGTCATGTTTGGTCATTATTTGATATGGGCATGTGGAGTAGTATTGAGTTTGAGCATTCTGACACATCATGCTATACTTTGGATTGTTTCTGCACTTCATTGTTACTAACACAAACCTAACACCCATGTGTTACAGTCTATGCTACATACAATTTACAGTACACTAATGACTAATGGCCAACTGTTAATTTATTGACTAAACTTTGTTTAGAAAAGGACATGGTTAAATGAATACAACTCATCTTTCTAATAGTGATGTTTTTCTCTTTGCTCTATCCTTATATAGCCTTCATGTCATATTTTGTTATCTGTACCAATTGATGTGTTTGTGGTAAATGGATCTTGTGCCTGATGGCAATGGTAACAGTACCATCCTTCCTTGTAGTTCTCTCAGTATTTGAATGAGTCCTGTGTTTTTAATATATCACCCTCTAGGCAAAGCATTATTAACATATCAACATGCTTTTGTTACTCAGTATGTATTAACCTCACCAGCCAAACTTGTTTAACATACACTGTCTTGTTCACATCAACTGATACTCCATCTTAAAAATGTAATTATCCTGAAACATTACAGACTATCAGTTGCTGTCATCTATATGAATCAAGATTTTATTTAGATGGTTTTCCAGGATTTTGTATGGGCTACTGTAAACTGATTCCAATAAATCAAAGAAGAATTTGACATTTATTACTTCTGACTCATGCCTTTTTGTTTCTGGAAATATGATACATGAACTTCCATTGAGAGGTTTGTATTTATCGATCTTGATAGGTATTTAATTTAATTGAATAAATTCTGCTCTCGGTTATTTTGAGGTCAAATTGTGTTTGATTATCTTCAGAAAGGGTATAAATCTTCAGTTCAGATTTGTTACTGTTTGTTATTTTTTTTGTAGAAAAGAACAATTTCTGTCTTTCTATTCATTGAAAGTCACCATTATTTGAAAGCAATGACCTTTATCCAACTGTTAGTGCCAATTCAACTAGTACATGATCAAGTGGGTTTTTCTTCATGACAAATGATGCCTTTACATATAATTCTATCTGACCAAAGGACAAGTAAAAATACCAGTCATTATCATCAGAAAATTTGCATTCACTACATTTGTTCCATAAAGATCCTTATCTTATAATCATAATACAATTTGTTTACTTTTCTGTTTGTGTAGACTCAACTGTTCATTCTGCCTTTGTTGTCTTGGTTGTAAGGATCTAAAAAGGCATGTATTGCTTCACTGTGAGGATCAAAAACGAACTTAGTTTGTTTTCTTCAATTCATAATTATTATATTTTCATTTTTTGCAGTTCATCTTGCTTTCTTTGTCATTTCTGTTCATCATGGCTTCTTTGTCATTTCTGTTCATCTTTTCTTCGTTGTCATCGCAGTTCATCTTGCCTTCATTGTCATCACTGTCTACTGAGTCCTTATTCAGATTTAAACTTGCAAAAATTGTATTTCTTATTGAATTTCAAGTCAATTTAAGTCAACAATCTTTTGACTAAAAAATGCCATGGTTTATATAGTGCAAATTGTTTCAGTGTAAGTACATTTGAGGTCAGACAACTTTTGAATTTGTCGTCCATATACAAAAAATAACTTCATTTATATATTGGATTTTATAAATAGTTGTTTTCTTAGTTATCAAATTTTGTTAATTTTGTGTAATGCTTGAAATAACAAAATGTTTACCACTTTAGACTGTTCAATCAAATGGTTAAGAGATTGATTTAAAAAACACATTTTAAATTAATATGCAATTGCATTTAATTCAAGTTGCACTTTCTTTTGACATTTGCAGTCTACCAACATTTAACGTGATGTATTCTAACTCTTGTCCCATTCAGCATTCATTTTATTTCCATATTGTTTATACATCATTTCAATCTATGTTGACCTTTACTAAATTCATTTTCATCTGATGAGTTAAATATTTCACAAGTGAATATTGCACAAATAATTTGGTTGATTAAAAAAATAAGGAAAACAAATCTTAACATAAGTGAATGATGGCCATGGGCTTTCTAATAAGAAAAGGACAAAGTTTAAAAATGGTTTTTATTATTTTATCATTTGCATTTGAAATATTTACTAAACAGTTAACACTTACTGTGTCTCTAGCAGGCTAGTTAAACAATGTTTCAACAATGTTGTATAGCTTTGATGTCAGAGAAATTAAACCTTAAAAAGAATATTGATATATGCTTCTTAATGGAAAGGAACATTTGCTGTATTAATTGTTCTGTGATTAACAACAATTTTGTGATCTTAAAATGCAAACCATGGAGAACACTAGAAAATTTAATAAATGTATCGTGGATTGTTAGAAGTTGGCTGAATAGTAAGAAAAAGCAAGTTGCATTGTTAGAGCTAGAAACATTGTTGCCTTAGCAACTATAATGTAGAATGCTATAAATAACATTATATATATCATGTTAGAAGGAGGACTAATTGTCAATAATCACATGTTGGTTTAGAAACTGCAAAAGTAAAGTCTCAGAAACAACATTATAATTTGGATGGATTATTAGAAGCAGGTTTTAATATCTTTGAAAGGTATATGACTATAGCATAGGACTAAACTTAGTATAGCTTTTATTTGAAAGTTATATGACTATAGTATAGGACTAAACTTAGTATAGCTTTTATTTGAAAGGTATATGACTATAGTATAGGACTAAACTTAGTATAGCTTTTATTTGAAAGTTATATGACTATAGTATAGGACTAAACTTAGTATAGCTTTTATTTGAAAGTTATATGACTATAGTATAGGACTAAACTTAGTATAGCTTTTATTTGAAAGGTATATGACTATAGTATAGGACTAAACTTAGTATAGCTTTTATTTGAAAGTTATATGACTATAGTATAGGACTAAACTTAGTATAGCTTTTATTTGAAAGGTATATGACTATAGTATAGGACTAAACTTAGTATAGCTTTTATTTGAAAGGTATATGACTATAGTATAGGACTAAACTTAGTATAGCTTTTATTTGAAAGGTATATGACTATAGTATAGGACTAAACTTAGTATAGCTTTTATTTGAAAGGTTTATGACTATAGTATAGGACTAAACTTAGTATAGCTTTTATTTGAAAGGTATATGACTATAGTATAGGACTAAACTTAGCTTTTAAAGCTATGACATTATCCTCAACATTGTGTAACTATTGCCTGGATATTCCCATTCATATTCAGTAACGTAGCAGCACACACAAAGCAATTACTCTGTGCATTTCATTTCTCAGATGTACACTAAAATGATAAGTGGAGACATGCTACACTGAAATCCCAGGCTTGATTTTTGTGTTCAGATGCCAACCTCAAAATGTTCCATCCCCAATCATTTTACATACTTTTCTCTTAGTATTTTTCTTTTTTCATAATCTTAAATCATTTGTAGGAAACACTTATCTTGTCCTTTTTTCATAATCTTAAATCATTTGTAGGAACCACTTATCTTGTCCTTTTTTCATAATCTTAAATCATTTGTAGGAAGCACTTATCATGTCCTTCATGATAGTTTTGTACTATTCTTTGTTCAGTTGGTTCAATAAGAAACTTCATTTAAACAAATGTTTTCAATGTTCATTCCTATTATGTTCATTCCTATTCACTGCATTTTGCTTTCACTTTGTTTTTCTAAGATATGGTCATGTATACAGAAAAATTGTGTAAGGTTACAACAATAAAATTACTATTTCTGTATTATATATTTTAGTATCCAATTCTCAAGTTGACAGAGAAATGGAAATAGACGATCTTGAGGGTGCTGCCGTGGATGACAGTAAGTTTTTCTCTCTCTTAGAGACACACATGAATTACCTGTACATACAGTAACATCATATCATGGCATGTCTCGTATCATCCTTTTTAAGGTGGATATGTTTAGCATCCTTATGTTAAATGTTTAGGACTCAGTGCCGATTATTCTGAGCTATTACTAAAAATTTCTATTATTTCAGCTGACTCAGGAAGTGGATAATTTGGAGTCATTATAAACTTTGACTACCACTCATTTGGCATAGTAGTGGCCAAACTGATTTCTGTATATAATCAAAGGAGTTTTGTGTTGTGATTTGAAGTTTTAAAAACATAATCTGAGTGATATAGCTACCATGCATGCAGTGTGACAGTTTATTGTGATAACACTGTGGCATGATGTGTTAGATATGGGCATCATGTCCCACCCAGTCACATTATCTTGACACCAGGTGGACCACTCAATCACATTATCTTGACACCAGGCTACTCAATCACATTATCTTGACACCAGGCCAACCACTCAATTACATTATCCTGACACCAGGTCAACTAGTCCTTTTAGTGCTTGAGTGCCAAATGATACAGCTGCTACTACCATTTTTAAAAGTCTTTGGAATGACTTGGACAGGGTTCCTAGATAGTACATACATATAAGTAATATATAATATATTGAACTTACTTAAACAATTTCTAGTTTTATTTTGTGCCTCGTTCAATACAAGGATTCATAATGTGAATTGAGTGTAATATAAACATAGTCCTGTTAGCAATATTCTTTTGCAATTACAACAGCCTCACAGTTACAATGCTTGAGTCTTTTCATTCAAATGTTTGCATGGAGTTATAATTTTTAACGCGCTTTTAATTGTTTTTATCCATGGAATTTAAATACCAAAGGTCACATATTATTTCTAATGCATTTTGATAAATATGCTTTCATATTATTCATCTGTTACATCTGTTGTGAAAATTATTTTCAGTTCGTTATGGTACGCAGACTACGTATGATGCATTTGTCAGTTATAATGAGGAACCTAAGGATTTGGAGTTTGTGAGAAAAATGATACGAGAACTGGAAGTCAACCAAAACTTGAAACTTTTTATTCCTGGCAGAGATGATATTCCTGGTGCAGCTAAATACGTCGTCACAGCTGCCATGATTGAGAAAAGGTATAGTTATATTATACTATGGCAAAATTATTGTCACCCTCCTTATTTTATATATAGGTAGCCTTCAATATCATTCAGCCATTGCATGTGTCCAACCTGTAAAGAGATCTCAATGCATTGCAAGGGCAGTAATTGTTCCATGGAACACAGCAATTCATTGGTATATTTAAGACCACCATCCACATGGAAAGGTAATGGTTGACACATCCTGCATGTATGATATAAACTTAACCAGAAAGTATGATATAAACTTAACCAGAAAGTTAATCCTGTTTTTGCATTATCACATTACAGTTTCATTTCATAGATTCCATGATTTCATTTTTGCTCCTACTTGGCAAAGACAGTCACTTGGTCCATGAAATCTCACCTGTGTGTACCTACCAGCATTCATCACATACAATACAATTATATTTTTGGATAATTCTATCATGAACGGAGCCTACAAAATTTAATGAAAGTAAGTTAAGTAACAGTGACCTACATATATCATTATGACAGTTCTCAACAAGATACATCCCTCACTAATTATATTATGACTATTTATGCATGGTCCAAAGATGTGAGCTAAATGCAATCTCTCAACCAAGAATGTACAACTAATATACATATTTGGTCCAATGCAGTCTTCTTAGCCACCTCCCCTGGGTGAAATTGTTGAAATCCACTCGAAAGTATAGCCTCTAACATGATTGACATTGGCTAATGGTGTCTATATGCATTTGATTTTATCTGTGTGTATGCTACTGTCAACGCTGGGGGTTGTACAGTAGCTTATCTCTACACTGTAAAGGTGAGCTAAAGAGGAAAACAAAAATATATTGAAGAAACATTTTGATTTTCAAACCCAATAAAAATGGCTGAACTGATCAAAGCATTTTTGTGACTTATATTTCATTCACAGTGACTTTGATACAGTTAATTTCTTCTATGCTGTTTATGTTCCAGTCTGATACTATGCCCAAATAAACAAAACAATGGTAAATGTAACCTCCATTTTATGCTTCATAAACATTTGTCAAGAGCTATTGGTTAACCATAATTCATTTTAGGTAGGTGTAGGAAGGTATTTTGCTCATGAGGTAATGGCTAAAATGTACTGTAATAGTGATATCCTATTACATTCATTAATAGGATGAATGTATACAGTGAGGTTATGAACAAGTCCATAACTTTTTAGCAGACTTTGATGGTGATTTAAATGCACTATAGAGGAAATATCACTGACACTTGTGAATAATCCATCTATTGGCAAGTTGAAATGGATTTGGCATGCTACTGTGAGAAACTGAACATGAGCTGTTTTTCTGCACATAACCATTTTCAAATAAAATAGTTGTATCAGTCCTGAAGAACTCTGACAGTAATTCCTAAAAATAGACTGGGATTCCTGTACTAGCTATAAGCATCATATTATCATGAACATAATGACACAGTTGTAAATCTGTTTATATAATAAAAATACTGAGACAGCCAGAAACATTAAGATGATCTCCCAAAATAAACAGTCTGTCTATATGTCTGTCTGTCCATCTGTCTGTCTACCTATCTATCTATCTGTTGATCTATCTATATATCTGTCTCTCCATTTATCTGTCTGTCTACCTATCTATATATCTACCTATTGATCTATCTTTCTGTCTACCTACCTAACTGTCTATTTGTCTGTCTGTCTGTCTGTCTGTCCACTCTTGTATGGATTAATCCATTATTTGTATGATGCTTGTTTTCAGGCTGTATTTTGTATATAAGTAGATAATTGACGGCCACAAAAAAGATTAGATTTTATACTCATTGGGTCACCCTCATGAAATAAAGACTTAATATTATTATTATTATTATTATTATTATTATTATTATTATTATTATTATTATTATTTTTTCAATCTGTAGCCATTTGGATGTTATCCTTGTAATGGATTCAAGGTAAAATGTACAAATTGTATGCAAGCGATTGTTCTTCTTTATGTTTCTTTGTGGAAACAAGTACATGTATGTGGAAACCCATTGCAAGAACATACATAATATGTGTGGTAAATGTAATGTTACAGGACTTTAACTGACACTGAAACCTGTAGAAGAAAGAAAAGATACTTGGATGTGAGAAGGTATAACATACACCAATGGTTAATATGCCAAGCTTGTAAATGTGATCATTATTTAGATTGATTTTAAAACTTATTAACACCCTTTTATATATCATTGCAATCTACAACATGGGTATATATTGTGAAACATGTCACATGGGAGTTATTGAGTATGTAAAAACTGTGATGTAGAGTCACAGAATGCATATAAGGACAAAAAGTGTACAATTAATTCATTCCTATTTCCTATGTTCTGAAAGATAAAGATGAAAAACTCATCTCTCATGAGAAACAGAGGAGTTCAAAATAGAATAAAACCTTCCAAAGCATCTCAGATAGATCAGAGCCAGAATACAGAGCAACTTTTCTAGAAGTAGGAAATTGTCCTATGTTACACATCTCAGCTCTTGAAACAAGTGACAGACAAGAGTGAAAGACAATAAGCTTTGTAAAATTCAATATATATATATATATATATATATATATATATATATATATATATATATATATATATATATATATATAATTTCCATAGAATACAAAGTGAAAATGAGAAAAAGCAAGTTACAGTAAAGCAAATTAAATCCCAAAATAATCCAAGAACTACAGACATAGGTCCTAGTAATTTTAAACCCTGATTAAAATTCAGTAAAAGTCCAGAAAATATCAAAAGCTGAAGTCATTGACATGTCTATGATAGCTATTAAAGTGTTGATGTGTCAACAGTTTTTTGTTGAATCACAGAAATATAATTACAGGTATGATTTCACTATAAATTCCAGTGACTGTCTTCATCCAAGAATTTGTATAAGAACACTTTTCTATTTCCAGAGAAAATAATCATCTGAATTCAGCAGTTTGAACCAAAACGATTCCATCCTGAATTTAAAAACTACTGTTGACAACATATAATACAACTTGAATGTGCTCGATGTTAAAGAATGAATGACCAAGTCCTTGCAATCTTAAGATTATATAGTCTCTACTTGACCTCAGGTTACAATTAGCATTTTGTAAAAAAATAGGCATTACCTAATGGAAAATAATCTTTTAGAATGATCCTTATGTTTACAAAATCAAAACCATAACCTGTAAAAATTGCTTAGGAAAGACCAAAACCTTGACCCCAATCAACATATCTACTTCTTTTGTTAATAAAGATCCTGATATTAAGCCCATAGACATAGATAATAATTTAGCTATGTATTAGTTGAAGACATAAAATGAAATGAAAAAAAAAAATAAAAAGTCAATTAGGTCAAGCAGAAATGAACTTGGTTTTGAACAAGGTCAAGTCCAGCAGAGTGTTACATTACAAAAGCATTTAATAAAATTAAAATTTTTAAAACTAACAATTAAATTTAAATTTAATATACATAATGCTTACTATCAGCCCAACTTGAGTCTCTGAAATCAAAATTTAGAGAAGCCATAAGGGCAATACAATATGGAAAAGTGTCTGATGTCAATGGAATCTGCTCAGAAGATATTGTTTGCAGAAGACAGCCAGAAGAATGGAAAATCGGCATCTTTATAAAACATTTTGGTAATAGTGACAAAGGGAACTGCAATAACTAGTGAGTATTTATATAATTTTCCCACACTAGGAAGTTTTTCAACAGAATCCTTTTTAAAATTAGTTTGGCTGCAGTGAGCCAAATTATATAGTCTGGTTTCAGGCAGGGTTAAAGCTGCATTGAATACATCTTCACCCTCATACAGATTCTTGAACATTATCGTTATAGACTTTGGACAGCATTCACCATGAATCCCTTGGGAAAATTCTTTGCTCATATAAATCCCTCTATAGCTAATTTATGTCATGAAATTATTTAAAAAATAGAGGCTTCCTGTGCAAGATTAACTTTAACAGCTATCTCGCAGTCAGTTTCAGTATCACCATGGAGGTCAAGTAAAACTGCACATCACCAGTTCCTTTATTGTTGCCATAGACTGGTTTATGCAAGAATCCATACCTGACAATAGAGGAGGACTCTCATGTTTAGAAGATATGGACTATACTGATAGCATCAGCCTTCTCTCTTAAAGACATGCATGACATGACAGTCCAAAACCTTGGGATGGATGTGTTCATTAATAAGACTAAGTTTATGAAAATGAATTAAAAAAAAGTAATAACAACCCGATTGTCATCAACAACAATCCAATAGATGAAGTGAATGAATTCAACTTCCTGAGAAACAAAGTGACAACACATCAAGACACTGAGGGAAAATTCAATTCAAGTTCATAAATCAGCACGCCAACCTTGCAGAACAACAGGGAATAAACATAGCTAAGGATTTTCATCAGTAGTGTCCTTAGTGTTCTGTTATTTTGTTCTGATTGCTGGAAACTAACTACAAGAAAAGCCTATAAACTAGAAACCTTTTGTGGAGGATCATTAAGTATTCTGTCCAAGAAGGACGGAGAAAAAAAAAGAAATTGAGATGGCTTCGTCATGTATGTCGACTGCTAAAAGAACGAAAAGCGTAAAATGGGTTGAGCCCTGGAGATATGGCGATAGACAATTGAAAAGGAGATGAAGGCTTTAAGCCTAATATGGGAGATCATCAACAGATAGGCTGAACACCAGTAACAGTGACACCCTATTATGGAAGAAAATATTAAATGAATGGCATCCTTCCAGTGAAATGACCACAGTATGATATCATAGGTGCTGTTTAAGGCATTTTACGACAGTTACCAAGAACAACCCATAAAACTCATTGTTGGACTTGTGACATTTCATAAAGTTACCATAAAATGACATAACTGCATAAAATATGTCAATTATTGCACATAGCAACTGCAGTATGAGAATCCCAAATATTTGAATTGTTGGCCCATATGACCGTCAGTTGCAATAAATTTCTACCTTTCTACCTTTTATCCTAGTGTCTTGTGCACTCTTTGTTCATGACTACATCGTACGTTGATAAAAACTAACGCACAAAACAGTATCTATAGTCGTTTATTATAAATACCTCAAAATGTCACTAAAGCACTGTAAATATGCTTGTGTACTTCTTTTTTCTGAACTTTTACCGCACGTACTTCTCTAAGTAATCCGCCAAAGTTATATCATGGGTAATCACAAGTCTTTCGTTTTCAATACCCGTCTGCAGATAATGAAAAGTACTTGCCAATGACTACCTAATAAATGGGATGTATATTTAATTTAATTGTGAATATGACAAATATTCTAGTTGTCGTATGTGTTTCCGCCAGTATTTAAGAAACAGAACGCAAATCAGGCTTTTCTGTTAGTATCTATATTGTTTTATATAAAAGTCGCTTTTTCTTCATTTTGCGTTGTTGAAATGTCAAATTTTGGTGATTGCATATAGGAGAAACTGTCAGGTTGCCCATCGTCCGTCCAGGTAAATGGGCAAAATATTGTCTGCTAGTGACTATATTGAAAATCATCTATTGTTAGCAGTCCCTGAAGTACTTCACTCCAAGAAATTACACATCACAACTAAAACACCAAAACATGGAACTATTTTCCCACTCTGTCCCTAGGTAAACAGAACCACGATTTCGAGCCACGTTTCACATGTGGCTTTAAAACACATTTATCATCATGCCATCAAAGATAGGTGTCTTCAGATAATATAACAATCCCGTCTTGGTTATTCCATTGCAAAAATATGTCCATATCACAAATATTTCATAAGAAAATTAGCAATGAATGAACACAAATTCTGACCTGAACATGCCGTCATGAAAGTTCATCAATACTGCACTTTACAACTTTGCTCTTAGAAATTTGCTAAGTACTCGGGGGGAGTAATATTTCCCCAACTCCGACTCCAGATAATCAAACTAATCACTAAAATCTAATCAATTTGTAAAGGAGAGATGTAAATACCAATGGTGCATAACCGAAATTTATTACATTATGATCGTCACTAATTATAAAGGTAAAACGAAGTATGGCGCAAAATGTTTAATGACCGTGAATATTACATGTATTCAAATAATATCCCTGAGCCTCTCTACATTGGATTATACAATCTGTCGATGAGGCCACATATATGGAAAGAGTTGACAATGATTTGTACAGTTATTTATGTACATGTTAGCGACATCTTCTTGTATTTGTGATAACTGGTTATTTTTGTTTTGTATATGACATTTGAACACTGGATAAATAAATTTTTATTCTTGTACATTGTAGTAATTTGTAAAGACATGGGTGATTTATAAACCAGAGTTGAAGGAGTTATTTTATTGTAGCTGGTATATTACATAAAGGTAAAATATTTGACCAAAGCTGTAGATTTCATACATAATTCTTTCTTCATTAAGAAAGTGGTTAGAGATTTAAATTCAAAACTCGATGGTTAATAAAGTTTTGAACATTGAATTATAAACTGTGTACAGATCATTCATCATGCACAAAAAGACACGAACAGAGTATATAGTCTAGATTCGTCCTTTTGAGGAACATCATAACGGTTGGGTCAAACATTATGCCATTATTATTGCTACCAAAGTACATGGAGAACAATGTTATCGTCTTTATCAGTAAATACCGTTTATAGCAAATACAAACATTTGTACAGTTTTAGGAACTACTATCAAGGTTGTTCAGGACTGATTAAAAACCATTTTATTTGCAAACATTATGTGCAGGAAAACAGTCTTTGTTCAATTTATCCAAGTTTTATTAAAACCCACTTTTTGCCATAAAATGGATTAGTTGTAAGTGTCAGTGGCATTCCATTTTCACTTCATACATTGCTTTTACTTGTATTGATAGTTCAGTATCAGTTGCCCTTAATGGTGTAATAATTAAGATTGGTATCTAAACCTTAACATTCACAAATATTGGGCCATTTAACATCCAACAGAGGGACCCAGGAGACCGAGTGGTCTAAGGCGGTCGCCTTTACATGTCACACATTTCACTTCAGTCCGTTTGAGTTCATGTCCTAAGAAATGCATGAAACTTCACAAAACACAAAACCAAGCGTGCATAATATACAGCTGCTCATTTTGAGATATCTGCCAAAGACATCACCATCTTGATCTTCCATGGTGCTTTTCGTCACTCGGTTTATCATAAGACGCTCTGTTTAAAACAAGTCAGATGGATCTCAAGCTTTTCACCGACCAAGACATATTTATGTTTACAGAGCAGATGGTGGGAAGGGGAAATCTCCGTCGTCACCAAAAATATGCCACTGCCAATAGTAAGTACTTGCACCATCCAATTATATCCTTTATCTCAACCAAGCTATCTCTATGTTTAGGCTATGTCACACTCTCTTCCCACTTGAGGATTTCACTGGATATCCGGTGACCAGTTTCTGCATGAAACGCTCGGACGGCTACGTGGACGTGGACGGCTACGTGGACGACTTATGCAATTTTGTTGAAGTTAATTTGACCTACCTACAACACTTACATGATTTCTATAACGATTATCCCTTCTGCGCTGAACAACTATTGGTCTCCAATGAGATGCTCTCTCCAGAACAGAGAACACAAGTTAGGCCTTGGAGATACTAAGGTGAAAAAACTTATACCCTATCGTGAACATGACCCACTACATCATGCACTACCACTTACTATATCATGCTTGGTGCTTGATAAAGTTCATCGTTCACTTAATAAAGCTCCGTAACTGAAAAGTTACATTGACTTTAATACCTCACAACGAAACACAGCTAACATGGACTTCGACAATGATTTCTTCAAACTCATGAACAAATAGCGTTTTCGAAAAGACCATGGACGGAGAAAGATTGAATTCTTTAACGACGTACGACGGCGTGACAAACCCATCTCATTAGATGTCTCCATGCACAGAAAAATCTTTGATGGGGAGTTAGATGTTCTTGAGTCCAGAAAAAAATTAAGCTTAGGTTGAATAAACACGTTTACGTTGGAACAGCCTAACTCCATCTTTCTAAAATGCTTATGCTCCATTTCCATGATATTTAGACAGAGGATGTTTATCAGGATATGTACGATCACCAACAACAGTTGACCTTAGTGATTATCCACGGGATGGTCTATATTACTGTGCAGATAATGAAAAAAGCTCTCGGAAAGTTCAAGGACGAAATCCATTGCGATCAATTAGTCGAATTATTCGCACTACGATAAAAATGTACTGCTTCGAAACAAACAGAAGTGATCAAGAAAAAGCCAAATAGGTCACCGAGCATAGCGTATGCTACATATCTAATACTCACCATTACAAAGAGGTGGATGGAATTCTCAATTATTACACCATGATAATATTCAAGTCATATGACATCACATAACCACATTGCTTATCAGTGAATAAGGACTATGTAATTTTGATGATAATATATACTGTACTAATGGTATCTCCACATTAGCTTTTGCGCATAAAAACATTAAGCATTTAACACTTCTGACTAAAAAAAGTTCTTCCACCTAAGTTTCATCACATGTCCCAGAACCATCCGTCCATTTTGTACTGCGCATGGATATAACATGATAAAAAGTGGTCAAGAACTCCTCGATTTTTTTAATGTGTTTGTTACATCCATAGAAAGCACATTTTTCTGTGACGGAGTGACCCCACCCTGAAAAAGTGGTCTAGACCATCACCCACTTTCCTATATTACTAACATTCCCATCTAATGAGGGGGAAAATAAAAAATAAAGCGAATCACAGACACATAATGTAGAGATGAAAAACCCATAATTTGATTTTTAAATGGCTTTCCTCAGTTTATTTATGAAAATATTTTAGTGAAAAAAATTCCTCAACATCATTATGTCTAGTTTACATTTTGTTTCGATTCTGCAAGACATAAGAAACAAAAATAAAACAAGAAGCAGCAACAACAAATACCACCAAGCCTAATGTCGTCTGCTCATGGGTAATATGTTAAGTTAGACAACGTCCTATTCGGGTGAGAGAGGTTGCGCGTTTAATCCCCGGCAGAGTCATTCCAAAGACTTATATAAATGGTACTAATAGCTGCCTCGCTTGGCGCTTAGCATTTAAAGGTTAGTGTTAGGACAGGTCTTCTAGATGTCAGAATAATGTGACTGGCTGAGATATTATACCACATGGCTGCAGCGTGATGCCCCAGTATTAGACATCACTATAAACTGCCACACTGCAGATGTAACGTTATGACTAAAAATTTAAAGGTACGTAAAAATACAAACAAAAATATGCCTTTTTATCCAGATGGTAGATAAATGGTCACCTCCAAAGGTGCTATTTACAAAAGAAGAATTATATGTATTCAGGTAATTAAAAAACATTGAAATACAGTAAGAAATAAACGGCATATATTTAAATAAAACAGACAGATGAATATAAATGCAAGCATACACAAATATACGGGGATATACATGCACATCCAGTCGTACAAGCTGATGAACAGACGTAGAAACATAGTTTATCGATGGTCTCCATTACAAATGGTGTAAAAGCTTTCATTGAAATGATGACGATAATTTGACGTAGAAACATAGTTTATCGATGGTCTCCATTACAAATGGTGTAAAAGCTTTCATTGAAATGATGATGATAATTTGACTTGAATCATGCGCTGAAATGTTATTTTCATTTCCTTACAGATGCAGACGGGTTATAATCGTCATTTCAGAGAATTTTGGAAGAAGTGTCATGTGTGACTTCCAGGTCAAGTTTGCACAAGCTCTTGCTCCAGGTACGATATTAAGTTGAAAACATACTATTCCTAATACCACTCCTAACGATGTTAGTGCTTCAGGTAGGGTATTAAGTTAAAAACATACTATTCCTAATACCACTCCTAACGATGTTAGTGCTTCAGGTACGGTATTCAGTTGAAAACATACTATTCCTAATACCACTCCTAACGATGTTAGTGCTTCAGGTAGGGTATTAGGTTGAAAACATACTATTCCTAATACCACTCCTAACGATGTTAGTGCTTCAGGTACTGTATTAAGTTGAAAACATACTATTCCTAATACCACTCCTAACGATGTTAGTGTTTCAGGTAGGGTGTTAAGTTGAAAACATACTATTCCGTATTACCACTCCTAACGATGTTAGTGCTTCAGGTAGGGTATTAATTTGAAAACATACTATTCCTAATACCACTCCTAACGATGTTAATGCTTCAGGTAGGGTATTAAGTTCAAAACATTCTATTCCTAATACCACTCCTAACGATGTTAGTGCTTCAGGTACGGTATTAAGTTGAAAACATACTATTCCTAATACCACTTCTAACGATGTTAATGCTTCAGGTAGGGTATTAAGTTGAAAATATACTATTCCTAATACCACTCCTAACGCTGTTAGTGCTTCAGGTAGGGTATTAAGTTGAAAACATGCTATTCCTAATACCACTCCTAACGATGTTAGTGCTTCAGGTACGGTATCAAGTTGAAAGCATACTATTCCTAATACCACTTCTAACGATGTTAGTGCTTCAGGTAGGGTATTAAGTTGAAAACATACTATTCATAATACCACTCCTAACGATGTTAGTGCTTCAGGTACTGTATTAAGTTGAAAACATACTATTCCGTAATACTACTCCTAACGATGTTAGTGCTTCAGGTAGGGTATTAAGTTGAAAACATACTATTCCTAATACCACTCCTAACGATGTTAGTGCTTCAGGTAGGGTATTAAGTTGAAAACATACTGTTCCTAATACCACTTCTAACGATGTTAGTGCTTCAGGTAGGGTATTAAGTTGAAAACATACTATTCCTAATACCACTCCTAACGATGTTAGTGTTTCAGGTAGGGTGTTAAGTTGAAAACATACTATTCCGTATTACCACTCCTAACGATGTTAGTGCTTCAGGTACTGTATTAAGTTGAAAACATACTTTTCCGTAATATCACTCCTAACGATGTTAGTGCTTCAGGTTAGGGTATTAAGTTGAAAACATACTATTCCTAATACCACTCCTAACGATGTTAGTGCTTCAGGTAGGGTATTAAGTTGAAAACATACTATTTCGTAATATCACTCCTAACGATGTTAGTGCTTCAGGTTAGGGTATTAAGTTGAAAACATGCTATTCCTAATACCACTCCTAACGATGTTAGTGCTTCAGGTACGGTATTAAGTTGAACAATACTATTCCGTAATATCACTCCTAAAGTTTGTTAGTGTATCATGGTACACCTATCGCATTAGTCCGAAACCACAAACTCTTCGGATCACCCTTTCAAATGATGGTAACCGGAGTATACACATCAAAGGTTGCATCCTAAAGATTTCTACCAGAGGATAATTATATACACAATAAGTGAACAGTCTTTAAATAAAATGTTTATGGTTTTGGTTAGATCCATAAATGAACACTCTTTTACAAAGGTATATAATATTTGTTACATCCATAATTAAACGCTCTTTAAAAATGTATATAATATAATATTGGTTAGAACCATAAGTGAACATTCTTTAATAAAATTATATAGTACTGATTAGAACCATTAATGAACACTCTTAAAATATTTATAAAGAATTACTTTGAACTTTAAGGATAGTTTTATTCAACCAGATTTCATGGATACAGCGAGAGTCTGGTTTAACGAGACTACTAGTGGGGCAAAATTTAATTTATGTTTACACCACTGCAGGTGGTCCACATAATAGGTGATTTCTACACTGTTTTATCATTTACAGGCGCTCGAAGCAAAAGGCTGATTCCTGTTTTGATTGAAAAGAGTCCGATACCTCGAATCCTAAAATTCTTAACCGTGTGTGACTTCACCAAAACAGACATGGAAGACTGGGTGTGGGAGCGACTTTCCCTTGCAGTCAAGGCACCTCTGCCACAGCCCGCCTCTGCGTCCATGAGAAATGAATCCGCGAATCAATCAGATCAATCTGATACTCAGACCCTTGGAAATATTAGTCTGGAGTTATCTGGGATCTATAGCTCATTTCGACATAGCCAGGATTCCCACCGTGTGAGGCAATTATCAACACAGTCATATTCTCCTCCCACCTCCAGAGAAAAGGAACCTGAAAGTCCGTCCCAGGCCATGCGACTGGGAATTTCCAAGGATTACGACTCTCTTCAACGAAGGCAAAATTCCAGTTATGTTACACAATCAACAACACAGTCTTTTTCACCTACTGTTTCTGCCTCCACTGGCTCCATCACCCAATCACGTTATCAAGCGATTGAAAATTCGGAGCCATCAACTATCAGTCGAGAATATGCCAGTCTTTCTATGGAAACGGCTTTTGAAAGTGTTCTTGATGAAAGCATTTCTTCTTCAGAGGAAGTCCATTTTGTTTGAACAATTTGAAAAGTAAATAAGAACTCTCTGTCAAGGCAGCATTGTCTTCACGCCTTTCTCAGTTAAATCTATCCACCCTTCCTTTTCTCGGCCCACCAAAATTCAGTCAATCGCAGAGGAATTAGCAGGGTTATCAATCTAGGAAGCACTATAAGCCAAGTTTAGAAGCATCACCTTGGAAGCTTAAAAGCTTTGAATGACATTAAGCACTTGATTGAGGATGTACTAGAACTTATCCTGTTATTTTTCTTCATGAAGACTGAGAAAATTAAATATTTTTGAATGTACTATACTGATTAACCGCAAGGCTATAAAATTTTCAGTTAGAATTATTTCTAAACCATGCAGCAAGTTTGAACAAATATTTAAAACTGATTTGAAACTCTAAAAAAGTACTTTTTTGATTGAGCGTATTCGTTTTACAGAGCATAATTAAACACAACTGCAATTAAAATAATTTTGTGTGTTTTTACAATGCATAAGTAAACACATCTGCAATTAAAATAATTTAGTGTATTTTTACAATGCATAAATAAACACATCTGCAATTAAAATAATTTAGTGTATTTTTACAATGCATAAGTAAACACATCTGCAATTAAAATAATTTAGTGTGTTTTTACAATGCATAAATAAACACATCTGCAATTAAAGTAATTTAGTGTGTTTTTACAATGCATAAGTAAACACATCTGCAATGAAAATAATTTAGTGTATTTTTACAATGCATAAATAAACACATCTGCAATTAAAGTAATTTAGTGTTTTTACAATGCATAAATAAACACATCTGCAATTAAAATAATTTAGTGTGTTTTTACAATGCATAAATAAACACATCTGCAATTAAAGTAATTTAGTGTTTTTACAATGCATAAATAAACACATCTGCAATTAAAATAATTTAGTGTGTTTTTACAATGCATAAATAAACACATCTGCAATTAAAGTAATTTAGTGTGTTTTTACAATGCATAAGTAAACACATCTGCAATGAAAATAATTTAGTGTATTTTTACAATGCATAAGTAAACACATCTGCAATTCAGCAATTAAAATAATTTAGTGTGTTTTACAATGCATAAGTAAACAAATCTGCAATTAAAATAATTTAGTGTGTTTTTGTGAGATTTTTATATTGTGAATTCTTTTGTCAGATATAAGTTTCATGATTGTTGTAAGGACATTTACAAAATTGTGCCATCTTCCTCGGAGTTACATTATGAATTAATGAGGTATTGACTGTGTTCATAATCCTATTACTAGCTGCTCAATCAAAGGAACAAAATGAAAAGTGACACACACACACACACACACACACATATATATATATATATATATATATATATATATATATATATATATATATATATATATATATATATATATCTGTATCATGTATGCAACTGGTATGCAAATATATTGATTTCTTCATGCAATTATTAGAATCAATTATGAGCATAATCTCTGTAATTTACAGTTACGTTACGAACAAAATCCATGACCCCCATATGCTGGAACATTTTAATGTGTATGTGTGTCTGTGTGTATTTTCTTTGTTTCCTTTTGTTACAATTTGTCAAGTCTTAAAATTTAAGGAATTTCAATTTCAAGAAGTCTTTTAAAGCTAAATGCCTTTTGCCAAATTAATGGTATAGCTTTTTCACACTTTAAATGGACGACGCATTCATACATAAACTTAGTTTGAATTTTGCATTCTTACTAAAGCTAATCAAGATGTATTATAATGGTGGTATTTATTTGCTGACATCGTGTATTGCTTGCCATAATTGTGTCTTATCTCGTGTTATTGCTTTCCTGTCAGCGTGACGTTTTGGTCTTTTTTACTTAGACTGTATAAGCCACGTAGATGAGACATCTTTGCAATACACATTTAATACACAAAGGTCTGGTAACTGATGGATAACGTACTGCATATGAATAAAATGTAATGTAATTGTATTTTCCTCTCTCTAAAATTTTAAAACGTTACTTATTGAAAATTCAAAATGTTTCTGACTTTCACTTCGTTTCTTTTTATTGTGAGAGGTTAAGTTTAAGCGGTTTATCACAGAGTCACTAAAATCAAATTTCGCTGAAATTGTGCCCAGATGACAACTAGTACGTTATTTGATACATTTGGGATTACAAAATTTAAAGCAGTACATGCTGCTATCCTAAAATGCTGTAGGCAAAAAAGAGAATTGATGTGATGCATAAAATCTATCGCTGTATATATAATATAACCGAATTGAAAGGAATAATGTGTAGATCGTTCATAAAATTGCTTGATTTAATAAAAGTAAAGAACAATATGTGTGAAATGATTAAATTCCTATGATCGAACTTGTAACATCAATTCAGTTGCGTATTCTTAGGATACATTTTGTATACAAAAACAATACATAAATAATCCTGGTTTACACTGTTGAAAAAAAATAGCAATAATATTAAAATACACAGCAAACTTTGTGTTGTATTTTTACATTTGTTTTATTCTGATGTACAGGATTGTCGCCTTTATCAGTGTGACGCGAGATCCGCTGTCCTCGCTGATATCAGTTGTGACGCGAGATCCGCTATCCTCGCTGATGTCAGTGTGACGCGAGATCCGCTGTCCTCGCTGATATCAGTGTGACGCGAGATCCGCTATCCTCGCTGATATCTGGACAGCGATGCTTTGATTATCGTGGTAAACACGAGGCCCACACTCTAGAGATTTTGTTTTAATCGAACTATTTTAACTATGGTCGAAATTGATTTATAAGCGAATGTTACAAGTACCAAATATGCTTGTGTATAGATCTGAATCAACTGCAAAGCAACACAGAGCCTGATCTAATGATGCCTAATGTGATGGTAGATCAGGATCTGCATTGTTTCTTCTACAACATCGATAAAGGTCTGTTGTCACTTTATGTGAGGCAGATCTTGGTCGATGAATATTGAAAATGCATCAGTTTTATACTCGAGTATATATAGTAAGTACTGATACAATGCAATTAAGTTTTTCTGTGCGAACCTTGAAAGAAATCTTAGAATTTACATATGCAGCTAATAATCATTGGAGAATACACAAAAAAATGATCGTCGATTTATTTTTCAAAATCAAATTTATGTGCTTAATTTGAAGTAAAGATGACCACGATAATTCTTCAAATAGTTATCTAGGATTCTCATAAGTAAATTTACGACAAAACTGACATATGTGCAAATGCCATTGCAAGTCTCTTGTATTCCTATTTAGCAGATGGATTGCATGCGTGGAAATAACAAAATAGGGGTAAATTGTTTTGTCCTGGTTAATTGCCATATTTTTATATCTTTGCTGAGGAGTCAAACATTCTACGGAAGAGTGTAAAAGAAGCAGGTAAACTAAGATCCTAAAATGCAATATATGAAAGGTACAATCTCATGTCATCCTGTGACGATGCATCTCATGGCATCTAGTAATGATACATCTCATGTCATCCTGTGACGATGCATCTCATGACATCTAGTAATGATACATCTCATGTCATCCTGTGACGATCCATCTCATGGCATCTAGTAATGATACATCTCATGTCATCCTGTGACGATGCATCTCATGGCATCTAATAATGATACATCTCATGACACCTAGTGACAATACAGTGAATGAGATAAAGTGTGTTGGAATATTTGGAACACGGTGCAAGTTAAATAGTAGTAGAGGAAAATGAGAGTTTTGGCCCACCACCACCCTCCCACACCTCCTCCCCCACCCCCGCCAAACCCCTCATTTTCCTCTACTACTACTATGTAGACAGATATTTTGTAACCAGACAAAACAACAGGTGTTGGAATGCAATAAGCTCTGTCAACAGAAGTGACGAATTTGTTAGAACAGCGCATGCGTGGAATACGATTATTCTAAAGACGGCAAATAGGTTTTACCACAAATTTTTTATCAGATAACAGGATGAAAATTAAACTGTACATTAGAACGTTTCAGTTAACAAGGCGGAAATTAAACTAGCATTAGAATGAAAATGATATTATTTTAGTTATATTATATCTTAAGTTTAGATAAAATTATACGTTACCCATATTTTCTTTGATAATTTTTTCCGTACTTGCTAACCCTCATTGGTAGAATATCTGTTAACATATTGTCAATAATACGAAATTCACGTAATAAATCATCCATATTATATTTAACTCCTCGTAGGTAAGACCGGATCTGATCAAGTAGTTTCTTGTAAGTTTTTAAAAATGTTAAGCAGCTATGCATTTTTATCAAAAGTCTTGGTTCTACTTTTTTACACGCCGCTGTAAGTGAAACACCAATACCGGATATAATTAACAAAAATGGATTTAATGATACCCCACTTGAAATTATACCAGAACTGGTCATTAACAAGGGTAGATATGATATTACTCGAAGGATCTTGTTGTAGTATTTGTAACATTTTTTAACACACCAAAGTTTTTTATGATAATATTTATAGTATTGTATTAGTGCGTCCACATCCTCTTCTGGAATATCTTTTGAAATGTGATTAAAATCAACTATACTTCTTTTCATTATAATATTTGTTTACATAGTTATGATAAATCAGCTACAAATTCCAAACACCACCGATAAGGACCTACAAAATTTTTATCAGTTGGTTCAAGTGTAAATTTCTCCTCAGAATTTTTGTTTAATATTACATATAATATTCCAAATAAGTTATTATCTAAATAATGCCATGGAAGTGTGGTAAACATTATTTTAAACTTTGCACTGCTAAACACTGATAATCTATACACACCGGTAACATCTGCAGTGTATTTTAAAGAATCATTTTCCTTCGTCCATGTACCAGACCCAATTGCAACAGTATACACAATATTTTTAATCTGTTTATGAGGAATTTTAATCATATTCATTTTCTCAACAATATTAGTAATTCCACTAATAATATCATTGAGTTTTGTGTTAATAACATTGAGTTTTGTGTTAATATTAGCGAGTGTAATGTTAACATTTGATGGATTTCCAAAAAATTCATCTCTAATTTTGTTTATGTTTCTGCGAAAACTTAAAAATATATTCATGTGACTGGTAAAATCAGTTTTGAGCGCTGTGATTTCATTATTAATTGAAGCGTCCCAATCATTGACGTATTTTTTAGTGACAGCATCCCCATCCTCAGTTGGGTTTCCAAGATCTGTAATCTTGTTTTGTGTCATAACAATATTCCCACTTGGATTTCGTACAACTACATCTGACAGTTTTACGTTACTCGTCTATAATCGTCCTTCTTTGTCCTGGAAAATGACGACTTCATCTGGATCTACGCTGGTAAGATTTAGTAAATTATTGATTTCATTTTTGAGCTGATCAAGAGTTGCATATTTGGATAAGTCACCTTGGTAACCTTTTGTGGATAAATCTGATAGTGTTCCAAATTTTGTATAGTAGCTCATTATTTACTGTCCTAGATAAAATTATGAACACTAGTTTAATATTATATAAAATGGCAAAATCGTCGATACTAAACTTTGATACAGAGAGACTAGTGAAGCATAAACATAACAATGAACTTCCTGATTGTCATTATCTTACTGTTGGGCGAACTGGATCGGGGAAAACAAATTTGCTTATGAATTTGCTTCTTGGTGATAATTTTAACTACGACAGAGTTTATATTTACACAATCAATCCACAGCAAGATAAGTATGAGTTATTAAGCGAATACAATAACAAGCTTCGTGATGATCTTAAAGCTGGTGAAGATTTTTTTATAATTAGGCAGCCAGAAGATCTTATTCCAGTTAATCAACTTGATGCAGATAAACATAATATAGTAGTTTTTGACGATATTCCGCTAAATAACATGGAGATGAACAAAATAAGATCGTATTTCTCACTGTCACGTAACAAACAGTGTAATTCTGTTTATCTGGCTCAAGGATTTTATAATGTTGATAGATTTATTAGACGAAATACGGGTTGTTTTATTTTATTTCCAGGACTGGATAATGTTGACGTTAGAAATATTGCAAGCGATCAATGCGGTGGCGTGACAAAAGATAAGTTTATTGAACTTTACCGTAATGCTACAAAAGAAAAATTTAACTTTTTCTTGTTTGATAAACTTACAAATGATCCAACTAAAATGTTTCGCTGTTGTATTAACAGTTACTTACAGTAAAGCGTTTCAATTTTATAAAATTTATAATTATAATAATGGACAAACGAGCAAGATACAGACAACACATAGAAGATCTAAAAAAAAACTTGCTCAATCTCAGGCATCACTTAAGCAAAAAGTACAAGAAGCACGATGTGGGCAAGTAACCGCTACAGAAGCAACAGCTACAATTTTCAAGCCGGTTACTGAAGCACTATTAGGTAAACAACCTGAAACTAAACCACTATCAGAAGAAGAACTTAAACAACTGCAAGAAAAAGATTTGGTTGGAATTGTCAGAGAACAACAAGAAGCAGCTGCTGCAAAACTTGTTACTAGATCTGAAGAAGAAAAAAGAAAACTAACTGAGGCACTTACAGCAAATATAGCTGATCCCGCTGCTAGACAAGCTGAAACAGATCGATTGATAAACAATCCGCTGGAACTTGAGCGAAGATTAGCAGAGTTAACAACGCAAGGAATAACAAATATTATAACAAATTTATCAGGAGACATAAAAGATATCAGAGTGGAGCAACAAAGAGTTGGTGATCTTACTGTAAAGTTTATGGAAGTTGGAGATCAAAGATGTTATTTTACAAAAAGAGCAAATGATGAGATAAAAGGTAGTGTATAAGATGATTTTTTAAACAAAGAAAATATAAATGATATTGAAAATATAAGCAGGTGGACTGATGCAGAATATCAAGCATTAATCGATAAATTAGATGTAATATTAAGAGACGGAGCTGCTGCTAAAGATGAAATAAACATGGTTACAGAAATTGATGATATGCTTCCACTTTATGATAGAATGAGAAGCGGTGTCATTGCTCTCACGTTTAAAAAAACAGCAGAAAATAGTAGAGCAAAACCTTTTGGTAGTGGGTGGAGTTTTAGAAGGAAATTTTTTACTTTTGATAAATCTCGTATACAAAAAGTAGAGTAAGAACAGTAACTGGTGTAAAAGTATTTACTTCAAATACTGAAATGATAGGTAGATTAATGTTATTAATATCATCAAAGGAAGCTGGGAATGTTAGTGTTGAACTTGATAATGAAATCATTGACATACTTGATCATCTAAGATCGAGTGAATTTTTAACATCTGACGAATATGAAACTTTACACCGCGACTTAATTTTGTAAAATGATATAATATTAAAGGAATGCAAACAACATTATTACTAAACTCTAGTGAGTCTGCGATAGATAGCGCAAATTTTTCAGTAAATTATATTCCACCTATCCAACTAGATCCTACAAAACAATATGAAATTGGATTAATTTCTTGTACTTGCTGGAATGCTATACGTAACGTGAAAAATGATGTTATCGATGAAATGTATTTTACTATAATTACAATATTACAATATCTCCAATATCTACAACAAAAAAAAAATAAAAATTCCGCAAGGAGCTTATAATATTACTGATCTAAACAAGGCAATCAAAGAGCTCATCACAAAAGCTGACGGTGTGGCTGATAATTTTGAATTGGCAGCAAATTATAACACATTGCGAACTAGGATAACTTTGAAAAATATAGTAATCAGTCTTGAACCAAGAGAAAGAAGTATTGCACAACTGTTAGGATTTACTGAAAAAACTTACACTGCACTTGATCAGCCTATTACATATGACAGTGAACTGCCAGCAAATATAACAGAAGTAAATACAATATTAGTAAATTGTTCTATTGCTTCTGGTTCTTATACATCAAAAGGTAGCAAAGGTCAAACGATTTACAGTTTCTCACCAGAAGTCCCGCCAGGTTCTCTCATGCAAATAACTCCACGACATATTATATATTATCATTTAAACGTTGAAGATCAAATATCAAGTATAAAAATACAGTTGACAGATCAATCAGGAAAACAGTTACATGTTAATAATGAAGTTGTAACTTATTATTTACATCTACGCGAGCAAAAGTAAAAATTATGCAACATCAAATATAATGAAACAAAGAAAAAAAGTTTATCGAAGAAAAATAGTAGGAGGATTTTTTGGAAATAGATTCACTAAAGTTTTTGAAAATATTCCGGGTATAGCACGTAAAGTTGCACCAATTGCTATTGACGCTGGTAAAGCTTTTGCAACTGGGGCTGCATCTGCCGCTGGGACTGCGGTGGGACAAAAAATAGCTGATAAAATAAAAGGTGATCCACCGACTGCATCTGAAATAAAACAAGCTATCTTAGAAATCGCTCCAACAAAAGAAACTCAAAAAGCTATGATAACAACAACAAAAAAAATGTTATCACCAAAAGGCGAGCAGATCATACAAAAATTAATATCTAAAGTAACAGTGTCGCAATAGAATTTTATATAATCTAATAAAATAAAATGTCTGTTAAAAAT
This sequence comes from Potamilus streckersoni, assembly GCA_016746295.1. Lineage (NCBI taxonomy): Eukaryota > Metazoa > Mollusca > Bivalvia > Unionida > Unionidae > Potamilus > Potamilus streckersoni. The sequence continues at coordinate 2,333,508 of JAEAOA010001023.1, forward strand.
TATCTCGAGTTAACAGAAACTTATGACATCGACAATGATGTGACAGAATTTGAGTTTGTTGAGTATCTTGATGAGAATTCTAACGAACCAAATAAAGCTGGTATTAGAACCTTTAACACCAGAGACGAAGATGTATTTCTACTGCCACATAAGGCTATGTTAGAAGTTCGTGGTCAGATTATGACAGTAGCCAATCCACCTGCTGAAATTGCAGTTGGAGCAGAAGTAGCTCTTATAAATAACGGCTGGTGTTTATTCAAAAGTGCTAGATATCAACTGGCCAATCAAACTATAGAAGATATTTCAAGTCATCTACAAGTTGCAAGTACAATTTTGAATATTATTTCGTTTTCCGACGATTACTCGAGATCAACTGCAACTAATATGATGTGGTTTAAAGATACTGGACGGGGTATAGCTGAATCAACAGAATTTTTAAAGAGAGGCGCTATAGTACATGGAGCTGATGCTGATGCAAATGCTGTAATTGTGAGAAATTTTCTCATTGCTAATGCAGACGCGCTAGCTATTGTCGCACCAGGTGAAGCTGCTAATGCAGACGCTACAAGAGTTTCTCTTACAGCAGCTTTTAATAATCTAAATATAACACCACCAGCTGCAGATGCAAACGGTATTGCGATGTTAAATTTACTTCTTAACACACTTGACGTGAGAAATCCACGCTATAACGATGGTTTTGCTAGGCGAAGAAATCTTGCAGCAGGATCACGTCAAATTACAATGATGCTTCCGCTAAGCACAATTTTCGGCTTTTGTCGCGATCATGATAAAGTATTCCGTGGAGTAAAACATACTCTTATTTTAGATCGAGCAGACCAAAACGATTGCTTGTTTAGATCTGGAGGGGTTGATGTACAGTTTATTATAAACAAACTCGCTTTGTGGATGCCATGTATAACACCATCAATCACTAAAATGTCAGAACTAAATAGCACACTTGATAAACATACAAACAGAATTTATTTTAAGCAGCATAAGATATATCAGACAGCGGTTCCAAATACTACTGACTACACATGGAGGGTCACAACAACATCAAGCAAACAACTGCCGAGAAATATCTTTGTCGTATTTCAACAGCAAGCCCGACGAGGTAACCAACAACAAAATAATGCAATATTTGATCACTCTGATGTCAGACGAATATATGCTAGATTAAATTCAAAGCAATATCCAGAACGAGCTATCGAGTGCAATTTTGCTGATGATGTTAATAAAAATATTTCTCGACCGTACATGTACCTGCTTGACGCAATACAAAAATATCAAGATGTTGAAGATGGAACTCAAATATCAGCAGAGGAATTTCGTACGCTTTATCCTATATTTCATTTTGATGTTAGTAAACATAACGAGCGAAATGCAGACAGCACAGCGGATATTGAAATTGCCTAGACACTTGGGGCGGTTCCAGTGGCGCCGTTGTACGTATACGCATTAGTGATTAGTGATAAATTTATCACAGTAGATTCTATTGGAGGTAAAATGACAGTTCAAGTTTAATCTACAGTTGTTATATAAAATGGCAAAGTATATTGTAAAAGAAGTATATTTAACCGATGGCCAAGTTAAAAAATTAGTAGCTGCTATTGCAAAGCGAGAACAGGTATCATTAAAAATCAATCCTAATATTTCTGATGGTGTTTTAACAAAATTAATGCTAACAAAAAATCAAGTAAAAAAGTATGATCGTAAAAAAACTTTTGTTTTAAATTTGAGTGCTGCACAAATGACAGCGATGGCAAACGACATTGTCGTTAAAGGTGGTTTTCTTGGTCCAGCATTATCAGTATTAACTAGTACAATAATACCTAAAATTTTACCAGTCTTAGGCACATTAGGACTAGCAGCAGCGTCTGGAGCAATATCTGGCGCAACGAAGAAAGCAGTCGCAGGTAATGGTATCATTCGTGGAAGTGGAATAAAAAAATTGCAAATTCTATGTAAATAACATATTATAATGCCACAAAAGAAAAAGAAATCGCCAACAACAAAAAAAAAAGAAAATAATAAAAACAAAATCGCCAACACCAAAATGCAAATGCATATGCAATCAACCAAAACAAGGAGGAATTATTCCAATCGCTCCACTTTTGGCGGGACTAGCGGGAAGTCTGCTGCCAAATCTTTTAGGAATCGGACGTGGTCTAACATTACCGGGAACTCGACCACCCCGTTGAGTAACAGCATGCGCTGTTTTAACAAATTCGTCACTTCTGTTGACAGAGCTTATCGCATTCCAACACCTGTTGTTTTGTCTGGTTACAAAATATCTGTCTACATAGTAGTAGTAGAGAAAAATGAGGGGTTTGGCGGGGGTGAGGGAGGAGGTGTGGGAGGGGGTGGTGGGCCAAAACCCTCATTTTCCTCTACTACTTAAATTCGTATTAAAGACCTATTTAAAGACAAAATTGGTAAAGAAAATTATTTCTGTTTATAAATACAGAAGATTTTTATATCTTAGCTTATATGTCGAGACGAAGAGACATGAGCCAACGAGATTTCTTTTGGAATTAAGTGGAATCAACTGCTGCATCTATTTCTGGGGCTTGCTGACTACTGCGTCGCATTTTCGTGTTCGTGAAGCCGCATATAACTCTCAGTCTTCATCTTTAGTAAAACAAGTCTACTTTCTTCTTATGATGCGGCGCGCCTATATCAAGATAATAATCAATCGTTTCAGTGCAAGTAATGTTTCGAAAGTAGTTATATAATGGCATGACTTGTGCGAATTTCATAATTGGTTAACCGATCTGCAGACATATTTTGCTGTTTATCCCATAAATTATTGGTTTTCATCTTAGGACATGTACAAGTAAAATTATTGAGGTTCATAAACCAAACGAGTAACACGACTGACAATGTAGGCGTACAACCCTTTCTCTGCCTCCATCAAATTAATATTGGCTTTGAAATGATAATGTTATTTAATTTTTTTTTCATTATCACCTAATGGGGATCCCAAAATATATTTATCATCTATTTATTTTCACTCATTTTTAGACTGGTTCTAATAGCTTTGAATAAGTTTCATTCTACATATTCGTACTTTGCGTTGGGTTTCATTTTTCAAGTCAAGGTTCTTCACCTTTTACCTGGATGGCTTTATTGGTTAAGACTTTCCATATCATATTTTCAAAAGACCTTTTAATTCCCTTTGTTATGGTATAATTTGGATTATAGAGTATAGCGTTTCGCGTTATTTCATATATGCGTCTCATTTCTCTCAGAATACGGCTAGCTCAGTTTGGCAATTTTCACTTCCTAGACATATATATTGTCAAAAGTGCTATGTGGTCTTAAATTATGTAACATGAAAAAGCGAAAGCAAAATTTTGTAAAACTCAATATCATCGAAAACGGACAACTAAACCTCCATGGACAGTTATCAGTATCGTCGACAATTGAACTGACAGTTAAACCTCGATGGGTGTCATCAGTAATAATATACTGATAATTAAACAGTATCAAAGTATCAACTAAATTTGCTTGAAATCCAATAACAAATAAGAAAGTTATACAGAAATTAAAGTATATGGTCCTACAATCAGATACCACAACTCACTCACTAATGATGTAGAATGCACAGGGACTCGTATCGTTGCTTACAATATACCTGTCATACATACTATGTAATAATTAGTTATTGTATAATACATGTATGACAGGTAAACTATTAACAGTGATACGAGCCCCAGTCGAAGAATGCTGGTAATGAAACTGAACCAATGTCTCATGATAGAAAACTGAATCATATTTGATTGAAATCCAACGTTAAAATAACGTTGTTTTGTCTGTTCATATACATAGCACCGGTGCATTTCATCAGTAAACACTTAATGAAAAACAAACTGTATAAATTACGTTTGTGACAGAACAAGTTCGTATAGCATCAACTACAAAAGAAATAATACAATCCATATAAATCGAAAACGTGATATTAAAAGGGAACTGATAAAAATCTAAGCTGATGAAATAAAACCACAATTTACATTTATCACTTTTTTGAGCTTAATTAGTTACGTATTCCATGTTTTCTCGATAAGTGATTCTAACAAGCCATTTCCAGTTCATATTTCACCGTTGACAAAATGTAACGGTGATAAAACAATTAATTTACTTCTACACAAGAAGCTTACGTGTGGATCAAAGATGTCAGTAGATTTGTCAGCAGCAGTCTCAGTAAGCATAAAGGAAAATTTTTTTCTGTTATAACTTTTTACAAGGTTATCATAGCCAAATAAAATTAAATAATCATAGCAAATACTGTTTAGAGGTACACAGGATTGCAATGCCTGGATAAAAAATTGGTATTCTAGAATTTAATAAACCTGAATGCGGACAAAAGTTTTCATTCTCGGTTTATTTCGATTTTGAGTCATTCATCGTTCCAGTAGCTTGCAAATGCTTATGTAAAAAAATAAACCTAGCAAATGCGAGTTTAAGACTATGCGAGAACAGAAACATTTACCAGACTCGTATGCAATAAATATAGTATGTACCGATGATCAGTCTTCAAAACAGGATAATAAATATTACGGTGATAAAGATCCTCCAGAAGTACACATGTTAAGGTATTTATTTAGGAAACAAGCTCGGATTAGTGAAAGTTTATCAAATACAGTTCCAGAAATCCCATTAGATGTCATATCTGTGACAAGTCCTTCATAAACGGAAGAAAGGCTCCTAATCATTGTAGGAAGCTGGAAAGTTTATTGGAGCCGCACACGATTATTGTAAATCATATCTTAAAAGCCAAATTTTATTCCTGTAATCGCCCATAATTTGTGTGGATTCCCAAACAACTATGAAAGATTTATGTCGTTAAACATAGGTAAACTACGGTTTATTGATAGCTACCAGTTTATGAAATCCTGGTTGGATGTACTAGCGAAAATTTGTTCAAGTTTTCCAAATCTTATAAATTAATTCTGAGCTGAAAAGTTGCATTTGCTAAATAGGGAAGGTTTTTTCTTGTATGAGTATTTTAGTAACAGAGACAGTTTCAATGAAACATCACTAACTGACAAAGATAAATTTTATTCGTCGTTGAAAGATCAAAATTTCTGCGACGAAACCTATACTTATGCTCAAATAGTATGGCAAGAATTAGGTTTTAAAACACTTGCTGACTGTCATAATATCTATTTGATGACGGGCACTCTTTTACACAGTCATATCTTTGAAAACTTCAGACAAACGAGCATGGAAACTACAAGCTTGATCCGTGTTGGTATTTCTCTGCGTCAAATCTTTCTTGGGAAGCTCTGCTAAAATTTTCCAAGATTAAATTGGAACTTTTAAAGGACCCAGATTTGTTAAATTTCATTGACAAAGGCAGTCTTGGCAGAATACTTGTTATCACAAACACGCAGCCGCCAGCAACAAGTATATGAAATATTTCATTCTGAGAGGATTAAACAGATATAAAAACAATATATATGGCTGCGCAATGTCACAACCAATGCCGTATGGTGGTTTTCTTTGGATTTCTATTTTTGGTTGGATTTTTCCAGAATAGTTTATCAAGGAAACTAAAAATCTCGCCACGAAGTTGAATGATATCTACAGTTACTTCGTAGAGGACGATATTGATTATCCAGACACGTTACACAATTTACATAATTATCATTCGTTTCTCGCCTAATCAATGGTAATCACCAATGATATTTTATCAACGGAACAGTTTGCTCTTCGTATAACCGGTCATTGCAAAATACACAAGTTAGTTCCAAATTTGTGTAATAAACGAAATTATGTTTGTCATTATAAAAATCTAAAAACAAACTCGTCAATGCAGCATTAGTTGTTGTGAAAATCCATATAGTTCTAACATTAATTCTCTTTGAATGAAAGATTATATAGATTCCAACACAGCACGACGAGCACAAGCGAAGACAGACTTTGAAAAAAAAATTACATCAAGTTGATGAACAACTCCGTGTTCGGTATGACCATGGAAAATATTTTTAAGCTAGTAAATATCAAAATCATTAATAACAAAGAGCTGAAAAAAAAAACCTTATTGCATCTAACACGTTTGATAACCTAATAAAAATCAAAGGAAATCTATTCTTAATCAACTAATAAATATCAAAGAAAATATAGTCTTAATGAGCTAATAAGCATCAAAGCAAATCTAGACAATAAATAAAAACATCAAAGGAAATCTAGTCTTAATGAACTAATAAATATCACAGAAATCTCGTCTTTATCAACTGATTAAAATCAACGAAAATCTAGTCTTTATAAACTAAAAAACATCAAAGAAAACCTAGTCTTAATCAACTAATAAACATCAAATGAAATCTAGTCTTAATCAACTAACAAACATCAAAGAAAATCTAGCTTAATCAACTAAAAATATCAAAGAAAATATAATCTTAATCAAAATGAAAACACAAATCTAGTACTTAATAAACCGATCTATGTTGGTGTGTCCGTCCGTTTGTCTTAGATTTTTTTAAAGTGGTTCATGAATGATTTCCATTATGAAATTCTAAAGAAAAGTGGCCAAATGCAAGATTGATATTTATTAGCACCAATTTGCTAGTATACAAAATTGAGGACGCAGACTGTGATAACGACTATGTTTATCAAGTTTTATTTGATAAATAGCATGTTTTATCTTTCCGATGTTCCTCGTGATAACCATTTCCACGATCCTACAAACAAAAAAAGTTATCGGTAAATGCAAGGATGAATTTCTCTATTGTTGCTGAGTTAGTTGCTCTTCGAAGTAAAATATATGTAGTTCTACGCGACGGCGATAGCAAAAGGAATAAACAATATTAATATAATTCTTTGTCCTTAAAGTCTATGAAGCAACATAATTAAACATTAGATAAAAAATATTTACCATAATAATAAAGTCTAAGAAACAAAAGCCCGTTCCAGTTTTTTGACAATTTTTTTTTCTGGGATATAGTAAAAAGTTACGAAGTGTGTAGTAGATTCTCATTTTAATATCAAAGAGTTTCTCTATTTATATCATAAATTTAGGACAATAAATCATTTGGAACTTACACATCATTACTTATTTATTTCCCACGTTTTAGACATTTTTTAATGTAACAATATTGATAGCATGCCCATTAGTCTAACTAACTGCTTTCGAAAGTGATGTATCTATGCAAGAGAGAGAGAGAGAGAGAGAGAGAGAGAGAGAGAGAGAGAGAGAGAGAGAGAGAGAGAGAGAGAGAGAGAGAGAGAACACTCTTCTTGTTAATTAAATCGGATCTATGAATACTGTTCAAAGTACAACAGTCAGGTTTGTTAAGCCACATCTATAAAGTGTCTTATAAGCTATAATTTACCTGTCTGGGGGATATTACCTTGGCCATGTGTTTAATATCTAAGGATTGCCAGAGGCTAGTATTAAACTCAAGGTCACATGACCCGCCAGAGACCGGAATCGGCAAGGGCGAAATAAGATAGCACCATCTAAACAAAAGCGTCTAGGTATCAACTCTATGTGTTTAAGTTCAGATCAAAAGAAGCCCGTGAGGTGAGCGGGTCTAGTTCTCAGAAATCCCCACGTTGACAGACAACGAAAGAGAATTGATCCGCTAAGTTTGATTAGATCGGTTCAGAGCAATATTCAATTGGATTTGAGATAGACGGTGCGATTACAATTTAGAACCGAATGGTATTTGCTCTATTTTAGCTGAATATTACGGCATCATAATTGTAATTATTCATAGTATGTATAGGTAATTACTAGGATTGAGTATGTAGAATTTCGTTTGTAGACTTTCTTTATATGCGTATTTGAGAAATGGGCTTGAGCTTACGTAGATAATTATTAGATACGAGGCGGAACTATGTAGATTGTTAGCTTGTGGTCAGAAATAATTCTGTAGTTCGCTATTAGGTTACTTCGTAGTAAACCAGTGCATTTATTTTTGCGTGATGTTAGAGTTTACATATGCTTGAATTGTGAATTTGGAATGGATGAAATATGTAAGATTAATACTATTAACGTATGAAAATTTCAAAGTATGAATATTTGAATATTTAAGTACTTTATATGAGTTGTAAGGTAAACGAATGCGTCTGATTATTATGATATGGTTTAGCATCACGTGATTATGATTATGTAATGATGTGACAAAATTTATTTATAAGACGTAACTGATACCGTGCATTATTATGACGTTTTTTGTTTTTTTTGCCATGCAAGAGCGTATGGGTATCTCGATGTGAACGAGTGCGTTACTGAAGAAATTGAATGGCCGTTATCTGATGATAGCCTGTGTGAAGTGTGAGATGAGATGAGATGACTAAGGAATAGATTGTACCTCCCTTGTGTTTTCACAGGAAGCATTTTAGGATACACAACTTCCGGTTCCATTAGGTCTCGAGTCTTCAAGAGTTGGAGATGAAATTGAGACTGTAGTGGAGACAGTCAAAGCCGACATGAGAGTAGCTGTGGGAGAAGACGTGGAGGAGAAAAAGGGTACTTAGAGAAAGTCCATGAGGAGGAGGAGAATTAATTTGGAGAAAAGTCGAGTAGGAAGAGGAGAACGAAGTGGGAGAAATCAGAGAGAGAGAAAGGGTACACCATATGAGCAGAAATATAAGGACAGGTGGAGATCGATATCACACTGCTAATCAAGTGGGAAAATCGGCTTATTAAAGGGTCGAGCGGTAGGAGTGTAAATGGGATTGGGATCACTTAATTACAGAATTGTTGTTAAATTGTTATTCATGGAATTTCAACATTTTTGTATGCTTAACCATCTAGCTGACTTGGGGTTCAAAGGTTTACATCTATCTTTCATTAAATTTAACTTCGAACAAAATAGAGCCTGAGTGGAACTACTATAACAGATTAAATAAAACATTGGGAGCACCCCACCCCAAACATAACAATCCACACAACCACTAATAGTTTATTCACATGGCAGATAGCATCACAGCAAAGTGTCTCTGTACCGCGATATATAGGGCATTGTTTTCCAAGATACAGCTAGAGTGAACTCACAAATACATAGTACAATGATATTTGACAAACTAGGTGTTGCTGAACTTTCACAGAGAATAAATGGACATCAAAAACCAGCTAATGATATAATACTGTACTTTGATAATAATCAGGTTGCAAGTGCATATCACCGTTTGATGACATTCATGGGATGTAATCAAAATGTTTATTTTGGTCTACAAATATCACAACTAGATTTTACAACGCTGTATCCGATATATTGCTTTTCGCTGGAGCACATTGATTTATTTAGACAATCTGTCAATTACTGTAGCTGTTCACTTACAAATCCACGTTGAATCTAGTTTGTAAATTGCAAGTCTACCAGTGGATCCCACCACGCTGGAAACTTCTATGTGTGGCTACATACACTCCAGACTGGGTCAGGCGCTTTATTTACGCTCTCCCGGCTTATATAAATATCCGACAGTCATATTGCCAAGTACTGATTGTTTTGTGCAAGAGTCATGTAGCTTAAATGGTAAGTGTTTCTTCAAGATTGCATTGAAATTCTATGAGTAATTTCATTATCACATTTGATAGTCTTGCAACCCATTCACGAAATATCTTGTCCGCCTGAACTTGTTTCGGGATATTTCCTGCGCATACTGATATCCAAACAATCGCTCAGCAAATGTAAGGTTAAATCACTCAACGATTGCCTGATCGCAATGAATTGCAGTGTGAGCTTGCGTGATTTTGACGTTATGTGCTTCATCAAAGATGTTACTGCACAAGGAATTCTTTGCCAGGATCAACCTGTAGCAAATGTGGCCATCGCTGGCCGCCACGTTGATAAATTCGTTCAAACGCAGATGCAACTTCATTTACTGTCTTTGTTGGTGGTGGTTCTGCTTCCTTATATCTACTTGCAACGTTAACGACAGTCAACACATATTTGTATGTGCGTGATCCTCTAGCGGATCGATCACGTCTTCCAGTTTTAATAGTATCGTGTGGTAAAATCAAAATATCTGCCTGATAAATCTAATTTGTAGTGCCGACATCAAAATGTGCGTACTAATTGTTTTAAGGTGGTGATAGATAAAATTGCCATATTGCCTGTCGTGCTAACAAGTCAACAGCAACATAACGTTTGACACATGCTGCATCAGCAAGTTTACTAATCTCTACTTCTACCGTTCCAATCTCCTCTTGAGCTATAATAAATTTACTCCAAACAATAGTTATTTCTGTCTCAATTACCGATCCCTAGCACTAGTTTTAGTTTACCTTTCATCGCAGATCTTACCAAAAAAAATGAGCAAGCGATACTCTGAAAGATTTTTTTCGACTTTAGAGTGTGAATCAACCTCGAGTCTTCAATATGTAATTGTTGTATTTCCGAATTTTTATACGCAATGTCATAAATCGGCACGCTTGATCAATAGCATTTATTGGATACTCTCCAGATCTTGGTTGATCTTTCTCGTCAAGTTAGATATCAATTTTCGTTCCAGGACAACAATAATTTTAACCATGAAGATGACTCTTTCCAGGACACTTAGCCCATGGAACTCCTGTTAATTATCCTACTTAAGCAACAATAATCCTGCCTTTTAAATGAGAAATAAATTTGTATTTTTGTACCACATTTCATTCACTTGCTTGAAAGTGCACACTATTTATTTCTCGTCGTTATTGTTTTTCATCCAATGTTGTGGTGGGTGCTTTGCATCGAACACAATATAAATCCTTGTAATTATTACATATTCCTACAACATAAATGTTTTTGATTTTCAGTGACACGAAAGCAAAAGCCAATTAAGAACCATCAATCAGAGCAATTATCAATGTTCCATCTGGGTCTGGTAAAACGCAGTTGTTGATGACATGATATTGAGATGGTTCAAGCGGGATAAGGTGTATCTAGTGGCACTATCTGTAGATGATCAGAGATGCTACGACGTGCTTAAAGATTCTAATGAAAATGAAAAGTTAAACGAGGACGGCCATGATATTATTGAGTTTATCATCGACAGCAACGATGATTTCAACGAGAACACTAACAATCTCGTAGTATATGATGATGTGATGCCAGACAAACAATCAATTCCAGCTCGGATATTTTCCTGGGGCAGGCACAATAACACGGATTGTATACGTTACTCAGCGATATGCGATAATTCCTAAAATAATTAGAGATAACCGTAGTCAGGGTTCTCGCGTGGGTCTGGAATTCTGGTAAAAGTCTTAAATGTAAAAATTGCTTTTTCAGACCTTTTAAAAGTCTGGAAAAATTTCAAATTGGCCAAAACATTTGGAAAAAGTTTTAAATTCTTGTTCTTTTTCACAATATGCCATTAATACTCTTTCCCTTCACTAAATTTAATTGTCACATTGGGTCCTGGACAAGACATTCTGTTTTAGTTCGAACCATTCATCGAGGAAGTTTTACAAATGCATGTTTAAAATACGGGATTCCTAGACAATCCTAAAGGCCAAATTCTGGTACGGTTCATATCGGTTCAATATCGGCAAATAGGCCTATTGGCTTATGATAGTGATGGCAATTTATTTTAAAGCTATGGATTACATCAAATTATTGGAGCTGAACAAAAAGTGTTAAAAGTGAGAATTTTAGCTGATGCAGCTTGCTAAAATTGAGCTTTAACTGAATAGGTCACACATTTAATCAGAACCGGAACTGACGTCATGTTGAAAGCTTGAAAATATATTACACTGCATATGTATGCCAACGTTTTAGCCAAAATGAGCACACCGTATAACAAATTTATAACGTTTCAAATTCTCGATATGTAATTTTTATAGGTCTTGTTACCAGTATAAGACGTGTGAACTTCTTGACTGATCATTTGGTGATTGTTAAAAAAATCTTTGTACTTGTAAACACGGATTAACCCGGTTTTTTGTTTTGGGGGTGTTTACATACTTTAGAGCAAATATTGCATGGATATTTTATTTACTACGTATTCACTTTACCGGTAGAATGCAATTTAAACAATGAATAGTAACAGATATTATATTCTTTGATTCACATAATTATATTGTCTGCGGAATATGTCAATACAATGTGAATTGTAATGTATAATCGGTAACAATTTAGGCCTACTGCCAAATTATGCTAGATAGGAATAACATGGAGATATATGTTTTCAATGTCTTCTGAATTCACTAGAAGAAAAGTAAAGATAGCACAATTTTTGTTTTAAAAATGTTGGGTTCTTTAAAAAGTGTGCAAATTTCCAAGGTCCAGAAAATTAAGATTTCAATTTTTAATCAGCTTTTGTCGTAATATCTTAGGGTTTATGAGACAAAAAAGAAAACAACAACATAAATTTCGAACCATAACATTATCAGTTGTGCTTAAAATATAGCATTCAAAACACATATAACCCTATAAGGGTTCAGATTAATTTAATAAATAATCTAAAACTAAACTTATGAACAAGTATATGGGTAATCCCATTATATAAAATCATGGCAGCATCTCTGAAGTGAAATGAAGTTGTAGCTGGAGAAGAAAGTATAAAAGCTAAAAGGAAATGGTTAACATTTTCGTCGCAATGACTTTCTTTTTAAATATCATTTCTCTTTCATATTAATTTATATATTTCTGTATCGGATTTGTATTTGTTTCTTGCATTTAATTTAGTAACTGAACCACTTTATACCGTGTGTAGTCACCGCCAACTGGTAATCAAAAAGTCATTGAATTTCAGCTCTCCTGATCTGTATGAATCCTGTTTCATGGATTATGTCATTAATTTTATGTTTTGATTTGTGCTAGTGAGTACTCATTTTAATTTCGTTGGATTTTATTTGATTTGACATTCTTGGATCGATAATTTGTACGCCTGTGTGGACCTGATATTTATATAATACATGGGGCATTGTGTTTATAACCCTTGTGGGCAGGTGATGACTTCAAAGCATGGATATGGCCTTCCTAGCTCAAGACTAAAGCATCGTGTAGGTTCTGCAGGTCAATAACTTTTCGCATTATTAGGTCTGGAAATTTAAAGTTTTTGCTCCGAAAAAGTCTTAAATTTCTTTTCTAATTTGTGGCACGAACCCTGTCATCTGGTTAACTTTAATAGTGTCGATACCCACACACTAAAAAAAACATTCATCGGACTTGGTGTTCAGGGAACATGGATATGATCAAGATGAAAAACTTCTCAAAAATATTAGCGATTCCTCATGGATTTTTCGCCATAAATTTTACAATATCATCGGCCGCGAGACCAGAGGTCTCGATAAAATATTTGGTTGAGAGACCCGTTTATTTTTTGTTACCACACACAGCAACAGGGAGGGTGACGTCCAACAATGATTGTCCTGGTGATTTACACCAGAGGTCTGTAAAGGAGGGCGCATACAAATTTGAAAATACAAGCGTAAAGAGAAGGAAAACAAATGCGCTATGCCTGTTAGAGGCCAGGGTTTAGTGTAATCCGGTTAGAGGTCTCGGTTTAGTGTTACTGACGCTTGTTTGATCATTTTCGTACGAAGGTTTATTTTCACAAACTCTCCTAAAATTGGTCCGTCTTCCTCTGCTACTGTTTTATTTTTTAATAATTGCTGGAAAGGCCTGAGTGTGTTTAGCAAATGGAGATCTCACATACCTCGTATGCAATTTCTTTGTCTATTAACATCTCTTGTGTTTTTTTGTATGAGATTTATTTTGCTCTCTCTCTCTCTCTCTCTCTCTCTCTCTCTCTCTCTCTCTCTCTCTCTCTCTCTCTCTCTCTCTCGTATGTATGTGTATCTGAACTTGTTACGAAATCAAATTACATATTTTTGTTTAATATGCTTCAAGACAGTAACATACATACATACATACATACATACATACATACATACATACATACATACATACATACATACATACATACATACATACATACATACATACATACATACATACATACATACATACATACATACATACATACATACATACATACAAGTGACATCGTACACTACAATATAATTACGAATCTCAGCGGTTCCATTCTTTAATAATCTTTATTTTCTTGTGTCGCGTTATCATCTGGAGAATCGACACAAAAATGCAGTTTCAATCTTATTACATTTGGCTACCTTTATCTCATCGACTTCTTTTATTACCTTTTTGTAACATGTTATATGATTGATTACATATACTACTACTATAATAAATACTACTACTACTGCTACTGCTACTACTACTAATAATAATAGAAAAAGAGTTTTATTGAAATTATTATTCTATATTCACTATGACTAGTAGTAGTTGTTGCCATCTTGCAGCATTAGCAGTTTTAGTAAGGGGAGTTAGTATTGTCATAGCACTTGTGGAGGTTGTACATTTATTGTAATAGCACTTGTGGAGGTTGTGCATTTATTGTAATAGTTCTTGTGGAGGTTGTACATTTATTGTAATAGTTCTTGTGGAGGTTGTACATTTATTGTAATAGTACTTGTGGAGGCTGTGCATTTATTGTAATAGTTCTTGTGGAACTTTTACATTTATTGTAATAGTTCTTGTGGAGGTTGTACATTTATTGTAATAGTACTTGTGGAGGTTGTACATTTATTGTAATAGTACTTGTGGAGGTTGTGCATTTATTGTAATAGTTCTTGTGGAACTTTTACATTTATTGTAATAGTTCTTGTGGAGGTTGTACATTTATTGTAATAGTACTTGTGGAGGTTGTACATTTATTGTAATAGTACTTGTGGAGGTTGTGCATTTATTGTAATAGTTCTTGTGGAACTTTTACATTTATTGTAATAGTTCTTGTGGAGGTTGTACATTTATTGTAATAGTACATGTGGAGGTTGTACATTTATTGTAATAGTACTTGTGGAGGTTGTGCATTTATTGTAATAGTTCTTGTGCAACTTTTACATTTATTGTAATAGTTCTTGTGGAGGTTGTACATTTATTGTAATAATACTTGTGGAGGTTGTACATTTATTGTAATAGTACTTGTGGAGGTTGTGCATTTATTGTAATAGTTCTTGTGGAACTTTTACATTTATTGTAATAGTTCTTGTGGAGGTTGTACATTTATTGTAATAGTTCTTGTGGAACCTTTACATTTATTGTAATAGTTCTTGTGGAGGTTGTACATTTATTGTAATAGTTCTTGTGGAGGTTGTACATTTATTGTAATAGTACTTGTGGAGGTTGTACATTTATTGTAATAGTACTTGTGGAGGTTGTGCATTTATTGTAATAGTACTTGTGGAACTTTTACATTTATTGTAATAGTTCTTGTGGAGGTTGTACATTTATTGTAATAGTACTTGTGGAACTTTTACATTTATTGTAATAGTACTTGTGGAGGTTGTGCATTTATTGTAATAGTTCTTGTGCAACTTTTACATTTATTGTAATAGTTCTTGTGGAGGTTGTACATTTATTGTAATAGTACATGTGGAGGTTGTACATTTATTGTAATAGTACTTGTGGAGGTTGTGCATTTATTGTAATAGTTCTTGTGCAACTTTTACATTTATTGTAATAGTTCTTGTGGAGGTTGTACATTTATTGTAATAGTACTTGTGGAGGCTGTGCATTTATTGTAATAGTTCTTGTGGAACTTTTACATTTATTGTAATAGTTCTTGTGGAGGTTGTACATTTATTGTAATAGTACTTGTGGAGGTTGTACATTTATTGTAATAGTACTTGTGGAGGTTGTGCATTTATTGTAATAGTTCTTGTGGAACTTTTACATTTATTGTAATAGTTCTTGTGGAGGTTGTACATTTATTGTAATAGTACTTGTGGAGGTTGTACATTTATTGTAATAGTACTTGTGGAGGTTGTGCATTTATTGTAATAGTTCTTGTGGAACTTTTACATTTATTGTAATAGTTCTTGTGGAGGTTGTACATTTATTGTAATAGTACATGTGGAGGTTGTACATTTATTGTAATAGTACTTGTGGAGGTTGTGCATTTATTGTAATAGTTCTTGTGCAACTTTTACATTTATTGTAATAGTTCTTGTGGAGGTTGTACATTTATTGTAATAATACTTGTGGAGGTTGTACATTTATTGTAATAGTACTTGTGGAGGTTGTGCATTTATTGTAATAGTTCTTGTGGAACTTTTACATTTATTGTAATAGTTCTTGTGGAGGTTGTACATTTATTGTAATAGTTCTTGTGGAACCTTTACATTTATTGTAATAGTTCTTGTGGAGGTTGTGCATTTATTGTAATAGTTCTTGTGGAGGTTGTACATTTATTGTAATAGTACTTGTGGAGGTTGTACATTTATTGTAATAGTACTTGTGGAGGTTGTGCATTTATTGTAATAGTACTTGTGGAACTTTTACATTTATTGTAATAGTTCTTGTGGAGGTTGTACATTTATTGTAATAGTACTTGTGGAACTTTTACATTTATTGTAATAGTTCTTGTGGAGGTTGTACATTTATTGTAATAGTACTTGTGGAGGTTGTACATTTATTGTAATAGTACTTGTGGATGTAACATTTATTGTAATAGTACTTGTGAAGGTTGTACATTTATTGTAATAGTTCTTGTGGAGGTTGTACATTTATTGTAATAGTACTTGTGGATGTAACATTTATTGTAATAGTACTTGTGGAACTTTTACATTTATTGTAATAGTTCTTGTGGAGGTTGTACATTTATTGTAATAGTACTTGTGGAGGTTGTACATTTATTGTAATAGTACTTGTGGAGGTTGTACATTTATTGTAATAGTACTTGTGGATGTAACATTTATTGTAATAGTACTTGTGAAGGTTGTACATGTTGGTCGTTAACGTCGATGTAGGTAATGACAAAATATATTGAGATTTCTTCTTTGTTTTCTTTTCTTCGACCTCAAAACTCAGTCAAAATGACATGACTGAAATATTGTTGAAGCAACGTTAGAAAAGATTACTCCAATGACCTAGTAGTTGGAACGTCCGCCTCTGATGCAGAAGGTCGTGCGTTCGAAACCCGTTTTAGTCATAACAACGACTTATGAATATGGTACTGATAGCTACCTCGCAAAGCGCACAGCATTAAGAGTTAGTGCTAGGAGTCAGAAGGTGACTGGGTGGAACATCGTGCTACGTGTCTGCGACATGATGTCACAGTGCTAGACATCACTATAAACTGTCACACTGCAGACATCGTAGAGATATGACTGAATTTTTTTATTAAAGCTGCGTTATAAATCCAAATCACACACACACACACACACACACACACACGAGAGAGAGAGAGAGAGAGAGAGAGAGAGAGAGAGAGAGAGAGAGAGAGAGAGAGAGAGAGAGAGAGAGAGAGAGAGAGAGAGAGAGAGAGAGAGAGAGAGTAAAAAATCACAAAAAATTCTAAACTGGTACAAATTAAACAAAGGAAAACTGCTACGACGAAAATAACAAAGATACTGAAAAGAAACAAAATTACAAATTAGCGGCTCATAAGATCTTACTGAATACAGAAGATTTTTAAATGAGTAATGTCTTAAATTAGCATCGTTGTTGGAGTACAAATTTTCCTTCTTAAGTTTATATAAATTAGGGTCTGATCCTCAAAAAATTTGTGACCTAATACACAAGTGTCTATTGTCTCTTTGGAGGAAGATAATCATATTCACTTTTTACAGTTTAACCATTTACAGCTTTGAATGATGGAAGATATAAAAAAAACCAGTCTATGTAGAACTTGAGGTCTTGTACGGATTAATGCATTTGCTCGCAATATATAACCATCCATAAGTACCTACATGACTCAATGGCATTCTTTCTCATTTTTTATTTATAAATAGTTTACCATTGCTTGAACCTGAATTAAATTAAGGAAAATGTTTTGTTTTTTTTAAAAAAATAAAGGACAGGTGGTAATTCCTTTAACGACAATAGTAGCTTTAAGTAAAAACAAGAGTTCATAAAAATCGTATGCCTGCGAAATTAAGCTTTATTATAATTTTTACAAAAGAGGACTAGCTCGCTCAGTAATTAGATCCGTGCATTATATTTTCCTTTTTATACCTGACAGGGGTAGATCACTTCCTAGATTAGCTCCGTGCATTTTTTGGTACAGTCTTTTACACTGTGCGAACACAATCGATCAGGAAGTTGTCGAGTTTCGGTTTGACGATCTCACCTAGCCAAGTTAAACACGGCTTACTGCAATTTTAAGGTAGGACTAGAGTAAACATGGCGACTGGCTTGGCAGTAGAAGCTTTTGACCTACCTGAAAAATATAGAAAATTACCACTGCGGGCCTTAAGGTCTAGTGCTAGATCCAAACTAGCCCAATATCTGGACCCAGATGGGGAACTTATTATTGACAGTGATAACCGGGATATCGTGAACAACTACAATGGTTTGGCTGAGTTAATAGGGTTTGGCCACCTAGAAATACTAAACTTTATGCGAAATAAGAGACCTACCATAGAGCTGCTACATGCATGGACCACTAAAGACCCAAACGCCACCCTAGGGAAGCTCTGGGATTACTTGCACCAGATGGAAAGGCTGGACGTACTAACTGACTGCCACAGGGCAGTGGGTGAGCATTAATGAGAGATAATGAATGAAATTTATTTCAGGTATGTTTCTGGGTCGCATTGGTTTCATTGGCGCCCGTACATAGTGGCAAGTTGGTTGTGGGAAACAGTTTCGTAGCTTTTGCAGTATAGTCCATAGTTTTCTGTAAATAACAAAATATGTCTATATTCTATCGATCGGAGAGAGAGAGAGAGAGAGAGAGAGAGAGAGAGAGAGAGAGAGAGAGAGAGAGAGAGAGAGAGAGAGAGAGAGAGAGAGAGAGAGAGAGAGAGAGAGAGAGAGAGAGAGAGAGAGAGAGAGAGAGAGAGAGAGAGAGAGAGAGAGAGAGAGTTCTGGAGCAGAATAATGAGAGAGACTGTATCCAATTTTAGTTGTCACTTAATTTCAATTTATAATAAAACTAATCATCGCCGATTTGCAACTTTTATTTTTAAAAAAATCGTATAGCTATATTCAAAAAGTTTATTTTTATATTTAGTTACAGTTTATTTCTTTAAGATGTTTCCCTATGTCATAAAGTATTACAAATATATAATTTTGTATGGGTGCCACCTATAAATAAATCATGTATGTTCAGTTACTGGCATTTTCCATGATTGATTTAATTACAAAATAGTTCAGATCAAAACTGTGCTTTTTACTGTTTGGATTTTAGCTTTAGGCCATTCTTGATGGTACCTCAGTTTTTGCATAAATGAACATTAATGGGCCTGCATTTGATGCATTTTAAGATCTGTTCATCCTAAAGTGGAGGGAAACGAAGAGGGTTAGAGACAGAGAGAGAAAGAGCAGAAAAAGGAAAAATAAAAAATGCCTAAATATGAAATACGGGTTTGAATAACGTACGTATGCGCATATATGTTCCATAAAAGTTAAATGAAAGTAGTTCCAAAAGTCTTATCACCATTTATCACATAGTCGTCACACTTTGCCTATAGTGTGTGCAGTTAATTATGTTTGATATTATAACATGTCACTTTGCGTTGTTCAGATTTATCCAAGTAAACCCATGAAATTATTGCACAGTATTCTCTTTACTGATTGGCTGCAATCATGAGAAAATATGTTTGATCCCATTTTCTGGAAGTTTTTGTTTTTAAAGAAAATTTTAAAGGCCAATTTTTTATTCGAGTCACGAAATAAGTTCGGGAAAAATGGTCTCGTCTGTTTGAATATCGCCAATTTAACCGACAGGGGCTTCGGGGCTTCTTATGTCATATATATATATATATATATATATATATATATATATATATATATATATATATATATATATATATATATATATATATATATATATATATACACCATATAACATGAAACATGGCTATGGATGAATGGATGGATATGTGTAAGTTTTAGCTTTTGATACACGATATGATTTAATTTTTATAATTTTTATTTCATCGCTATAAATTTTACAGAATATCGAGTTAAATTTTGCATACGTGACCTGAGCATCTTAAGGGTTTAGTATTACAGTGGATCTATATAAATAGATTATTACATATGTGCTGAAACTTATTAATAACAATCTTAATAGTAAGACTTAAATGACGCCTATAGCTTAATTTGTCAGTGGCTGATGGGGTTTAGATGTTTCTAGAATATTTATCTATCTTACCATTGGTTGTGCTAGGATTCATGAATATGCGAATTCGACGCAAAATGATTAGTGTATTCTATTGTGTGAGGTCCGTTGAGAAATTTCGTCGAAATAGTGCATATAAAGAGATAACTGAACAATCAGTTTACTTCCGATTATGGAATCATTCGCATTTCCTGTTGTAAGTCTGAAGATATGTTTTTAGGTTGTAAGTCTGCAAATGTGTTGTTTGTTGTAAGCCTACAAATGTGTTTTGGTGTAAGTCTGCAAATATGTGTTTTGCTGTAAGTCAGCAAATGTGTTTTATGTTGTACTCAGATACAATTCGAGAGGAAAACACATTTTGGATTGTTCAGAAAGTATTCATTATTTGAGCTATAATTATTGAATTGTTATAAGTTATGTGAAGGAATTCAGACCAATGCCGGTTTGACAACGTCTGGGTTCTTGTAGGACCAGTACATTTGGGATTTGTTAATTTATAAGGACCCTATTCATTTAGGATTTTCATATACCTTAAAAAGGATTAATTTGGATTCACTTCATTATAATGTAAAATGTTCTCATATTTTCATTTATAACTTTGAAAAATAAATTGGAAGTTTTACAAAACTTGTTGATTTTGCTTTTTGATTATCGTATGCTTTACATACTTTAATTGATTGCTGCCATGAGAACAGACTATCGAATGTACCAGTTTATATTTTAAACGACATTTAGAACATCTCATTAGTTCTATACATTCTTATTAATGTCAATTTGACATTGTGTTTAAAACCTAGCTACCATTTCTAACATACCCATAGCTCTCAATAGAAAAGTAGGCAAATGCATCTTCTGGGCAAATGATTTGCTTGACTCCCGAGGAAAGACAGCTGGACTCATTTCATTCTGATTTTCCTTTTAAAACAATCTCACTGCAAAGAAGATAATAATTTATATGTAAACAAGTTGACATGTTGTAAATGGGTAAGTAGGTATGTAGGAGATAGGTATAATGGCGGATAGACATCTATGTAGACATTAAAAAAGATATATTGTTTGTAAAGTGCTTTAAAGGTGACAGAGAATAGACCACATCTTACTGACACAGGGTCATGCTATGACAAATTTGCAAGGTCTTGGTGCAGAAGCGAAAGTCTGTATTTCCTAACGAAGTATGAAATTATGCATCTAGTTTAAGAAGAATGCTTGCAATTCTCGGAAACTGGAACAGATATTTGACTAGCCTCATCTTGAACGTTGTCTCCGTTTGTATGGACCTTTACTTAATCCCCTTTATGGCAAAGGTGTCACGTGCCATGCAAGAGGTCTGGTTGAATGAGAGGCAAATAGGTGCGTATTTAAGGTAGCTAGTTGGATAGGTCGGTAGGTTAAATAGGTAGGTAGGCAAATTACTAGAGGAGTAAGTGTTTCCTTTCTTCCAGTGAGAGATGCCGAAACCTATTTTGAACGACCAGAATTTGATCAGTATAACTTTCCCATCCAGGTTCCGGAAGGTAAGATTAACTCGTTCACGCAAAGAACAAACTCGGTTGTTTTTGTTCTTCACCTAAATCGATGTCAAAAATATTTCACAAAGTCACAATATAAGATTCTGCTCTAAGATGTCAAAAGGATAGCATGAAGTCTAATAATATATTTTTGCTAAACACTGCTGAATTGTATTTCAGATATTAATGAACATCTCCCTTATTTTAGCATATATTTTAGTTTTCAGCTTTAAACAGATTATCTTGTTACTCTTGTGCAATAAGAGTTCCGTTTTTAATAATCTTGTTGCTTGCCACCATGTTCATAATTCTGCTATAAGTCATAAAACAGGCGTGGCCTTTTGATTCAAAAGTTACCGACTTTTGTTTTGAACTTAGGTTGTTGCCAATAAATTTCTTTCCTAACTGACTAAATAGTTCCATAGAGGACAGAGATAGCTTCCGTACCACTCACATGTACTAAATATTTTTTAATCGCAATTTAAATATCGGTGTTTCCTGAAATATAAATACAAGCATTATTGGAGGCATACCAAATATTGGCATATCAAATATTAATCATACGTCTGTGCAAAATTTACACAATATTATTTTTAGATCTCTTAAACTTCACACTGAACAGTAATTTATTTAATCTTTCTCAAGTATCCTCAATGGACTAAACATAAAATCATACAATTTTTTTAATTTTTGCATGTGTTACTTCAACTCTTTATGTTGAAAATTATACTTTCTTTTTGTTTAATGTGATTTTCATTCTTTTTTCATTTTGTCTTTTTAAGACTTTGTTAGTTAGCTCCTTTGTAATATGTAACGCAGTAAAGAACCATAATGATTCATATTTTGAGAGTACGTCAGACGTCTTATTATGATTCTTACAATTGCATTTCATTTGCACAACGTGATGTGAAGATATTAATTTATATTATATAATATTTAACATGTGTATGCCATCGCTCAATATATTTTAAGGTTTTGTAAAGGGCGATATGTTAACATGCAATAAAAGTTGCAACGTTTTACTAAACACGTAACATATCGTGAGAAAACAATCTCACATTAAGTCGAATTTTAATAAGCGTACTATCCTCTTGCAGATCACAAATGTAAAGCTTCACTTTACTACGTAAAAGACGTTGTAAGATACAAACCTTTATGCATAATATACTCGTTGGGTTCCGTTTCATGATATGGACTGGTCCTTGTTAGATTATGGTCATGTCCAGTAGTAGAGAGGTTCAGCGTACCACACTTTGCAAAGCTACACTTCATTACTACTAACACACATTTAAAACCTCCATGTTACAGACACTCCCCAAAATGAAATTACACACGAGTTACAGTATAAATGCGACAACCAACTATCAATTGATTTTCTGACAACTTGTGTTGAAAAGAAAAGGTTTAAATGAATACGTATCATCTGTAAAATTGTAACGTTTTTTTCCTATCTATTGTTTTAGACAGCTTACAAAACGTGAAGTAAATCGATAGAAAGAAAATATTATACAATCTCACTTATTTACTACACTTTACTAACATTGCCATAGTAAAAGTTGTCAATGAAACTGATAAATATTTACTAGTAAATTTTCATCTAACTGCTTTAACCTCAATTTAAAAAATGGACAAACGGTTTCTCTGCCAACTGCTTCATTAACTAACTTGTTTTCTCTGGCTGCATTTTGCCTTCGGGCGATGTCGTCCGTTTTATGAAACAGTAGTACGAATTTTACTCTACCGGTCATGGACTACAAGAACTCACGTGATAGATTGTCGTCTGTTGCCTGAGGAAAAACGTCATAATACTTTACATACACATTTAATATAAACTCCGATTGCACTGGAAAATTATGCATCTCGGCCATCGACTTTGGATATTATGGTGACCATCTTGAAAATTGTTTTATCACTGCTCCGCCTGAGTGAATGGTCATATAGATATAAGATTTTCACTAAAACACTTTCTGTGATGTCTATTTAATTCTACATGAATAATGTGCCAGTCTAACATCTAATATGGTCATCATGGATGCCACTTTAAAAGCTTTGTTATTGATATACTTCCTGAACTGATTGGCATATCGATATAGGATTTTCATTTGTTATGTATATTAAACTTGCATTGTTTGTTAGATTTTATTCATTATTGTTATGGATAATTGTATTTTGAACTTGACATTAAGTTCATTTTGAGACCAGATCATTGTAAATTCCACATGAAATGCATGGTGTTCCTTTGTTTACGGCATTTCATATTATAATTTTAGTAACAGACCTTCTGTTTGGAATAAGATTTTATCTTGTAAATATTTCTAACCTTCCAGAATGAAATTTTCCATTAGGCAATAATTTATTTAGAAAACGCTAGTTGTGACCTGATGACTACATAATCTTGTTTATCAAGACAATAATCATTCCTACTGCATGATCTGAGCAGAATTTGTTCTTTTATTATTGTTTCCTGTTTTAATTTGGGCTATAACGTATTTATTCAATTAATTTAATTCAAAGTTATTCTTCTATTGAAATACAAAGTGTTCAAAAATAATATTCTTGGAAAAAGAGCCTTGAATTTATAGCGAAATTTAAAAGGGATATATTCTTCGACTGCATTTTAAGTCACAGGACTTAATTCAAAATTTTAATTCACAGGACTTGTGTCAGAAATTCTAGGATTATTTAGAATTTAATTCGCAATACCCTGATTTTCTTAAACATATTTCATTTTGTATTCTAGAGAAATAAATTATTTGTTGAATTTATAGTGCTAACTATTGAGTTAAAGGATTTAAAATATAACTTCATAGTCTGAAACGACTTAAATAAGTATTATTTTATGAATTCAAAAGATGATACATAAATCCGAAACAGAAAGTGAAAATATGTATTAATAAAATAATACTCGTATACTGTTGTATCCTTCCAAATATATATTTTGCAATATTATGCATGGTTTATTGTTATTTCCATTCTTTTTCGTTGTAGTTGTGTTTTCCTTGTTTATTTATGTAACATTTCTTACAATATGTACTGCGCATAAAATGTTTTAATCACAATACAAAAGTCAACAAAAGACGTCTGAAATTATGTAAGCTACCGAAAAACAGTTATATAGAAAATTAATAAACTATTAGGCAGATGAAAATTGTGCCAATGTTCTATCTTTATGCAAACTCAAACCATATAATAGTCATGAGTCATTTATGTACAGTTTTTAGCATACACTGGGGTAGATTCTGGTAAACTACAATGAAACGAAGTAGCCAAACTTCTCAAACTAAGTAGCTGCTGTGTGTCAATGGGGAATGAAAACTGAGTCATAGTAGGATCAGCCAAAAATCTCACACTATTTACTTGTAAGTTCAAGTCATGAATATTAAGCTCAAAGATATATGGTTCAATTTATTAAAATTAAAATCATTCAGTCCAATAAAACCAATATTGACATAGGTACGCAGCAGTATCTTAATGATAAAAGAGCTTGGACTCAATGACACTGTCCTCGACATTTTTAACTATAGGATAGATACGTAGAAATATCATAATGATAAGAACCTGGACTCCGTGACACTGTCCTCGACATTTTTAACTATAGGATAGATACGTAGAAATATCATAATGATAAGAACCTGGAATCCATGACACTGTCCTCGACATTTTTAACTATAGGATAGATACGTAGAAATATCATAATAATAAGAACCTAGACTCCGTGACACTGTCCTCGACATTTTTAACTATAGGATAGATAGGTACGTAGAAATATCATAATGATAAGAGCCTAGACTCCGTGACACTGTCTTCGACATTTTTAGCTATAGGATAGATACGTAGAAATATCATAATGATAAGAACCTGGACTCCGTGACACTGTCCTCGACATTTTTAACTATAGGATAGATACGTAGAAATATCATAATGATTAGAACCTGGAATCCATGACACTGTCCTCGACATTTTTAACTATAGGATAGATACGTAGAAATATCATAATGATAAGAACCTAGACTCCGTGACACTGTCCTCGACATTTTTAACTATAGGATAGATAGGTACGTAGAAATATCATAATGATAAGAGCCTAGACTCCGTGACACTGTCTTCGACATTTTTAGCTATAGGATAGATAGGTAAGTAGCAATATCAAATATCGTAATGATAAGAACCTGGACTCCATGACACTGTCCTCGACATTTTTAACTATAGGATAGATAGGTACGTAGCAATATCGAATATCATAATGATAAGAACCTGGAATCCATGACACTGTCCTCGACATTTTTAACTATAGGATAGATAGATACCTAGAAATATCATAATGATAAGAACCTGGACTCCGTGACACTGTCCTCGACATTTTTAACTATAGGATAGATAGGTACGTAGAAATATCATAATGATAAGAGCCTAGACTCCGTGACACTGTCCTCGACATTTTTAACTATAGGATAGATAGATACCTAGAAATATCATAATGATAAGAACCTGGACTCCGTGACACTGTCCTCGACATTTTTAACTATAGGATAGATAGGTACGTAGAAATATCATAATGATAAGAGCCTAGACTCCGTGACACTGTCCTCGACATTTTTGACTATAGGATAGATAGGTGCGTAGAAATATCATAATGATAAGAACCTGGACTCCATGACATTGTGCTCGACATTTTTAACTATAGGATAGATAGGTACGTAGCAATATCGAATATCATAATGATAAGAACCTGGACTCCATGACATTGTGCTCGACATTTTTAACTATAGGATAGATATTCCTCATCGTGTCGTTTTTAATCTATTTAACTGCCGAGTAAAAAAGCATTCCACACCTAATCCTGGTTTTCGTATGGTGTTTGGGATTCCTCATTATCTGAAAGTAGTCTGTGCCACATATGTAACAATCCCTTGTCGTGTCTTTCATGAACTCTAAGCTCTTAGATCATGTGGTTCAAATTCATTACTTTTTGAAAAATGAATGAAATAATTATTTATACATATTTACTGCAGTTTGATTTACTTATTTGTCCCTAGTCACAGTCAAATATATGGAAAAAATGTTGATGCAATTATATTATTTTTAATTTATGATTCATATATTTTAGTATCCAATTCTCAAGTCGATAAAGAAATGGAAATCGACGATTTGGAGGGTGCTGTCATGGACGACAGTAAGTCTCTCTCTCTCTCTCTCTCTCTCTCTCTCTCTCTCTCTCTCTCTCTCTCTCTCTCTCTCTCTCTCACACACACACACACACACACATTTACACACACACGCACACACATGCACACACACATTACCTGTGTGAACAATTGCATAATCTATATCCTATCAAATGCAAGAATATTCAAGTGTTAATTGAGTGTGAATATACATTATCCTGTTGCCAATAATCTGCAGAAAGTATTACAGCATCACAGTTATAGTTGTAATGCTGTAAAATATAAGCAGAATATTTTTACACGTGTCTAAACAAGGTTCAATATTTACACAGGGTTCCATTTTTCACGTGGTCCCATTGTCAAGGATCTCATTGTTGCTGCAAGCCATGAATTTATAGTAAAGAACTTCTCGTCACACAATCTTATTTCTTTTCAATGGATCATGATGATATCTAATGCACAGTGACAATGCATAATGACATTGTTAAATGTATAATGACAATGGCACTTTCGTCTAATGCATAATTTCAATGTAATTTTTGTCGAATGCATAATGTCAAAAGCATGTTGTTAAATGAATAAAGTTACATTTCTGTATAATGCATAATCACAATGTCATTTCTGTTGAATACAAAATGACAATGGCAATTATGTTGATTGGCTGATCACAGTGGCACTTATGTCTATGCATAATGACAGTGGCATTTCTTGGGTAATGCATACGTATAGTGGCATTTTTATCGAACTCATAATGTGATTATTATGCTTTTTTAATGTAGCTTTAACAATGTCTGCATTGTGGCAGTTTATAGCACAGGGGCATCATGTCGTATACATGTAGCATGATGTCCCACCTAAACACATTATCCTGACACCATGCCAACCAGTCCTAACACAAACCTCTTAATGCTGAGAGTCAAGCGAGGCAGCTGTTAATACCATTTTTGTGAGTCTTTTGCAAGACTCGACCGGGGACAGAACCCACGACCTCCCGCATCCGAGACGGACGCTCTAACCACTAGTTCACCGGAGCAGTTCGAACTCATAATAACAATGTCATTTCTCTCAAACACATAATAACAATGACAGTTCTGTCTAATGCTGAATGACAATGACATTTGTGTCGAATAAACAATGACAATAACTTTTCTGTCCAATGCATATTGACAATGTTATTTATGTCTAATGGATAATGACAATTCAATTCTTTCTAATGCATGATGACAATGTTAAATGTCATTTCTGTATGATGTATAATGTCAAATGAATAATGACAATGACATATCTGTGGAATGCATGTGACATTATCAGTTATGTCTAATGCATAACAACAATATCACATATGTCTAATGCATAGTGACAATGTCATTTTTTGTCGAATAATTAATAACAATTTCAGTCCTTCCTAATGCTTAATAACGATGTCATTTCTAATACATAACGACGATTTTCCGTCGAGTAAATAATGGCAATGTCATTTTTGTTTAATGAATAATGACAATGTCATATCTGTCAAATGAATAATGACAATGTCATTTCTGTCGCATGAATAATGACAATGTCATTTCTGTAGAATGAATAATGACAATATCATTTCTGTCGAATGAATAATGACAATGGAAATTCTTTCTAGTGCATAATTGAAATGACATTAGGTCTAATGTATAATGATAATGGCATTTTTGTCTAATGCATAATGATAACAGCATTCCTGTCGAGGCAGCTGTTAGTACCATTTCTATGTCTTTGGTATGACATGGCGGGGTATCAAGTGACCTCACTACAAATGGACACTATTTGCTTTTGGTGGCGCTCTACAGTTTCGTATTTAGCATAGGGTTAAAATTTTAAAGAAAAAGAGTTTTCCCGGGTTTCCTCATTAGTTATGCTGGTTATTTAAAAGAGACTCTGTATATCTTAGGTATTATTCAAAGAACCTTTAATTCCCTTTATTTTGATGTATGATTGATGGGTGTAATATGGGTTAGAGAGTATACAGCTTGGCCTTATTGCAGATGTGCACCTATCAAAAAAGTGTTAGCTCTACTTGCTCATTTTCACTTCTCGAACTTCAGAGGTAAATTGTAAAAAAAGAGCCGATAACTTTTTTTACATTTTATGTATTTGGTAATTCAGTCATTGCACTTTTAGAAGCTGGTATTATCTAGTTTGGCAAAATTCATTTTCCATATTTTAATAGCTGCCAAGAATAGTGTACTTTAGACAAATTTAGGTTGATTTTTGGAGCACAAGGGAGCAGTCATTTTAGTTAGCAGTGTCCTAAGATCATTTAAAATTTCCAAAAGTACAATATCCAAAGAAATTTCATCCACATTACATGAAAGTAGTATATAGGTATGCCAACATTCTCTCCACTGTGCATGTTTAAAATGCAAACAACTTCACCTTACATACATCATTCTCTCAAAAGTACATAATAACTGGTGAGCGCTACCATAATTTGCTTTTGAAAGATTGAAGTGTTTCTTGAGTAACAACCAAGTTGCTATAACAACACGTGCCATTCGCAAGAGTAATTTCGGAACAAGCAATAATCCTGGTTTTCACCGCAAATACCATTTCTTATATTTTAAGATAATGATTATAACAATATAGCACTGGCACGACCCAGATAGCGCTACGTATTTTAACGCAGTTAAAAGGCTAAAGAAAAAAAAATTCGATGTACATAAAAGTGAATGCTTTGTTAAATAAATCTGCCGATCTGATGTTTGAAAGAAGGGAAACTGGAATTATAAGGATTGAATGGTAATTATTGGGTATTTATCTATGCGAAAAGTTTACCTAATCACTCACAAAGTAAGTAAAGCCTGGAGGACTTTATGTAAGCTTTGTGATTAGGTAAAATGTACAAATCGATAAATACCCAACCATGATTATTTAATCCATATAGTAATTTCTTATTAATGCATCATGATACGTCATTTCTATCGAACGCCTAAGACAATTGTCATTTCTATCTAAAGCAAAATGACAGTGACTATCCAGTCTAATACATAATGACAAGGACAGTTCCGTCTAATGCATGATGACAATGACAGTTCTGTCTAATGCAAGATGACAATGACAGTTCTGTCTAATGCATAATGACAATGACAGTTCTGTCTAATGCATGATGACAATGACAGTTCTGTCTAATGCATGATGACAATAACAGTTCTGTCTAATGCATGATGACAATGACAGTTCTGTCTAATGCATAATGACAATGATAGTTCTGTCTAATGCATAATGACAATGACAGTTCCGTCTCTTAAAAAATGACAATGTCATTTCTGTATAATCTATTTTCAAAGTGTCATTTCACTCTAATGCTCAGTAACAATGTCATTTCTCTCAAATGAAAAATGAAAATAAAATCTATGTCCAATCCCTAATGTAATTGACATTTCTTTCTAGTGTTCAATGACAGTAATTTCCCTGTAATGCATGGCAATCGTGCTTCTCTTTAATGCATACTGATAATGGTAGATTTGTGTAATAAATATTGACAATAGCATATCTATGGAATGCATAATGACAATGTACGTTCTGTTTAATGCATCATAACAATGTACTTTCTGTCTAATGCATCATGACAATGTGCTTTCTCTCTAATACAAAACGACAATTTATTTTTTGTCTAATGCATTATGACAATGTAGTTCCTCTGGAATGCATCATGACAATGTACTTTCTGTCTAATGCATCATAACAATGTACTATTTGTCTAATGCATAATGACAATGTACTTTTTCTTGAATACATAACGACGATGTATTTTCTGTCTAATGCATAATGGCAATGTACTTTTTGTGTAAAACAAAATGACAATGTACTTTCTGTTTAATGCAAAATGACATATTTTCTGCATAATGCATCAGGAGAATGTACGTTCTGTCGAATGCATCATGACAATCTACATTATGTCTTATGCATCATGATAATCTACATTATGTCTAATGCATAATGACCATGTATTGTCGGTATAATGCGTAGTAACAGTATAATGTCTGTATAAGGACCAATGTACTTTTTCTCTAATGCATCATCACAATGTACATTATGTCAAAGGCATCATGGCAATGTACTTTCTGTTAAACTCATAATGACAATTGACTTTCTATCTAATGCATTATGATAATATACTTTCTCTCTAATGCATCATGACAATTTACTTTCTGCCAAATGTACAATGACAGTGTGTTTTCTGTCTAATGCATTATAATGTACTTTCTGTCTAATGCATAACTACATGTACTTTCTGTCTAATGCATAATGACAATGTACTTTCTGGCAAATGCATAATTTCATGTACTTCCTGTCTAATGCATTAGGACAATGTACTTTCTTTCAAATGCATAATGACAATTTACTTTGTGTCTAATGCATAATGACAATGTACTTTCTTTCAAATGCATAATGACAATGTACTTTCTGTCAAATGCATCATGACAATTTACTTTGTGTCTAATGCATAATGACAATGCACTTTCTATCTAATGCATCATGACAATGTACTTTCTGCATAATGCACAATGACAGTGTGTTTTCTCTCTAATGCATGCCACTGTTCTTTCTGTCTAATGCTTTATGACAATGTACTTTCTGTCTAATCCATTATGACAATGTACTTTCTGGCTAATGCACAATGAAAGCGTGGTTCCTGTCTAATGCATCATGACAATGTACTTTCTGTCTAATGCATCATGACAATGTACTTTTCTATCTAATGCATCATGACACTGTACTTTCTGCCTAATGCAGAATGACAGTGTGGTTCCTGTATAATGCATCATGACACTGTACTTTCTTTCTAATGCATAATGACAATGCACTTTCTGTCAAATGCACAATGAAAGCGTGGTTCCTGTCTAATGCATCATGACAATGTACTTTCTGTCTAATGCATCATGACAATGTACTTTTCTATCTAATGCATCATGACACTGTACTTTCTGCCTAATGCAGAATGACAGTGTGGTTCCTGTATAATGCATCATGACACTGTACTTTCTTTCTAATTCATAATGACAATGCACTTTCTGTCAAATGCACAATGAAAGCGTGGTTCCTGTCTAATGCATCATGACAATGTACTTTCTGTCTAATGCATCATGACAATGTACTTTTCTATCTAATGCATCATGACACTGTACTTTCTGCCTAATGCAGAATGACAGTGTGGTTCCTGTATAATGCATCATGACACTGTACTTTCTTTCTAATGCATAATGACAATGCACTTTCTGTCAAATGCATCATGACAATGTACTTTATGTCAAATGCATAATGACAATGTACTTTCTGTCTAATGCATAATGAGATTGTCATTCTTGTCGTGTATGTAATGACAGTGTTGCTTCTCTCTACTACATGACAATGTTATTTATGTTTAATACATAATTATTGATGATGGTAGTTGTGTGCAGTGCATAATGACAATTGCATTTCTATCTAATGCATAATCCGTATCACATTTCTCTCCGATGAATAATAACATTGGCATTGCTGTCAAATACACAATTACAGTAGCATTCTGTCTAGTGCATATTGACAATGACGCGTTTGTCTAATGCGTAACGACAACCAGATATTTTCCTAAAGCAAAATGAGACTGACATATCTGTCGAATGCATAATGATAATGTCATTTCTCTGGAATGCATGTCCATCTTATTTTTATCTAACACAAATGACAATTGATAACGACAGTGACATTTCTGTCTAATGCATAATGACAATGTATTTTCCAATGACAATGTTATTTCTGGCTAATACATGACAATGTTATTTCTGGCTAATACATGACAATGTTATTTCTGGCTAATACATGACAATGTTATTTCTGTATAATACATGACAATGTTATTTCTGTATAATACATGACAATGTTATTTCTGGCTAATACATGACAATGTTATTTCTGTATAATACATGACAATGTTATTTCTGGCTAATACATGACAATGTTATTTTTGTATAATACATGACAATGTTATTTCTGTATAATACATGACAATGTTATTTCTGGCTAATACATGACAATGTTATTTTTGTATAATACATGACAATGTTATTTCTGGCTAATACATGACAATGTTATTTCTGGCTAATACATGACAATGTTATTTCTGTATAATACATGACAATGTTATTTCTGGCTAATACATGACAATGTTATTTCTGGCTAATACGTGACAATGTTATTTCTCTATAATACACAATTATCGATAATTGTAGTTGTGCGTAGTACATAATAACAACGCCATTTCTATCTAATTCTGTTAAATGAATAATAACAATATCATTGAAGTCGAAAGCATTATGACAGTGACATTTCTGTATAATGCATAATGACGGTGACATTTCTGTATAATGCATTATGACAGTGACATTTCTGTATAATGCATAATGACGGTGACATTTCTGTATAATGCATTATGACAGTGACATTTCTGTATAATGCATAATGACGGTGACATTTCTGTATAATGCATTATGACAGTGACATTTCTGTATAATGCATAATGACGGTGACATTTCTGTATAATGCATAATGACAGTGACATTTCTGTATAATGCATAATGACGGTGGCATTTATCTGATTCATAATGGCATTTGCATTTCTGTCTGATACATAATGGCAACGGAATTTCTGTCTGATACATAATGGCAAGGGAATTTCTGTCTGATACATAATGGCAAGGGAATTTCTGTCTGATACATAATGGCAAGGGAATTTCTGTCAGATACATAATGGCAACGGAATTTCTGTCTGATACATAATAGCAACGGAATTTCTGTCAGATACATAATGGCAACGGAATTTTTGTCTCATTCATAATGGCAACGGAATTTCCGACTGATACATAATGGCAACGGAATTTCTGTCTGATACATTATGACAATATTATTTCTGTTCAGTGCATAATAACAATGTCAGTTTTGTATAATGCATAATAACAATATCATTTTTGTCTGGTCCATAATAACAATGTCGAAGGCATAACGACAATGTCGTTTCTGTCAAATGCATAATGACAATGGCATTTGTGTCTGATGCATAATAGCAATGGCATTGCTGACGAATGTATAATAACAATGACACTCCTGTCTAGAACACAATGACAACGATAATTGCGATATTGTCGAATGCATAATAACCATTTTTTCTGCCTAATGCATGATGCCAATGGCATTTCTAATACATAAGGACAGTATCATGTCTGTAGAACAAATAAGGACAAGGTAATTTTCAGTCTAATGCATAATGACAATATATTTTCTGTCTAATCCATATTGACACTGGAATTTTCTGTCAAATGAATAATGAAGATGGCATTTCAGTCTAATGCATAATGACAATATATTTTCTGTCTAATCCATATTGACACTGGAATTTTTTTTGTCAAATGAATAATGACGATGGCATTTCAGTCTAATGCAAAATGACAACGGCATTTCTACTGATGCGTAATGACAGTGACATTTCTATCTAATGCATGATGGCAACGACATTCTGTCAGATGCATAATGACATGGGCATTTTGTCTGATACATAATGACTGTGGCATTTCTGTCTGACATATAATCATACTGATATTTTAGTTTGATGCATAATGAAAGTGGCATGTCTAATGAATAATGACAGTGGCATTTCTGTTTAATACATAACAATAATATTATTTCTGTCCAATGCAATATAACAATGTCATGTTTGTCTAATGCATAATAGCATTAACATTTCTGTGTGATCCATAATAACAATGTCGAAGGCATAATGACAGCGCTATTTCTGGCAAATGCATAAGGGCAATGGCATTGCTGACGAAGATATAATGGCAATGGCATTTCTTTTTAAAAGATATTATCATTTCAATCGACTGTATAATGACAAAGTCATGTTGTCTAATGTCTAATGTCTAATGTCAATATCATTTAGTCTAATCCATAATATCCTTATCATTCCTGTTGAATGCATTATGGCATTGTCATTTCTGTCAAATGCATAATGACTATGGTATTTTTTTCTGATGTAATCACAACAGCAGTTCTGTCTATTGCATAATGACAATGCTATTTCTGTCGAATGCATGACAGTGATTAACACGTTCGAATTATTAACGAAAATATATGTATCACAGTGCAAATCTGATACATCTGCTTTGAAATTTATTTTCAGTTCGTTTTGGTACAAAGACTGATTTCGACGCTTTTGTTAGTTATAACGAGGAACCTAAGGACTTGGAGTTTGTGAGGAAAATGATACAAGTACTGGAAGACAAACACAATTTGAAACTGTTCATTCCCGGCAGAGATGATATCCCAGGTGCGGCTAAATATGTCGTCACAGCTGAGATGATTGAGAAAAGGTAATGTCATAAAATGTAGCGATGACGAGCTCATCTCAAGACAAGTATAGCGTGATCCATCGAGCAATGCTTCCACAGTAACTATAGTTCATTCCGCACAGCATAGTCAATAATATCGTCATCGGTAGCTAAGTAAACTTTCATGTAAGCGTCTTTAAATTATCTAAGAGTACTTATTCATTTCGCACATGAATTCGTTCGACACCATTCTAATCAATATATAAAGTATTTCATCTAATTTATTATATGCTAAAATTTCGATGTGAAAAGAAAAGGTTTTAAATTATTAACTTATCAAACTGTTAGTAAAATTTTCATGGACAATCTCTTTTGCAAAGGTTCCAATGGAAATTTTATCTTGATTTCTTCCAGTCTACCTGGCCCCCTGACTGACAGCCATAGTAAGTGCATCCCTGAATCCCGATAGCTTTCAAACTTTTATATTGAAAGCACAGTTGTATTTGGTATTGATAACAGCAACCTCCATTTTGACACATTTCTGATATAATAATACTATAAAATGACATTTGCTTGTTTATATTTTGTTTCATTTTCAATGCCTGTCGTTCTCTAAAAGGCAATCTGACAAAGTTTGTATCTTCGGATATCATCGGCCCTTTGTTCTTAATGCCTTTCTAAAGATAATGCAAAGCACTAACCATTAGTTAATAATCCTAAATAGACCTTACGCATAAGGAGAAGATATATTAAACTTGCATGTAAGTACGAAAACTATTGCAGCTGCCGTATGCGTTTCTGTTTGTGAGATGGCCCTTTCCGCAAAGCAAGGATGCCATTCAGATTTTAAAAAAAAGACAAATTTTAACACTCTTGTAGACTGATCAGGTAAGATATATAAACAGCTGCATATATTAGAAGGTACTTCTTTCAGTTCTCTAAAATATTACGATTGTCACTGACTGTGAATGTTAAACTAAGTATAGCGCAACATGCTATCTGGCGCTGACTATGACATATAAACATTGTCCTTTGCTACACTAGATTTACAATGTTTCGAATATGCCACATATATGGAAAGATTTGATATTTATTTGTACAGTTAGTTACACACATATTAATGGTGATTTGATGACATTTTCTGCATTTGTGGTAACAAATTATTTATGTTGTTTTGTATGTGATATTTGAGTAACTGTGATGAATTCGTTTGTATTATTGTAATTTGTAGTTAGTTGCAAACACATTGAGTGCTTTAAAAACCAGGATGCCAGGTTTAATGATGTTGTTGGTCAGGGTAAAGGAGAAATATACCAAAGTCTCAAAATTTTCTAGATATTTAAACTCAACATTCATTAATTAATAAAATATAAAAAACTAAATTACCAGTTGTGGTAGAATATATAGATTGATATATGTACAACACATACAGAAAGACGTGAGCAGAGAATGTAAAAATATTCCCGAATGTTCATTTTGGAGAGCATCATAATGTTTGGAACTAAAACATGTTTCATTGTGATTATTACCAAAATCCACGGAGAACTGTGTTGATGTAATAATCATAAAATACTGCTTACAACCAACAAATGAATGACGTTTTATAGAAATTAATGTCAAGGTTGCTTAGGACTGACTAGAATCTATTTTATTTGCAAACAATATTTGGAGATAAACAGATCATGTTTACTTTTCTCCAAGTTGTATACAAAATCTACTTCTCTTTGCCACTAAATGGATTACTCAAAAGTATCAGCGGAATTTCATTTTCACTACACACAGATTCCCCATAGCTGTACACCGCATCAAAGTCTTTAGATAAAATGGTACGGGTTAGTTTAAATTATAAGCTATTCTTTTATACAGTACATGTTAAATGTTGCATCATATTTAATTGAAAATGGGACATCGCTATTACTATAAATTTTAGCCGTTTCTTCACAAGTATAGTACAATTCCCCCACACACCTGTACTGACTTGTGCATTGGCAATAGCTCTCCATTATTACTGTTTTCCTTCTGAAGTTAATTTTGCTAAATCTCTAAAGTAAAAGCAATAAAATGAAAAATCTATAGTGTTATTGCATATTCAACACAGAGGCACAAATATAAAATAATTATGATAATCTGTATATGTGTTTTGTATGTTTATATCTACGTTATGGACAGGTATGGATTTCTTCAATGGATATAAAATAAAGGTTACAATGACCATATTATAGTAAACTTTACCCTGACTAGTTAATTTTTTAATAGTACTAAGTTTTCCTAATATTACGTGGCAATGGATGTTGAAATTTCGTTATTTGTTAACACTGTTTCCAAGGATGGCATGCAACAAGGGGGATTTAACACGAAAAGAAACTCACCTCCATGCTTCAGAATCTGGTCCTTCAGATTTATTAAAACTTGATAGTAATTACTTGATAATATGTTGGATCTATGGTCTGCTACTGTTTCAAAAACTTTTCATGACCCTCTTTGATATTGTTTTCAAAACTTATAGGACTAATTGGATTTTCTGTATTCCTTGAGATGATTCGATTTCCTCATTTGATATGAAATCAAACTTGACTCACAATCTTAACCAATGAGCCACTATATCTTTTTTGTACAATAACGATATGGCGTGTTTCTTATAGTAGGGATGATGAAATTATTTATAAGTAAAGTGTCTTCTGACAAAGTTGCATAGATTTTGTTATAAATTACTTATAAATGCTCGTTGAACAGCTTGACGGAATATGAAACTGACTTGAATTGAGTCATATTACATTATGTTGATAATGTGGCAAAAAAAGCATTCAAAACACATAACTACGATGAGCAGTTGGAAAGTGGAAGCCATGTTTCAGTGTTAGTTTCCATGCTTATTTGCAGATTTTAATAAAGTCAAGTTGATTTATATTCATTTATTGTTTAAATTACAGTTTATGATAAACTCGTAATAATAATGATATATGTGTTCTATGCCCTGGCAGAGCTAGTGGGTGGATGGGTGAGTGGGTAGGTAGGCCTGTAGCTTGACAGAATGTCAGGACAATACTGGCAGTATGGTGCTGATAAAAAGAGAAGGAAAAAAATTAAATTTGAAAATGATTCATAGTTCAAACAAAAGATTAAAGGTTGCAAAATGGTCTATAGTTTAAGACGGGGCAATATCACTTTTCTCTGAATTGATGAATTTTTTTTCTCCACAATAATGTTTACAATGACTACCTAAGACTAATTCAGGCAGTGTTATGTACATTTAATTTGTATTTTGTGATTAACTTCCGTCCATAATTGAGGGCAGGAGTTTGGACCTACATAAGTAATGTAATTTACTTTTGTAAACAACATATTACATAGCTAATGTTTGTCTATGACTGAAGATTATACTTTAAAATAACTATAGATAAACATGTTCATGTCATTGGTTGTGCTCTTTGAAGAAAACATGTCTAATAATCTATATTAGTGTTTCGTTAACAATCAAGTAAACAGCCTAGACCAGTGCTTAAGAATTTCATGGAAATTTCTATTAGATGACTGAGTATTTTTCGACAATGGTATTGCCACTCAGTTAGGCAGGCAAATTAATGTTGTTTATATCAGAATTGCTCATTCCTATCTTAATGTATGTTGTGGAATTAGTATTATTGTTGTGTGCAATTGTAATTTTAAAGGATTTATTTATTTAGATGATTCACTGGAATTAAATTGAAGTCATTGATACTTTATAATTAAATCACTTTTTGGAGTTAATGTAAATTCGTTGAAGGTATTTTGTTATATTTTACTGTTGTGATACATCAAAATTATTAGCACATCAGCAGATTGAAGACCATTGACACACCAAAGATTTAAATTTATTTCGAGCACCACTGGTATTCATTCGGAAATTTTTACTTTTGGACTTTTGTTAAAAGTTTTAGAAATAATTTAGATTTTTCTCAATAATGTAAGTTGTTTTTAAAGTTGACTATGTATTCTATAAAAATAAATTATTAGTTGAATTTTACAAAATGTGTTAGTTTTCACTAACTTCTGTTTTTTAATCTAAGACCATATAGTCGTAAGAGTAGAGGTGAGGATTGTAATAGTAAAATAAAACTCTGAGTTTTATGACAAATCCATAAGAAACTATTGACACATTTTAATCTAATTTCTTCACATAATACCTCTACACATTTAGATATACATTGACCAAATGAAAAATTAAAACCTAATTGACTTGTCAACTCATAATGTTGTACAACCCTTCCATCTGATTTTATATATGACAGTCCTCGGTTTGTTTCGGGCCATGATCGCGAAGTGTTTACAGCGTCAGAGCAAAAACGTTATAGCGAAACATTTCCGCAAAATGGTTACATATTGTTTACCTCTTGTTTGATTCTGCAAGAGAATATATAAAATACGATCAAATCCGTGGGTGTCTGCTCTGGTGTATGTATCATATGACATATGCCTTGTTATCGGGATAGAAGAAATATGTTGTATCACTCCAAAGGGTATTATTTGCAAATATAGAATTATTTGTATTTCACATCATTTAAAAAGACTGAGAAATAGTAAGAGATAAAAGACTGCCAGACAAACAAACACCGATGGACATACATGTACATTCATTCAGTCAAACAAGCCGATGGACAGACAAGGAAAATGCAGGAAGGTAAAATATTAAGACTCTGTGACCAATAGCTATAATAACGGACCTGATAACTTAGCGTACAATGTTTCATTTGAATATATAAAATACATTAGAAATGATATGACCAAGTTTTGTTTTATTACAGATGCAGACGGGTTGTAATCGTGATTTCAAAGAGTTTTGGAAAAAGTGTCATGTGTGACTTCCAGGTCAAGTTTGCACATGCTCTTTCCCCAGGTAGGGTATTAAGTTGAAAATATACTATTCTATAATTATGTAAGAGACTGATCGAGGGGGTAGGGGTAAACAAATTGACGATCAACACAGATAGTAATATTTCCAATTAAAATTTTGAATAGCTCTGAGCTCCGAGTCAGCGGTGTCGATGGTCTAGGTATATATATATATATATATATATATATATATATATATATATATATATATATATATATATATATATATATATATATATATATATATATATATATATATAGCTCAAGGTGGAACGAATAACAATTTAATAAAGTATAATAAATGTATGCAAAAATTTCCTTTACAAATTTTTCGATCGAAATTTCTTTCGAACTAATACAAATAATGACCCATTAACATTTGCCAAGTATTATTTCATCACATGAACTTAAAGGTCTTACGTGAGTCTGTTTTTTTTTTCTCAGTGTTGTCTCCGTTAGTCAGTTGTCAATCACTGTCTTCTTGTTTATCTTTGGTGCTTCCGGTACCCTTGACAATGTGCTTTCCTGGCACCTCCGGATCCGTTTCTTCGAAAATTCTGGTGCACACTATCATGCGCTCCTTGCTGTACTGCACCACACACAAACTGCTGACGCCACTGTGAGCGTCTTCTACGTACTACTCACATCTTTTTTCTCGTTTCCGATCCTTGGGTGTCGAACCTCTTACTCCCACAATGTAAGCTTCCTCAAAAGCCTTTGTTTCCAAATCCAAACCTAGAATTCCAAATAGAATTTCTTTCCATCCTTCAACGAGTGTGCAATTGTATGCCACCCAGAGAACTGTCTAATGGTTATTAAAGCCCCTATGATCCGCCCCTGGCAAGATTCACAAATGTACTGGTTGAAAATGGATTTAGATCGAATGTAAGCGGCTTGATTGTTTATAATCCTCCCTAAATTTTGAATCTCTTAGCTTTAACTGGATACGGTCTGGACTCTCTGAAAACAGCCTAGATTAAATTGACACTTACTTGATACACTCTGGTTTTCATATTTCCAAAGCCAGAAATTGCTTTTATGTCTGTCGTGACGTTAATGACGGATTGCACAGCAAACATCATATTCTCTGGTCTGTCGTTCTTCGTTATAGAATTCCCTTTGAACTTACTCTGATGGGCCATTACTTAAATGTCAAACAACAGACAGGCAGGTTTTGTGCCTAGAATCGGGTCGATAGTCGTAATAATACATAATACTTATTGACATTATCCAAGCTACACGCAGGTGTTCCTAACTATGATTTAACAAAGAGACTTAGACATATAGCTATATGAAGATTAGTGAAGCTTCTCTAACAGCCTGTTCCTTCCAGGTGTAGTGACCGCCGCAGGACCACTGTCTGCCTATGCTTGGCAGGAGGCACTTGCATATCTCCTCTCCTACACTATTGTATACACAGCAGTACCTTCATGTTGTGTGGCGTGACCGAGTGCCCGGTGAAATAACTGGGTCGGTAGCTGGGCTCGTTAGATTCAATAGTAAGCCAGACTAAGAGAAGGAGATGGAACTTGTTAGCCTTATAAGGCAGTTTGTCTAGTAGAAGGTAACTTGGATTCTTCTTGTAGATATCTTCGGGAGAAGAAAATGCTATGGGAGTAAACTCAGACTTGACTTGATTACGGCAGCTCCTACATCCTAACTGGTGCCAAACGTCAAGCTCAACATTCCTTTGCACCTCACCAGCAAGGACAAAAGTGGGATCCTAAAGTCCGGGCAGCCCAGGATCTCCATACTCAAAACCAGGCTTGAAACCTGAAAAGGACACTCCAGCCTCGCTCCCGAGTGAGAAATCAGCACGAAATCTGACAGTCCACAGGTTGTAAGTCCCACCCGATTATCATAGTTAAGGGGCGTCACGGGTCAGCTTCAATGGTGGGAAGGATCATCGTGTCCCACTTTCCGACTACCTCCCGCCTGAAGCTGGGCAGCCGCTTTCAGTAGGGTGTTAACCGGCCAAAGTCTGCTGCTCCAGTGGGTGCCTGGAGCTCAGTGTGTTGCTCAGCATGACAGGCAGACGGAAACTCCGCACCGGACAACGAAGCAAGAAA
Source organism: Potamilus streckersoni (assembly GCA_016746295.1). Taxonomy (NCBI): domain Eukaryota; kingdom Metazoa; phylum Mollusca; class Bivalvia; order Unionida; family Unionidae; genus Potamilus; species Potamilus streckersoni. The sequence continues at coordinate 2,375,543 of JAEAOA010001023.1, forward strand.
CCAACAAAGACTCCAGTTATTTGATTCAAATGATATAACTTGCATCTCATGTTTACTTGCATCTCTGACGACCTCAGGGAGGTGGACGAAACCAGAAAGACGGCCATCATCGACAGAAATGCTCACTAGAATAAATGTCAGCTAGGTTGCCCTCCATTAAATCAGCCTCGCCTCCAACGTCACCCTCAGATAAAAACTACACCTTCTTCAGGAAGTGTCGAGAACCTGAAGAGCCCCTCCAGCATAGAGTTGGTTTTGCCATCAAAAACACCCTTCTGGCCTCGGTCTAGCCTCCCTCACGGTACACCGAGCATCAATTGTATATCAGCGTTGCCACTGCTCCAGGTTTTGGCAATATTTTTAGTGTCTACTTCCCCACCCTCACGTCTTCACAAGACTCAAAGGATAAGATTTATTGTCAGAGGGACGAACAGATCAAAGGATGCCCTAAAGAGACGAATTTAATGCCAGAGTAGGTGTGGAGCACTTGTCGTGACCTACCTGCATCGGACATCATGGCACTGGAAAGAAAACATAAGCGGTGAGACTGCTGAAGCTTTGCACCTACCATTACATGGGTGTTAAAACACCTTTTTCTGGTGTATGCCACAGCATAAAGTGTCATGAAAACATTCCAGGTCTAATCACTGCCACCAGCTCAACTTGGTCATCACAAGGCACTTTGACTTGAAGGGTGCCTAATCTAAAAACATCCAAGTACAATGGCATAAAGAAGGTCCCAGGTCCCCCACGAAATCTCTGACGCGTGAGATCACAGACAGCTAGCAACAGCTAGCCAGATGTGTGGAGCACTACTCAGAGCTGTACTCCTTAGAAACGTGTCACCGATGCGTCCCTTAGCAGAATACAGTAACTTCCCACATTGGAGAAGCTTGACAAAGTGCCCACATCAGAGGAGCTCAGCAAAGCCATCAACACTCCCCCTCAATCGATAAAGCGGACCGTGTGTACCCGGGTTCAGAGTATGTAGGTCGACAACAGACATGATCTACCTCCAACAACTCCAAGAGAAGAGTAGAGAGCAAGGTCAGCCACTCTATATGATGGTCATCGATATCACCAAGGCCTTCGACCTGGTCGGCATGAAGGGCCTATCTAAAAGTTTCAGTAAGATCTAATGTCCTGCCCCGAAACTCTACATCATGGTAATCTCCTTCCATGCCGACATGAACGGAACAGTCCTATACGATGGATCCTACTAATACTGTTTCCCTATAAACAGCGTCTTGAAGCAGGGCTGACGCCGACTCTTTTCGGGATCTTCTTGTCCCTGCTCTAGTCCTAAGCCTTTCACTCGTCTGCTGCTGCCGTAAATCTGCACACAAGATCCGACTGGAGGTTCTTCAACTTGACACGATAGCGCTCGAAGACCAAGGTGAGTTTGAGCATATCATGAAGGTGCTCTTTGCTGACGACGCGATTCTTATGACCAACATCGAGGATGCCCTCCAGAGATTGGGAGACCGTTTCTCTGATGACTGCAAGCAGTCCGGACTCACCAACAGCCTGAAAAATACAAAGATCAGCGTCAAGATTGCAACACTACCCTCTCTATTAAAATCGATGGTGTCACCCTGGAAACAGTCAACATATTTACTTACCTGAGCTCAACTTACAGCAACACTGGCTCGATGGCTTGACAGAAGGCTTGGAAATGCAAACATCATCATGGTCCGACTAACTAAAGGGATGTGTAAAAACAAGTGCTGAGAGCACACTAAGATCCAATTCTACTAGGCCTGCATTCTCAGCACCCTCCTATATGGAAGTGATATCTGTAGCACCTACACGAGGCATGAGCGCAGTGCCTATAACTCATCCTGAAAACCAGCTGACAAGACCGCGTCCCACACAGCGAGATCTTGCAGCGTACAAGTAACCCGCAGCATATGTACTCCCGGCTAAGCAAACACCTCCTTCGATGGCTGAGTCACGTCTGACACATGGAGGCTGGGAGGCTGCCCAAGAATACCTATATGGACAGCTTTCCACTGGCACCAGAAGAGTCGTCCGCCCCTAACTCCATTTCAATGATGTGTGCAAGCGGAACATGAAGGCATGCGACATTTACCACGACAGCTGAGAAGTGCTGGCCGAAGACCGATGAACCTTGAGACTGACAGTCCGAAATGACAGCAGTCGCTGATGTGAGAAGAGCCTAGCTGTCAGCAGAGAAACATGAGAGAAAGAAGAGAGTTTAAGAAGCCTCAGGAATTCAGACTTCACAGTATGTCTGCCCAGCTGCAATAGGGACTGTCATTCGTGCATCGGCTTGCACAGCCACAGCAGATGATGCCAAAACCCCAAAGGTGCTACTCGCATGGTCTCCCGAATAAATTAGAAAATAAGCCCTTCCGAATAAAAGGAAAACTATACGATAAACATAAAATTTTAAGATGTATAAAGATGTTTAAAAGGGATACGATTAGCTTGGTATATCATATATCATTTACGTACCGAAGATATCGACAATCGAAACTCAATGGTTGATCTATGTTCGTTGAAATCGACACAGTCCAAACGCATTGGGTTGATCAAAGTTCGTAGAAATCGACAAACACAAGACCTCATTGGTTGGTCTATGTTCGTAGAAATCGACATACTCAGAACTCATTGGTTAATCTATGTTCCTAGAAATCGATTCATTTAATGGGGCTATATATGTTAGACATAAAATATTCTATATTCAGTTGTTTTGCTAAAGTTCCATATTGCGATACACCCCTCCCAACTTCTTGCAATTCTATTTTAATTTTGCTTTCGCGGAAGCAGACATAGGGAGAATGTAAATGTGTTAATATTTGGTAATGCTATCATTTCAAACATTTATGCTCATGCACATGTTCTTTCTTGACTGAGTGGTCTTTCTGCTTGCATCATCATTTATCATTTATTATATCAGAACTAATTTATAATAAATATAATTCAGTATGTTTTCCCTCGAAATAACAGAGTTGTCTTCACTTATGGTCACGCAATTTTATGACAACTAATCTTGGTTTTTGTTCTTCTTTGCATTATTGCTGTTGTTATCATTCGAATTTTATTTTTAAGTCAAGACTGAAATAGCCAAACCTTCATTTTCAGAACTAAACTGTTTTATCCAATCCATCTTAGCCACCCGGTCATAAGCGAAAACACATAACAAGATAGATTTGTTAAACCAGATAACTGTATGGACCACGCAAGAGTCAGATTGAATGAGACTACCAATAGGACAAAATTTATGTACTTTTTTATTTTTCAGCAGATGGAGCACATAATAACAGCTGTCCACACTTTTACTTTCATTTGCAGGCGCTAGAAGCAAAAGGCTGATTCCTGTTTTGATCGAAAAGAGTCCGATACCTCGAATCCTAAAATTCTTGTCAGTGTGTGACTTCACTAAGAAAGACACGGAGGACTGGGTTTGGGAGCGACTTTCCCTTGCAGTCAAGGCACCTCTTCCCCAGCCCGCCCCTGCAACAAAGATAAATGAATCACAGAGACAACCAGATCAGTCTGATACTCATGCCCTTGGAAATATCAGTCTAGAGATATCTGGAAAGTATAGCTCATTTCGACGTAGTCGGAACCCACACAATATGGAGCAATTATCAACGCAGTCATGTTCTCCTTCAGCCGCCGGAGAAAATGAGCTTGAAAATCCGTCACAGGTAATACGACTGAAAATATCCAAGGAATACGAATCTCTTCAACAAAGACAGTATTCTAATTATGTTATCCAATCAACAACGCAGCCTTTTTCCCCTACTGTTTCTGCCCCCAACTGCTCACCAGATTCCATCATCCAGTCAGGAGCTTTCACTAGATTAAGTAATCAAGCGGAAGAAAATTCGGAGCCATCAACTATAGGTCGCCAATATGCCATTGTTTTTATGGAAACGGCTCCTCCAGATAATCGAGATGAGACTATTTCTTCTTCAGAGGAAGTTCATTTTGTTTGAATAAACCGTTGTACACACTGTACACTAAAATTCTGTATCAATTCAGCACTTGTTAGCATAGTTTCCTCGGTTATACCTATCACCAATCCATTCTTTTGTCCTGCCAAACCTCAGTCAGATGCATTGGGGTGAATGTAGCAATAAACTGACGACGAACAGAACAAAACTAGTATCTAACTAGCCTGTGCGCTTTCGACTCTTAATGAGTTTTTTCAAAGGCATTTACAAAATATAGACGAAACAAATAAAATACACAAACCATTGTATTTGCAAAACTCTATATGTCTATTTCTACATGAATTAAACCTTTAAATGTATTATGTTTCAACCAGCCTATATCAATCTTTTGCGAATATTTGTTTGTTTTGTCTTTGTACATGCCTTTGAAAACGAATCGAAAAAGTCGAAATCGCTCAGGCTAATTAGATACAATAGTCTGAGTATGTTAACCCGTTTGTTTGTACCACCTACCGATTTAAATAATCGAAACCTTTAATGTGATAAAAAGTGTATCAGAACGTAATCAATTCATTAATTGATTTATATTTACTAACCTTACTGTGAGCAGAATGGTCCTAACACGGTCATCGTCTGCGCGTTTCATGCTTAACGGAAGTTTTCATTATAATAGACTAATTGCTCGATATCCATTTCCAGTTCCTGGACATGTCCTTTTTCAGCAAACGGGTGTGTGCACAACTACAGGTGTACATACATATGTCTTCTTCCGACAACTACAACTGTCGAATCAATCAAAGGAAAGAATGATAACAATAAGTTTCCTGTCACATGGATTTAACAAGCGGTTTAATTAATATTTCATGTGTGCCAAGGGATGTAATAACAAACTCTCATCGTTTTGGTAATTTACAGAATTATCAGGCAGGTACCGAATAGGATAAACTCTGTTATTATATTGTCTGTTAGAAATAAGCTAACCGATAGTGTCTGCAATATGGCGCCGTGTTAGTATGGAAAGTACATTAAATATGAAAGGTGCAAAGGGATTTATGTATTAGTACCATTCTGGTCATAGTCAGGTTAGAAATTATAAATCAATGATTAAGTCATCTTTGTTATGTCTCTTTATATCACATTAAACGTTTTTGTTATTGAAATCTGTAGGGGGAATACATACAAACGGGATTTCAGACTTTAGTTTTGCATTGTTTGTCGTCATCATATATATATATATATATATATATATATATATATATATATATATATATATATATATATATATATATATATATATATATATATATATAAAATCGCTGACGGTATTTCATAGAGATTTTTTTTAAATAAAAATTTATTTAATTATTAGATTTGGTTTTGAGCACAATCTCTAGTTTATTATGTTCAGAAAATCAATAATGTATCTGTGTTAGAATCGCATATTGTGTGTGTGCGTGTATGTGTGTTTGTGTGTGTGTGTTGTGTGTGTCTTTTCGTTTGTTTTGTTAAAGTTTATCAAATCTCAAGTTTTCAGAATTTCAATTTCAAGACATTGTTTCTAATCCATTCATATTTCTTTTGATAGAGCCTTTTGTGAAAGTAATGATCTGACCCTTTCCTACTGTTTAAGCAGTTTTCACTTGTATGTAGCCTTTGTGTTTCCGATTAGGTTCTTATCGTTATTATCTTATGTGTCCTTGTGGTTGTACGGTATTTTAATCTTATTGTTATAGTCAGTGTGACATTTTGTTTTTTTTGTGTTGTTTTAATTCAGGTTGTTACTTATTCAGTTACTCCTTTTCGCCCTTTTTTAACAGTATTCTGCCTCGTATATTTCACACAAATGTTTTACTATCCTTAGTTTGACTAGCGATTTTCCATATAATTTACTGAGTACTGTTTTTAGCAACTCTGTTCGGTATCATATCTACGAGCAAATCGTCTTTGAAAAACTCGAAGTTGATTAAGAATTTTATTAAAGGTCGCTATTGAAGTTTTACACGAGGTATTTTTATTCTCATATTTTGGCTCAGTCTTTTTTTCCCCGACACTATTAACAATAATGGGTTTGCGGTTCAGCCCGGCTGTAGCAATTCCAACTCTTGTTAGCAATATTGGAATATAATTTTTTGTAGTGTCTGACAAACCTGATAAAATATGACTGTATTCTATTATTTCTTTTTTTTGTCATTAAGTTCACTTGAGATAACAGATCTACGGGCTCCAAAGCTTTAATATAATGTATTGACATTTCAGTAATATCATTGACTCTGTCACGATAAATATCTTCTGTTTCGTCGATATAACTAACAACATAACATATCTGTCCCAGTTTAAAATTTTTAAGTACTAGATGCTGCCTTAGAATTACATATGCTATTGCAAAACTTAAAGGACCGCTCCGGTGACCTCAGTTGCGGTAGATCGCGGGTTCGAACCATGGTGAGTCAAACCAAAGACTTTAAAAAATGGTACTAACAGATGCCTCGCTTGGCGCTCTGCATTAAGAGGTTAGTGTTAGGACTGGTTGGTCTGGTGTGACGATAATATGACTGTCTGCGGCAAAGTGCCCCAGTGCTATATATCACTATAAACTGTCACACTGCAGGCAACGAAGCGATATGACTTAAAAATTGTTAAAGCTCCGTTAAGAATCTAAATCACACACACGTGCGCGTGTGCAAAACTTAAAAGACCGAGAATGTCAGCTTGCTGTATAGCTGTGGTTGGTAGATTTTGTTATCCAGCAATCAGCTCTTTGACATTTCTGTGTTTTGCTTCTGTCAGTAACTTTACAGCTTCTTTCGTACAGATAGTTTATCAACGAAACCTTTTAAGAATTATTATGTATGTCGTAGCCTTAATCAATAATGGACTGCACAGTTGTGATTTCGTCAAGTTCTTGATAAAATGTGTCTCTATCGACATCATCATATAACTCGATAATTCAATTTCTGATACTGTATTTACTGTAGCATTGATGTTATATACGCCATACTTTTCTGTATCGCCGTTGATAGAGAGTCTATCTGTTGTTAGCAGGTTATTTACTATTTCTAACAGCGTGTTTATATCATGGTAGTCTTTACCGAGAACACGAAATACTCGACGTTCATCAAATGTGTCCTTGTGCTTACTACTTTGTCAAGCTCGTAGTAAATCATCTTTAGTCACTCTTGTTCTGGTTTCTTACCACCAGGAAACTTTGTTTTTACAAGGTTAGATTTATCAATAGTCAAATATGTTGCTTATTTAGCTCAAGCAGTTTATTTATTAAATATTTTTTCAAACCTTAACCGACGTCACTTACAACGCAGTATTTTCTAATTGTGTCAAAGTGTCTGACAGCGTATTTCAGTTGAGGGGCTCTCATTGCAGAAACTCAGTTTTTACTGTTATCGTTTAAAATGGGGGAACGTAAAGTTAATGTTTTATTCGAGCAATTATATTTACTGCTATTGCATCCTCGATACTTTCTGGGTCTAGCAAATCAACATCAGCTATTTCAATCTCCATTTTCGAGTTTATTATAAAAATTATAATTTCAGATATGGCAAATCAGTTTTCGAGTAGGAATACTGAAAACGAGAAATGTCCGATATGCAGTGCAACGGACCGCTTTTTTTAGGAATTGTTCCATTTATACGAAATGTCCACCTCAAACAAGTATTACAAGTCAAGGGCATGGAAACAAGCATAAAACAGGAAATGCAAGAGAATGATAGACCTGGAAGCCGTTACATATGTAGACCAGTAATTGGATAACAAACGGCCTGATGAAAAAAATAATGTAAGTGACATATATGAAAAACTGTATACATTTTGGTCAAACTGAGAAGAAAAGAAGATGGAATAATGGTCCTCTTGTGAAAGGTGACCTCTGTGGATTGCCAATACATTTCCTAATAGACAGACCTCTATAATACTTACATATAATAAACATTTGATCCTAATCAGAAACCTCCACCAAAGGAAACACACTTAAAGTTATTTAACGTAAATGACAATGAATTAAATGCACGGGTATTTCATTATACTGCAAGTATTTGGTTCCTCGGTTTATACAACGACTGTCTGACTCTGTGATATATACACATGTGTCAATTTTGGGAAAGACTTCCTGATACATAATGCCAGCAAAATTGATTATAAATGTTGACTTCTCTGCACAAATTACAGTGATATTCAATATTAGACAGGCAGAGAAGCCAACATGGTGTGATGCGTTGTAGTGTAGAAGGCTATCACAGGACATCCCCACACCACAGTCTCGAATGTGGATACCAGCTTTAATACCCGAATCAGAACACCTAATAAGAGCAACCTCCCCGAAATTATGGCACGAGAAGAAAATGGCACTCATAAGAGGGATTGTGTATTCAAAGGCTGAGATATAACCAGTTTTCCTAGTCTCAAATACGAAACCTGGAGCATGCTGCCAGTCTTGTTGTCATGCTCCACACCCAGAGTTAACCGAGCGTAGTTCAGTATCTACTGAAGAATTTCACGCGGCAACTGGTCAGCTGCCAGAACATCCACAAGATTTATGGGAAAGAAGCTCTGGCCGCCTCAGGAAAGGAGAAAGGTATCATCTTTACTGATAAAGGATATCTTCTCGAAGTCATCTGATGACCTTGGAAGGACCGATTTCGTAAAACATCCTATCAACACAGCCAATGCAATTCCTATAATGTAACCTCTACTTAGATTGTCTATTGGGAATGAGAAGATGTAAATAACTAAAATGCTTTATCAAAGAGTCATTGAGTCCTTATACAGTGCATGCAGTTCCAACACCATCCGAAACTCTGTAGACTACATGAGACTTAATAGTTTAACAGTGAGGCATGCTTAGCTTTTACTCAGTGACGATGAGTGTCTTGATGCCCTTTCAGGTTCAATGTGGTTCAGCTGCTTGGATCTCAATTCTAGATTTTGGTAAATCGAAATGGCTTCTAAAGATATGGAGAAGACCGCCTTCTCTCTTCGTCAAGGCGTGTATCAATTCACAGTAAAGCCATTAGGGTTATTAAACAGTCAATCCTTGTTTGAGCGTCTGATGGGTAATCTTGAGGTTTGCAATGGAAGGAATACTTGCTATTATACGTATATGTGATTAAATTACTTGTGTGTAAGTTTTATTTTTATTTCATTACATGTTATTGTAGTGAATATTTGTATCAGATTCGAAATTCTTTTTCGGTAATTAGATATTTTCTTTTACTAACTATGTGTCTACGACAAAATAGTATTACTAGAGAATTGTCATTAAATTACCCTAGTTTGTCTTGTGCTGGCAACAATGTCAACAGGAAGTCAAAATGATTGGTCAGTATCAGTGGCACTTTTCTTTGCGTAATCACTGTGTTTAAACAACCTTTTTAAGATTGGTTCTTAAGTGGAATTATACTGGCGGACGTGCCAAAGTTAGTGTAGTAAGAGACCTCATGAAATGATGTTTCGGGGTTTTAAATCCTAATATTTTCCGAGCAGAGTCATTCAACACCTTGAAGAAACATGGTGTACCTTTTTTATTTGTTGCCAGGATTGTTTGTTCTTCGTCTGAGTTTAGAATTTAATAATTTATTTCCCTGGAAATTCAACAAGTTGACTTTTCTTTTAAAAAAATTATGAATGATATTCATAGAAATTTATTCTGGAATTATTCCGAAATAAAAACTGTGATTTAAGTGATGAAGTATTGTTATTCATATATTAATCCACATATATGACGTCACCCCCTTCCATGTTTGTACGCCGTCGCGACTCAAACATGGATTCTTATAGGACTAATTAGTGATAGGACTTGTGTTTTTATTCTTAGAATCATTTTTGGATTGTATTCACAAAATGTAAGTCATATTTACCATTTGTTACAGTGTTATCTAGGGAAATATATTGCTTTGTTAAAATATATCAAGCTTGTTGGCTTTCACTCTTTTCTTTGTTACTAAGTACGAGCCCTTATCACGTAACACTATCAAAACAAAAATGGAGCCACATGCACAAGGCAATGTGATATTCTGAAAAGAAAGAAAATGACGGAGAAGTACCATACATATTTCTTTTTATATACAATTTTACTGATTACATGTTGAGAAACTATACCAGGTTGCATCTTTTCTGGCATATTGATATATGTTAGAAATAAATGTATTTGCCACTGTGATAATTCATAATAAATACAATTAAAAAATGTTGATCGTTGGTATAGTACCAACTATTTACAGTTACTAAAATCACTGTATTTTCTATAGTAAATTAATAGCAATAATCTCTCTATTTAATTTGCATTATTAATATAATTGTTTTGTATAGATTTATTAAGTAAATCAGTCTAATTTTTCTGTTTTCAAATTCAAAGATAATATTTATGTTTGGTGAGTTCCAAATTATTTGAGAGTGAAAATTTACTTTTTTCTTCGTAAAATAAGATTTTGACTGTTTTCGTTACTTGACTATCTCACAAAATTTGAGGCATTGTCTCTGCATATATCATAAAAAGGATAATGGCTTATTTAAAATAATTCTTGTGAGAAATACATTCTAAGGTAAATAATTATACGTATTGTTGTAAGTAGCAAGCAAATGAGATTTCTTATTATAGTGCACGTGGCAGTCTTTATAAAAGGTTCATGTGGATTAGAATAATAAATTATTCCAAATGTACTTTAATATAGCTTAATAGTTGCAAGCATGCAAACATCTACAGAAGTAACATAAATGTAAATGTATTTATAATATTCAGACGATAAATAGGAATAACCTTCATTAATAGGTTATTATAATTCATTTCTGAAAATGTGTTCCTAAATCTTCATCAATCTGTCTATTGTAATGTAAGGATTAAAACGTGTTTGTGTTTCTTAACAAATATTCATCTGTAACCATTTAAAATACTCTAGTTGGCTTTTAATATAATTTGCTTCAGAAACGTATATTCAAAAAGAATTGAGCTCATTTTGACTAAGTTAAGAATGCATCCTAAAAAATTAAAAATATAAATATTTATTACTGAAAACTAATTCTAATAGGATTATTTTTTTTCAATGCTTTGAAGCTTTGAAACTTAGATTGCTTAGAAAAATGTTGTCTGAGGAAACATTAAAATCTTTAATTAGTCAATAAAAAATTCTTTCAGTGGGGAATGGAAAACGAAGAAAGTACTGTGAATATTTTGTTGTTCTTCGAAACATTAAATACATTTCTTCTTTTTGTGAGATCCCATTTCCCTGAAAATTTCGGTTTCGCATTATTTATTGACTCAGACATAAACATTAAAAAAGTTGTATATTTATTATTCAATAATAATAATAATAATAATAATAATAATAATAATAATAATAATAATAATAATAATAATAATAATAATAATAAAAATGTAGAGACCATCAATGATACTATTTGTAGCTGATTTTGAAAATAGACTATGCATACTGATAACGTTGAGCATTAATGTTGTGTATTGTACAATATCAATAAAATTGTTTTAACAGTTATTGACTATCTTAAAATCGACCCAACGGTTATGTTGAAAAAATTTAAAACCCCAAAGCGTCGTATGTGCCAGGTCATCTGAATATGAATAACCTTAAAAAGTTTTGGTCCTAAACATCATTGGTTTCTATTCAAACTATATATTATCGACATTTCGTCACATTATGAGCCATATAATTTCTCCCTTAAACTGAAAAACCCGGCCATTTTTTCTGTGCACGAATTAATCAGATGTTGATCGGCGATATCCGTGGGTGAACCGATTTTAGTTAAAAGCTGCAACAAAAGATTTGATGACGTTATCGCTGTAAGTAGAAGAAGCTAACACCACACAATGTTGCAATGTCCTCAGCCGAACTTTGCCCAACAGTATATATTCCTGAGCCTTGCCTGGTCATCAATATTCATCTGAGTCTTATTTTGATATAATGCACACTTTCTTTTTAGATCCACATTTTAAAAAAAAACAGACATTGTTCTCTTCTTTCTCTCTCAAATAAATTTGCGCTCCACATGCCAATGCTGATGTTATTATATTAGTCACTAACGGCGTTTATCGAATATATCGCATCACTACTCTTGGAGCACTCCGGTGAACGAACTGAATTCGAAACGACTTCGTTACCTCAGTTAAGAGTTAAGGAGTGTTACCTCTTAATTCTAAAATGAACGTCGTTTAAACTTAACATCTTAATTATTTGAAGGAACAGTTTACTTCAGATACCTTTTCGAACAAATCACTACATTCCTTCCAAATTTGAGTTAGACTTGACTGGAAGAATAGTGAAATTTATGATAAACCACGGCATTTGGGATTTAAAAAACTGTAGCTTTCAACACCCCCAAAACCAAAAGAACAAAAACACAAATCGGTCTCACTCCTTCTTACAAATTAGCTGATAGACATCGGTGCAGTCGGTTTTAAAAAGAGAAAGAGAAAGATATATAGTAAAATAGTCTTTTAAAGAAAGAAAATAAGACAATGGTCGAATATTCTGTTGTGAATGTATACATTATTACATGTTTATCTCGGATGGGGTGGGGGCAGTGGCTGAGTGATCTAAAGCGCTCGAGGTAATGAATAACTGCCATTTGTCTGCGTAAGCTTGAGCCTCTGGCTCGGCTAACGCGAGTACGTGAAAAAGCTTGCCAGTAGCTTCTCGTGGGTCAATGTTGCTTTTTTCCTCCACTACCACCATCACCATCATCATCATCATCATCATCATCATCATCATCATCATCATCATCATCATCATCATCATCATCATCATCAATCCCTTAATCTAAGAAGTCCTTGGGGCACCACAGTTGACTTAACAATCAATTCTCCATTATTTCCCTGTTTTCTACTGTCCTTTGGAAATCTTCAAATCCCATATCTGTCAATTCCTTAATATTGTCTTCCCACCTCTTTTTCTGTCTGTCTCTTCTTCTGCACCCTCGCACTGTGCCTTGCAAGATTATTTTTGCCAGTCCAAACGATCATGAGACATGACTGTACTACTTCAGTCTGAGCTTCTTACAGTGGTTAAGAGATCCTGTTGGTTTCGGTTGTGGATTTCTTGTTGGTTACATGGTCAATGTATGAGATGCATCTCATTTCGAAGGTTTGAATCCTTCTTTGTAGATCTGGTGTGAGCGTTCATGCTTCACAAGCAAACAGAAAGATGGATATGACAATTGGACGCATCAGCCTTACTTTGGAACTAAAAGCAATGTTGGTATCTTTCCATATTGGTCTCAACCTTGTTACCTTGTTATTGCTGTTGTTGTCTGGGCAATCCTGCAAAAGTAGTTTGTAACCCTCACCTGTGATAGTTGATCCCAAGTACTTTAAGCTTGTTACTCTTTACAGCTTCTGCCCAATGACCTATATTTATGCACTGATGCTATTGGTGTTGTTCGTCATCATTTTGGTTATTTCGGTGCTAATCTCCATACCGTATGCTGTAGAGGTTGTTTTGAGACGCTCAACCAAGTCAGCAAGTCCATTTTCATCTCCTAGAAAACCATCAATATCATTTGGAAGCGAAGTTTGGTGATTGTTCTTCCTCCAATACTTTCAGTGCCCTTATTATCATGAAAGACATACCAGGAAATTGTTGAAGCGTATAGGTGACATTATACATCCCTGACTCCAACTGTTGTTCGAAACCAATCTCCTCCGCTGCCATTGATGAAGCCAGCACTGGCGGCTTTGTCATATAGGTGCTTAACAACCTGCACCAGGCAATATCAACTGTTGAAAGATCTTACAAGATACGTACACAAGAGAAAACTACCACCGTCCAAGACAAATCAGGAAAATGCCTCACAGAGAATCAAGAGATCCTCAAGAGATGGACAGTGATGTGATGTGATTATTATTTTTAACGTAGCTTTAAAAATTTTCAGTCATATCGCTACGATGTCTGCAGTGTGGCAGTTTATAGTGATGTCTATCACTGGGGCAAGTGGCATGATGTCCTACCCAGTACATCAACCTGAAACCAGGCCGACTATTCCTAACACTAACCTCTTAATGCTGAGAGTCAAGCGAGGCAGCTGTTAGTACCATTTTTGGAAGTTTTTGGTATGACTCGACGAGGGTTCGAACCCACTACCTCCCACATCTGAAGCTGACGCTCTAACCACTAAACCACCGAAGCAGATGCGATGGACAGTATACTGCTCAGAATTGTACAATCAAAAGACCCAAGGAGATCCAACAGTACTAAATTGCCCTCAGGCAGAAGAATATGATGACAACCCAATTATTTGTGAAGAAGCATAAATTGGAGTTAGGTCACTAAAGAACGGAAAGTCAGCCATCAGTTATATTGGCCGCCAAAAATAGCCTTTCTAGTTTAAAACAATGGCGTTAAACACTACCACCATCACCACCACAAAACAACAACATTCTCGGATTTGTATCTTTATAACGTACTTTCTTATCTCTTATAGCATTTGGCAAGATAAACTGTATTGTAGAGACAAAACGCAGTTCAGTCCCAAGCAGAAATATGGTTCAACATAACTATCATAAACCAAGGACATACAAGAAAAATATAAAATATAAGGGTCAGTCATTGAGACAAAATATGACAAAGCAAATATGTATATATCAAATACAAGAAAAAGCGATATCATGAAATGTAGTATGTTATTTATATTTAACTTTGATTGTGTGCTTGAAGTTTATCCACAGTTGTAAGTTGTAAACAACGTGTTTACATAGCTTACATTTGTCTATAAAAGTGTTAAGTTGTAAACAACATATTTACGTGCCAAGATTTCGAGGTTAGTCTTGTGTATAGTTTGACTACGTTTTGCTCTATTGCATTACGTCGTAGATCAAGTGAAAACGTGTATTAATAAGTATGTGATAAATAATTTATTCATGTTCTATATCAGTCTGTCAGATATAATTGGAGACAACTTGTTTGAAATATTGATTGTAATTACTAAAGTGTTCATTTACATTTTGTATTTATACAGGATATTCAAGGCTATTGGAATTCATTCACAGAAGATTACAAAATATTTAGTTTTGTGATAGAACATTTAGGATGTATTCTAATTTATTCTAATAATAATTCATTTTATTATTGCATGGAAATAAAGTGTTTCCTGATTTGTATTGCATTGTTAGCATTGCATTCTCTCGGTTGCATATTTAAGACTCAGAAACGTAAAAGAAATTTGGGCTCATGCCGGATGTCAATTATTTAAAACATTTTGGATATATTGAATATTGTCTTTAACATTTAATTTGACTTTAGTTAAGAATTTACATCGTCCCTGGTAAAGATGTTAATTTCACTCATTTGAGAAATTTTTAGTGAAACCACCAAGCATTTACAATTTGAGCTACTGTCGAGAACTTTGCTTCAAATCGTATTCAGGATGGTATAAAAAACGAGATGCGCAAGCTTGCCACTCATTACAATCATTCTGAAGAGAAAGCATCTTTAACAAACCTATTGGTAAAGAATATTAATCGGTATTTGGTGGGGAAGTAAATTGGGTAATTGTATATTTGGTTTTATTGGTAAGTCTGTATTTGGTTTTGATAGAACATTAAATGTACTTACGCAATGGTAAGTAATTTTATGGTCAATTGTTTGTTTACAGCTCGAGGGACAGCAAGACAGAGGAGACATAACTGAATTAAGAATGACACAGCAAGGTGAGCGTCCATAGAGTTTGGGAAAAGGGTTATAAAAAATAACATACTCCATGATTGTTAATGCATACCTCTTTTACCTCAATAAGTTCTATATCATTTGTTGGTGATTCTACCAAGTAAGTCCACATTAAAATATTAAACGATACATGAACCTCTAAGAGTCTTTTGTTATTAGAAAAGTTGCATTTATCAAGTAAAAGCGTTCTTATCTACTAGGCCACCGGAGTGATCAAATAAATCAGTCCTATTTAACAAGTGTTTGAAAATATTGTCTGCAGACCATTAAAGTTATTAAAAGGGAAACTTCTTTTAGTGAAGATTCAGAGATCAATCTTTTATTATATATATATATATATATATATATA
The DNA here is from genome assembly GCA_016746295.1 of Potamilus streckersoni. Taxonomy (NCBI): domain Eukaryota; kingdom Metazoa; phylum Mollusca; class Bivalvia; order Unionida; family Unionidae; genus Potamilus; species Potamilus streckersoni. Next base: position 2,391,499 of record JAEAOA010001023.1, read on the forward strand.
TATATATATATATATATATATATATATATATATATATATATATATATATATATATATATGTGTGTGTGTGTGTGTGTGTGTGTGTGTGTGTGTGTGATTTCAGATTTATCAACGGCTTGTGAAGATGCAAGAATATTAACTCTATTCAATTAAATTTTAAATTATATCTGACAGATACAAAGGAAAGTTTTTCAGTCTTGTGAAATAGATCTGGGAATCTTGCCCCTACCTCACAATCCTCTTTGAGCTTCATTTTATGGTAATTATTCCACTGTAAAGAAAGTAAATGACTTAAACTATATCAATAACTCTCCTATGAGGCAGAAACAGAAGCAGCTTTGCCATGTAATATGATAAAGGAGTATTTGATATGGATAGTTGTACCTGTCTCAAAAACATGGATGTAAATGATGAAATGCAATCTGACAGTTGCGACTCTGGTTTTAGTATTCTTCAGAATTTAAACATACTAAACAGTCTGTATCAGAAACATTTACAGAATCAATGTTTACTGGTGAATTACTTTATAGAGCCACATAAAAGTTGGTAGAGTTCACCGTGTATTCTTATACCTAGACTTAGAACTTCCTCAAGTGCTCGAATTACAGAAAAATTAAGTGTCACAAAAACATATTCATTTCCAATGTCATGAATAGATAACAGCATTGACAAAATTGGAAATGCAAGTTTGTCACAAAGTCTGGCTGTTTAAAAGGATTCTAAAAACAAAAAGGCACATGCATCTCCTGGCGGACTTTATCTGTATAAAGTAATGCCAATCGGTATGCAAATCTCTCCGTCAACATTCCAGCATTAGATGAACATAATAAAATCTTTTACATAATTGTGACGCATCCATCAAAATATTATATACATGACACCTGGAGAGATCATTTGGAAACCATTCGGAAAGCCTTCAATCCACTCTGTGATGTAATGTGACAGTTAATTAAGGTAAAAGTGAGTTTTGCCATGCTTTCGTGCCATTTCTAGGATATTGTGGGATACGGTAAAGTTAAAACTAGAAATTGAGATCAAGGCTATCTCTGAATTCCCAATAACTATTAGTACAAAGAATCTGATGAAATATTTTGGTATAACTGGATATTATCGAAAATTTTGCTAATATGCGTCCAAGATTGCTGAACCTCTGACTAATCTGCTGAGTAATATCCAAGCTTCCTTTGTCTCACAAGCATCAGGAATCTTTTGACAAAGTAAAGGCCATACTTAAGTATGTACCACTATTTTCAGCTCCAAATGTCAAGCAATTATTTCAAATGTTGATGTCATTGATGTAGGGGTTGGTGGAGTATTGATTGATGATGATATAGCTGTTGTGGTGTTCATATAATTCTAAAAATCTAACCACCAGAAAAATTATTCTCCAATAGAGTAGGAATGTTTGGCTTTGATACTGGCTTTACAACATTTCAAAGTGTATATTATTAGTTCAGCTCCTTCCCCGATTATTGCATTGAGTGATCAGAATTTCCTTACTTTCAATAACAAAAGGCAAAACAAACATCAGAGATTGTTTAGTTAGATGCTGCCAGAATACAATATTGACATTAGACACATTGGAGGAAAAGCTGTAATTGCATAAGTACTCTCACATGAATAGAAGTGCATTCTTTGTATCTGTCTTTTGTTTCATTCATAAATCAACTTCCAAAATAATTTTAATTATTATAGTATATAATGTATATTTTACTAATATAAAGATTTATTGTATAAAACTTTCTTCTTTTTATCAGCAGTGTCAAATATTTTTAATTTATATAATTTGCATCATTTTTGGCCATAACTTAAAATTCTGGATTGTTTTTATGTATCTAACTCTTGTCATACTTATTATCGAGGGTTGTGAATGGGGTTCTGCCTAACTGACTTTTGTTATCATTTTAATATAGTTAACAAATGTTTACTAGAATTTGAGATCAAGGGTTAGTGCAATTTTTAATGGAAATGATTACTTTTAAGAACAGTCTATTGTGACTTAGGTGATGTTGGGATGTATGTAAAGGGGACTTGTTGAACAATTATTCATTACTGTTTTATGCCCTGTCTTTGGAAACATTTACAGCTGTGTTATGATATAATTATTTTAATTTTTCATTAGAATTACAAGTTGATAGAATAATTGGACTAAAGCACTACTTTAAGAATGTTGAAAACTCATACAATGACATTCTAGATTGTATCATTGTGGTACATCAGGACATTGAAAACTACTGCTTTTGGCACATTATGTATTCTTGGACTTGGGATAGGACATTTAGAATCATTTACTGTAAATGTCTACTGAATTTTCAACTTCTTACTTAGAGAAATATTTTGTTGATTTTACTAAACTTGTTGGTTTCACTTATTGTTACAAAATTTAAGACCTAGAATCATAACATTATTATAAATCTGAGTTATGTTCACCCAATGCTGCACATGGAAAGTGCTTGCAGTTAGAAAACTGATTACATTAAGCTCTCTGATCATGATCTATGATCATCATAACCATTGTTTAAAGTCTGACTGATTATTGCAGCACAAATTTTGTCAGAAAGCTGTCCACTATACAAATGGCTTCCTGAAAAAAAACATGTAAGGCAAAATTAAATTGCATGTTCTGATTATTTTCAGTTAGGAACAATATCATTTTGTTCTATCATTTGTTAAATTCTGTGTGCATCATTCTGTAAAAAAACAAAACATTGCTGGACTTAATGCACAGGGGGCTGATTCATCTGTCATTTAATCACAATATAAATAAACATTTCATTCATGAAAATGCTCTCAGTGTCTTCACCAAAATCTAATCTCAAAACAGCTTCATTCTGTCAAACTATGTTTCCAGCCCATACCAATAAATGAAGTGACTAAATATATTTATTAATCCTAGCTAATTGCATAGGTCTGCCATCACATCATGTAACATCATATATAGGTCTATGCAGTTTCTTGTAGGATCCATCTTATACACGAGTCGTATATGCAATAATTATGGAAGATTTCATGTTAAGGTTTTTGCAATAAAATGAAAAGTTTCTTCTTAATAATAGGAAAGCATGTCTACATCTAAACTTTTGAAACAAATGATATTTTTACACAGTTAAGTATCCAAGCAAATATACATTCAATCAAGGCACTTTCAACACATTACTGGCTAAATTATGCAGTGTAAACAGAAGCAAAATGAAGTTCTCAAAGACACACTCAGGCTGGTGATCTTGATTGGCCCAAGTGGGTATTGAATCCAAGACTCTTGTATCATGAGTGAGATACTCTACCAACTCTGGTACCATTACTTCCCTGTTATGGATCACTGCCATCACACCTCTGTCTGCATGAGTTCGAGTCCAGACTCAGCTAACATGGGTAAGTGAGAAAGCCTGCCAGTAGCTTCTCGTGGGTCGGTGGTTCTTTCCAAGGGTTTTCCAGGGTTCTTCCTCCACCATTGATACTGCCTGCTATGTATAGCCTATCTTGTGCTGAAAAAATGGCATTAAACCCTACAACAACAACAACAACCATTACTTTTAGTAAGTTTATTACATAGAAAGGATGGAGGATGTTCCATGTCAATAACTGTTAATAAAATAATTGGGCAGTATTTATTAATTAAAAAATTTGCACAGACTGAAGATCAGACTTGTGTTATTAAATACACAATTAAAAGTGTATGCAGGTGAGAAAATGTTTTATTCAGATCACATCAGTGTTGCCAGATTAACATCAGCAAAAAATTCTCAAAGTCAGAATTTTGTTGACTTTATCAGGATTATTATCATTATGAAAATTTTATAGGCTTTTGGTTCTTTATAATGAGCTATAACCAAGAAATTTTTGTTTAATCTCTCTCTTACTTCTAGGATACACTTGGGTTTCAAGTGGTCATATTGAGGACATAATAATGTTGTCACTTAAAGGTGAACAAGTGGAGATATTTCAATCCACCAAGTATCATGTTAAAACTACTCAAAAACATTTAAAATATACTGTCAATGAAATAAGTTAATTATTTCAGAAACTAAGTGACTGTTAGACATTTTTATCAGCATATTATGGGTATTTTTCCATAATGACCCTGACCTTTGAAATGGGGACATTAAAATCTCTGCTGGGGTTAAAAAGTTACAGCCAGAACAAGGAAAGAGGCCACTGACTTACAGTATCTCTTGTTGTGACCGTGACCTTGATAACTGGAAACTACTTGGAACAAAGATAAATGATGTTTAAAGTTTCATTAAAATAATTGGGATTGGTTAAAATGTTAGACCCATACATGAATAAAGGTGACCAATTTATATTTTTCATTTCTGTGAACCAGAGCTTGGCCAAGTGATATTAAGTTTCTTTATGATATATAACTGGCGAAGGTGTCATTAAATTCTCATGTGGTTTAGAGATTATTCTCTGTACAGGGATGTAAATCATGCTTGCATACTTCCTTCTGGCAGGAGTGTGACTGTGACACACAAACTTTAGGTAATATATAATTGGATAAAGTTTAATTTTATGACCAAGGCTGGGGGTTCAAACATGACCAGCCTCAGTCAGTTACTGTGGTATGTCCTTGGGCAAGGCACTTTTCTCTAATTGCCTCAGTACCAAATGACCTGCATGTCTTGCTGCTATGCCATTAAACACTAAACCAATGTTTAATCAAAATATCTTCAGTTGTTTAAAAGTTATAATCTTGACAAGGATACAAGTCACAGAACAACATTTTCCCTTGTTGTGACCTTGACCATAAGTCACTCTGGCTATGGTACACATCACACCATCTATTTATGATATATATACTCTAATGAAGTCTCATTAAAATACTTTCAGCAGATCACAAATTATATACTGGTCATACAAGTCAAAAAATTTTATTCAGCTTTGCAATAGCCTTAACTTTGGAGAAATGGGTGTGGCTATATTATGTAACAGATGAGCAATAAATGATATATAACCAGTTCAAATGCCATTAAAATATATGTATTGGTTTAAACCTTGAGTTTTAAACAATTTTGAAATAAAAAAATTACCTTTTATCTTGAAGTGAATTTGATCTTGAGTCAAAGATGTGTTTTGGTATATGGCACTGTCTAGTTTATATATATATATATATATATATATATATATATATATATATATATATATATATATATATATATATATATATATATATATATATATATATATATGGACAAAGGTTCATTCAGCATTTAACCCTCTCCAACAATAACAAAGTTATAGCAAGATATGTTAATGACCAGACAGATGGACAATGCCACAACAGACAGCTATATAAAAAGCATATAGCAAAGCAAAATCTAACAGCAATATAAAGCTTTTGCCTAGATATTAAACATAATAGTATGTTGGGTAATAAAAATACTTCTCTTACAGAAACAAAATGATATACATCTCTCTCTCTCTCTCTCTGGCAAACACATTAACATGAACAGATATGCTATGCCTAGAACACATCAATAACTTCCTTTTCAAACATATACAATTTTAATATCAAAATGTGATAGTCTACAATGTGACAAGAAAGATGACAAATTAAAAGAGAATTTGGTAATATTTCAGAATGAGCCAAAGGACAATTGTCCATAATGCAACAAAACTATAATAAATTAACAACAAAACTATAATAAATTAACAACAAAACTGATGCTATTTTCTTTCAAAACATACATGCAAAAAATAGATGATTCAAAACACACAGTATCAACAGCAGTGTACCACTCTTTCAGATGCATCAAATACACAGAATCAATGGCAGTGTACCACTCTTTGAGATGCATCAAATACACAGTATCAATGGCAGTGTACCACTCTTTGAGATGCATCAAATACACAGAATCAATGGCAGTGTACCACTCTTTGAGATGCATCAAATACACAGAATCAATGGCAGTGTACCACTCTGAGATGCATCAAATACACAGTATCAATGGCAGTGTACCACTCTGAGATGCATCAAATACACAGAATCAATGGCAGTGTACCACTCTGAGATGCATCAAATACACAGAATCAATGGCAGTGTACCACTCTGAGATGCATCAAATACACAGTATCAATGGCAGTGTACCACTCTTTGAGATGGATCAAATGCACAGTATCAATGGCAGTGTACCACTCTGAGATGCATCAAATACACAGTATCAATGGCAGTGTACCACTCTGAGATGCATCAAATACACAGAATCAATGGCAGTGTACCACTCTGAGATGCATCAAATACACAGAATCAATGGCAGTGTACCACTCTGAGATGCATCAAATACACAGAATCAATGGCAGTGTACCACTCTGAGATGCATCAAATACACAGAATCAATGGCAGTGTTCCACTCTGAGATGCATCAAATACACAGAATCAATGGCAGTGTACCACTCTGAGATGCATCAAACACACAGAATCAATGGCAGTGTACCACTCTGAGATGCATCAAATACACAGTATCATCAGTAATGTACCATTCTTTGAGACACATCAACACACACAGTATCATCAGCAATGTACCATTCTTTGAGACACATCAACACACACAGTATCATCAGCAATGTACCATTCTTTGAGACACATCAACACACACAGTATCATCAGCAATGTACCATTCTTTGAGACACATCAACACACACAGTATCATCAGCAATGTACCATTCTTTGAGACACATCAACACACACAGTATCATCAGCAATGTACCATTCTTTGAGATGCATCAACACATACAGTATCAACAATTTGGATAAAAAACTACATCAGGTATTGGTTATATTATTTATGTGATTTATACTGTAATACTATGCAACTTTCCTATAAAACAATATGACAGTAAATGCATTGCTGAAACACAAAATAGTAAAGATGACACTGCAACCAAGAAAATGACTTGTGCCTCACTTTCCAATAATATGGAGGAGTTAACAATAGCAGACTCTTATATCTCACTTCCCAATAATGTGGGGTCAACAATAACTGAGAAAATATATATTAGTTTATTTATTTTTAAATGCAGTTAGTTGTATACTAAACCTATTTCCAAATAATTCCAATCATAATAAAGATCAGACTACCAGAAAATACTCTGTACAGTCATTATTGAAAAAGCAATGATAACACTTTGTTATGGCAGTAATATAGCTTTAGTTGTAACAGCCTTTTTCAAAAGTGAAGAGTACATACAGCTAAAACAATTTTTTTTCTATAACAAGGCCAACATCTTATATGTCCAGCTATGATCTAAGCACTGCACTAAAATGTGATCTTGATGCCAATGTCAAAAGGTTCAATAAGCATATTGCAGAATAAATTAGCTTCATAATAATTCATGCAAAGAGTCATACATATTCATTAAGAAGGTTAGGAAATATAAGCCAATGAAAAGCCTTAATTCTTAATGCCTGACTGATCTTATAATCAAGATCAAAGAAGTGCATGTCATGGAATGATTCATTCAAAGTACAAATCCATTACAATGGTTTAGAACAGGAAACCCTTTAACCAAAACCTAATGTCAAATTGTCTTAGCTTCATAATAATTTATGCAAGGTATGATGAGAATCTGTAATAAGGTTCAAGATTCTATGCAAATGACAAAAATTAACCAAGACTTTAACAAACTGTTGTTCATGCTGACAACAGCAAAAAAGTCTATGATATGTCTTGCTTACCACAAATTTGGACTTTAAGAAATATGATACAGAAAAATGTAAATAGAAAGAATGAATACAACTTTCCAACCATTTATGAGGTGATGAACACAGCAGCTCATTTGAAAATTTAAAATAAATTGTTGATTCTGAAAAAGGATGCACTGAGTTCAACAATCAACATATGATCAAATGTTATATGCAATCAGATAATATAGCCAATATAATAATGCAAGAAATGGCATATGAATGAAATAATTACTATAATCAAGTATGTTCATGAAACACAGATGCCCCATCTGAAATGACTTCTAAACACAAAACATACCCAAGGTGTTAAGTACCTACAATGGTATCAATATATGATCCCAACTGCTCATGGTTGGAAAAAAAATGGTTGAGGACATTTTCAACATGATAAGGAGCAGAATACTAAACATCACCATTGTTACACTGCATGAATATGGGGCACTAGCTATATGCAGTGTATTTGAATGAAATACATTAAAATATTTTTTGTCAATCCAATCATCCAAAGATCCAGACACACCATGATATACATATTGCCCATACACCATACTCAGCCATATACAATTTGCATACATTGGAAATACATAATTGTGCATCAAGTTCTTAAAAAAGTACCTCCCCCTTTAATGTACAAAGGATTCCAACACTACTTTAAAATCAAGAAAATGCTTGAAGAATAGTTTGTTTTTAATGGGACAAATCCTTTCATTTTGCAAAGACTGATCAAAGTCATGAAAAAAACATGAATTTTCAAGTAGCCATAAACATCTTTGTATAGTCAGCCCAAGCACCCAGGCAATTTAAATACATGTAGTCAAGTAGACTGGTTGCAACATAGCAATATGTTTGTATCTTTACTTGTTTAAAAGGTATTCTGACCAGTCTATGGACATTGTGCCAACATGTGAGACAATTGTCTGTGGCATGTGGTGTAGAGAAAAATAATATAGCTCACCTTCCCATTTCCCTTTTGATATGTAAGGTTAACAAAAATGTATTTGATAAATCTTTGCTCACTACCTGCTTCTAGCGTTACATGCAAATTTATATGAATTTCAGTAGTTATACTTATTGCTAGTATTACATGCAAATTTCTATAGAAATTTATTTATGTATACAATAACTGTATAAGTTGACATAATTCAAAATTATTTCCATAATAGGACATTTTTTTAAAAACAATCATATACTGGATTCATCATTAGCTATTGAAGCTATACTTGTTTCTGGTGTTAGATTCAAATTTATACAAATTTCAATAGCTAAACTTGTTAAATGTGTTACATGAAAATTTAGATGAATTACAATATTCCAGTCATATAATTAATTTTTATTTTAAATTCAATTTTAAAAATTCTGACAATAACAATCACTTTGTACAATTATACAAGAAGATATAATTCAAAATTATGTAATTGTACTTATTTAAAAAGTAGACAATATTTTAGTTTTATTTTTTATAAGTTTTTAATACATTAAATTTAACTTTATAAATTATTACCTAAAATTGTAAACAATAACTGGATAAGGTGACATAATTCTAAATTATTTTCATAATAGAACATTTTTTTAAAACAATTATATACTGGATTCATCATTTGTGTTCTGGAAAACTTATCTGAAAAAGCTCTGAATCTAAGATTATTGATAATCCTCATTACTTAATAAATTCATAATATTCAATTAATAATAAATTACACACATTTCAAGGGAATAAAAACTATGCTTATCAGTACATATATGTTAAACTTTTATTATGTAACCTGGAAAAGATCTGGAATATTTTGTTTCAATAAGTGTGGATAACCTGTTATAATTAGTAGTCCATTACATGTATACATGTATTACATCTGCATAATTAATTAGAATAAAGAACTCACTGATTATATTGTAACTATACATAGGAGCTATACAGTATATTGCCCTTATAGTGACTGCACCTTATAATGAAGTACACAATAAAACCCCAATACTGAAAATATAATGATATCCATGAACATAACTATCTTATAATGAATGTTACATTGAGGGTTTTATAGTGAGGGAATGATGGGTATTTTTTAATATACATGAAGAAACAACAATGGTGAATTAATAAAAACAAATTCAATAGATACCAAATAATTGTAACTATATAGCTATAAAGCATTATAAAGTCAAACTGATTATTTTTTAAAATAACAGCAACAGTTACTTATAAAGGATGGGGATGCAACAACAGGTTAATATGGCCTGAACCAAAATGGAGGTCCAATCAACTGAGTGGACCTGCCCTTAAACCAAGGGCAGTCCATGACCTCCTACACATACAAAAACTGCATTTATTGCAATCTTGTTAATGTAAAACATTAACATATTAAGCTTCTTCTGCAATGGATTATTTCTTATTATGAGATGGCACACTAGTTCATACTATACAACCAAATCTTATTAGATGTTTGTCTCGTGCTTAAAGGTTATATCAATCATTCCAAAGCAAGCCGAGTAATGTGCTTGTCCACACCATATTGGCCAATCCTGCCTCACCTATGATCTGGAGAGGATTGGAATCCACACACTTCTGGTTGCATATATTGACGCTGACTACAAGGCCTCCACAGCTCCCAAGGAAATAAAGACATGTTTTACAGTTGGTGGTGTATTTTAAGATCAGTTACTGTATATTATCTTACAATAGTCAAACTGACAAAAATAATGCAAAAGCCATCATTTAAGGATGAACTGAAACATAAAAAAATGCACTCTCTGCCAAAATATTTACTTTTGAAAACCACAAATAATATGGCATCACAGATTTAGAAACCCAGCATACATCTGTTATATATATGAAATGACTGCACAGACCATGGTTGCTTTAAACAACTTTTTAGACCCAACAAAATATTACCCACCTATGATGTAAAACTGGACTTTTTAATCATCATATTTGCCAAGAAATCAATTTACTAATTAATATACTCACATATAAGCTGAATAATTTAGGAAAAAACTAAATTGCCTGGAAGAAGGATGGGGTTGTTGTTGAAGGGTCATTCTATCCATGGTCCAAAGTTTAAATTTTAAAATTTTCAAGGTGTTTTTCATCAACTACTTGCATATACTGTTATTATAGATCACTGAAGTCAAGATTACATGACAAATGATGCTGCATGAAGTCAGACAAGCTTTTATTATAACTTGACAAGTAGAATGAAAAGCAGGTATTACTTGATTTCTATTTGATTCCTGACCATCCACCAGAAAATGCAACCATACATGCATTAGAGCCAGGTGTATTTTCCAAAATAGCTGTCATACATGTATAAGTAATATATCAATCTTATGTTTAGCCCTAGTGATGATCAAAATCTACAGTATCTTACAAATGCATGCTAGCTTTATTTCAGTATTAATAAGATCTAAAAACAAATTAATCAAAATGATTTAGCATTATTATTATGATTCTGAAGATATTTATGACAAACATTTTGGTATTGAGAGAAGAAATACATGAAAGCTTGTTAGTTTAAAGTAGTGAGAAAGGTAAATAACAGACAAGTAGCAATATATGAGTCAGCATGATTAATTGTTAATAATCTGTGCAATTTCTTTTACAGGTATGTTTGGAAGTAAAAGGCAGCCACTCAGTTTTCTTTAATAGTGCATTTTTGATGTACTGAAAAAAATTGAGCACTCACAATCACTGTTTATTGTCTACTATAATTATTTAGTTGTTTACAAAGCAGAGAGATTTATTAGCTTTAGGACAATAGCTACTAGAATGGCTTGTTTTGCTGCACAATGCCAATGAATTTGCTATGGTAATCCATACTGGCTGAATGATGTTTAATGAGATAAAGCATTGGTCATGGTTTTTAATCAAACCTATAATTGTCACAACTGGCTGAAGTGGTGTTATGTGTAACTATGACCACAATGACAGCCAATCAATTATTGTTTACTGAATCAAGTTACTGATAATAAAACAAAACAATGATAAATAATTATTCCATACAATTTGATAAACAACCACACATGAAAAAAAAATTACCTGATAAAGTATCAATAGAATACTACCACTATCAAAAGTTATTTAAGTTTATTCTTTCTAGCAATTTAAGGCAATTATAGTCAAAATGAATAGTTGTGCAAATAAAATAAGGCATTCTAATTATAATGCAGCATTCAAAATTAAATTATCAAATATGTCGAAGTAAATAACAATAGTGGTACAGCATGCACATTTTGTATACACAAGAAGCAAGAACACAAATTGTGGAAAAGCAAAGTAGCATTAAAGAGATGCCAAGAACAATGAAGGCACGTCAGACTGGGATCACCTCCTTCCTTGAATTGGAGGAAGTACTTGGTGATTTTGTTTGTGTATATCAACTGCAAGAAGAACTGCTTGCTATGCAAATGGCAAAAGATAAACAAATCCATCAGCTTTATGAATGCATTTAGAAAATACAGGATGTCTTGGACCTATGGTTGGCTTATGTGTGGGTCATGTACTTTTTAATGTTTTTATCAATTCAGTTGGGGTGGGTGGTCATCTGAGATGTGAATAGGCATATACACGAATATGTATGATAAGCACTCATCAAAGTGTTTTTATAACTCAATGACGAAATCGATATCCATAAAAGGAAGATGTATATGGCATATAGTACAATAGTTTGTCTTATTCTATACATGAACTAGGTCTCTGTCCTTGATCCTTACAGACTGCATTACTGTTCATAGTAATATCAGGCTAAATCTGTATCAATCTCTAATTTATTCATACTGCAATTAAGAAATAGCTTCGCCTTAAGGCTTAAAATTTAAAAAAGTTACTAACACACACACCTCTGCCTGCTTAATGCTGTAATCTGACTTGTAACATACCCATGACTTGCTAATGATGTACACTTTGACTTGTAACATACCCCTGAATTGCTTAATGATGTACACTCAGACTTGCAACATACCCCTGCCTTGCTTAATGATGTACACTCAGACTTGTAACATACCCCTGAATTGCTTAATGATGTACACTCAGACTTGTAACATACCCCTGCCTTGCTTAATGATGTACACTCAGACTTGTAACATACCCCTGAATTGCTTAATGATGTACACTCAGACTTGTAACATACCCCTGAATTGCTTAATGATGTACACTCAGACTTGCAACATACCCCTGTATTGCTTAATGATGTACATTCAGACTTGTAACATACCCTTAATTGCTTTATGATGTACACTCTGACTTGTAACATACCTCTGCCTTGCTTAATGATGTATACACTGACTTGTAACATACAACTTTTTTTCAAAAATCATAATTCCAATTTGGAAACAAAGTGTAGAAACCTTCAGTTTAAGTATTGTTGTTGTTGTTGTTGGGCTTAACGCCATTTTTCAGCACACGATAGGCTATTCATGGCGGCCAGTATTATTGGTGGAGGAAGAAACCGGGAAATCACCGGAAAGAACCACCGACCCACGAGAAGCTACTGGCCAGCTTTCTCACATATCTACATGCCAAATCCTAGACTCGAACCCACGAAGACAGAGGTGAGATGGCAGTGATCCGTAACGGACAGCGCTTTAGACCACTCGGCCACTCGGGGCCCCTTTTAAGTATTGTTCCAACACAATGATTGCTATAAATTGGAGGATATCTGCTTGTGACAAGTGAATAACAGATTATTTCATCAAGTGGGTGAAGCCATGAGCAAAAATACTTAAAGCTTTTCACCCATGAAATGAAATTACTCACTCAAAAGCAAGCAAATTTTATTATTAAGCTTAAACATTTTGGCTAGCAATATGTACTGAATATGTGGTCTGTAAAACAGACTCAATTAGCAGATTTCTTACTGAATCCCACTTGATGTCCATGGTTTACTATGTACTGCTGTACTTCTCTGTTATTCAAACAGGACATGTAAACAGTTACATAATTCTCCTTCCCAACTGAAAGCAAAATTACATTAAGAAAAACATTATTTGTGCATTGTTGGAATTGAACTGGAGTTGGCTTTAACACAGAGCAACCTTTTACCACATGGCCATGTAAGCATGTAAACAATATTTTCAAACTTCACGGTTGTGATGTTAATGCAGCTGTGAAATTATTTCTCACAATTTAATTGAGTGAATTAACACTTTTATTTTACTTGGAAAATCCAGTAATTCACTGTCTAGCATAAAATTTTGATTGCAAGGGTGTCCCTGTAAATGTTGAGAGCAAGAACATATCACAGCATATATTGCAACATTCCCTTGCTTATCAATGTCCACTATAGGATCCATCCTAGCCTTTCTTGTAGACTGCTGAAAATATATTTAACCAAGACAAGATACTAATCTGAAAAAGATTGTACTGCTGACTCAATAATGGTATGACATGTTAGTCAAAAAAATAGTTGCTGAGTTTAATTATCATAGGAAAACATAACTGATCAATACTGGATTACTGGCCATCAAGAAAAGTTATGTAATATAAGTCTTACTTCAATTAAACAACTTTCAATGATTACTGCCAAATGAATATTAAACAATTACTGGCCATTAAGAAAAGTTATGTAATATAAGTCTTACTTCAATTAAACAACTTTCAATGATTACTGCCAAATGAATATTAAACAATGACTAGGAACATGCAGATGATGTGTAGAACATTTTAAAGTTTGTCAGAAATATCCACATATTTCATTGAAAAGAATTTGTACTGCATTTCCATGAGAAGTATTCTATTTGCTTGTCAGATAATGTAGTCAGGATGATTCTATATTTGTTGCTGTACAAAAGATTTAAAAAAGAAGAAATTTAAGCAAATTTTTTGAAAATTGTTTCTCTTCAAATACTTACCTAATGACATTAATGTTAACCCTACCAAATCCAGCCCTCTCAAACACAAAAATTTGTCTTTATGTCTATAAACTACAAAGGACAATAACCCCTCCCTATTACCTCCCATTTTCCACCTACCTGTTGTGCTGGTTTAAAGATGAGCAAAACATAATGAAAAAGGATGCTCATGTTGAGGAGAGAATGAGATGGTTTTACAGTAATGTGTTCAGTAAGTATATTAGGAGAAACAATTTACTAAACAGTTGCTTTCTCCTTCAAAGACATTCCACGATCACATGACTTAATGTTAGGAGAATAGGTAATAGGTGGAGGAAATGTTAGTATCCAACCTTTAATTAAGGTAACCTCTGTGAGGAGAATATTACATTCTGCACATGATGGTTAACCTATTCCCCTAATTGCATTGTGTTAATCACTTTGGATAATCTAGCCAAAGACTCCCAGGCATGGTCAATGCCACCAGCCAAGAAATCACTAATGACACTAAATTTAACACTGATGACAAAGCCATGATGTTGAGAATGAGCACAACTTCTTTATCCCTCTTAAAATATGTAGTCACTGTGACATCTCTGTCTAATGTTCGTTGATCTGTAGAAAAGGCACCAGACTGAGTTCTATGCATGATATAAAGGATACTGGTATTTAAAGGCATTGAAACTGTTTGAATTACTGACCTTGGCAGAAAGACTCAGCAATTTCCTTGCTTTTGCCTGCTTGCAGTAGAAAAGGAGGTGCTGGATTCATCATCAATAATATCGATTGCGGCCTGGACTCTATGTCAGTGTGTGTGTGATTTAGATTTTTAATGTAGCTTTAAAAATGTTTTGGTCATATCCCTATGATGTCTGCAGTGTGACAGTTTATAGTGACTGAAGCATCATGCTGAAGAGATATGCAAGTGATTTGTAACATAGCTTTAACAATGTTTCAGTCATGTCGCTATCATGTCAGCATATGGCAGTTTATAGTGATGTCTAGCACTGGGGCATAAATTTGTAGACATGTCACATCCAGTCACATTATCCTGACACCAGGCCGACCAGTCCTAACACTAACCTTTTAATGCTGAGTGCCAAGCAAGGCAGTTGTTAGTACCATTTGTATAAGTCTTTTGTATGACTCGTCTGGGGATCAAACCCACAAGCTGTAGCTGCAGAGGTGTAGCAGCATCTTCCACCTGGTTATATTATTCTGACACAAGGCTAACTAGTCCTAACACTAAACTCTTAATGCTGAGCGCCAAGCAAGACAGCTGCTATTACCATTTTTATACATCATTGGTATGACTTGGCTGGGGTTTAAATCTGTAACCTCCCATATCCAAGGTGGATGCTCCAACCATTAGGCCATCCAAGCAATGTAGAAGAGGGGGTAGTGAACAATCCAAGTTCAAAACAGCTAATATATGTTCTCAATAGCCACTACAAACAATCTTCATTCAACACCATGGGGTACCTAAGTGTGATCTATCATCAGGTGTTTCCCCACACTCAAGTGTGTGGGTCATCCTGCTCATGATCAAGATCTATATAATGCATACCCAAAGGCATACACAAGGCATGGCCGCCATCTCTAATGCTGTCACAGTGCCATTCCAAAGGCTAAGCCATGAATAATAAATAGCCTTATCTGTAGGATGTAGTTGTTGGATTGGTACAGATGGCTTGTCATTTGTATGGCTGGAAGCATAGACAGTGGCATTACTGGTGAAGTGGTAATGATAGACAAACAGATGGATAAATCATTAAGATCCTTGGCAAGTTCAATATTCCAGTTCAACTTGATAAAGCATGGTATATCATGCAAACCATATGGTCCCTGAATGGTACAGATCATAGGCAAAATGAACTGATTGAACCATCAGTGACTAGTATGGCATCCAACTGGCTAGATGATATGGCTCATTCCATTCATTGATAAACTCCATGTGCCTGATTTTATGGTCATTAAGGTCATACTTGGACATGCCGGGATGGGGCTGGGGGAGACTTATGTCCATTGGAGCTGTCAAGAATTGGATGGAAATTCTGCACTTATAGTGCTGAAATTATTGGATAGGACAGAAGAAAATGGAGGGATGGGAAAAGCTGGTCAAAACTAATTGCTTGTTATAACCAAACATGAACTTCAGCTTCATTATTAAATTCTGACATTGCAAAGAAAGAAAGAAAAAAATAATAAAAATAAAAATAGTTATTGATGTTAACAATGTTAGGCAAGGGGATTCTTAATACCTCAATATTCTCGAACTGATTTTTCTTGTCATTTCTTGTTCTTTGAAGTTTTCCTTAGTAATTTCAACCTTGTAGTATCTGACTAATTAGTGCATGTGTTGCAAGGATCTGATAATGTACACTTTGTACGGGCAATGCATGGATCTGATGATGTACACATTGTACAGGTGATGCATGGATCTGATAATGTACACTTTGTACAGGCAATGCATGGATCTGATAATGTACACTTTGTACAGGTGATGCATGGATGTGATGATGTACACTTTGTACAAGTGATGCATGGATGTGATGAGTACACTTTGTACAGGCAATGCATGGATGTGATGATGTACACTTTGTACAGGCAGTGCACGGATGTGATGATGTACACATTGTACAGGCAGTGCATGGATGTGATGATGTACACTTAGTACAGGCAATGCATGGATGTGATGATGTACACTTTGTATAAGCAATTCATGGATGTGATGATGTACACTTTGTACAGGCAGTGCATGGATCTGATATACACTTTGTACAGGCAAAGCATGGATCTGGTGATGTACACTTTGTACTGGTGATGCCTGTATTTGATGATGTATACTTTGTACAGGCAAAGCATGGATCTGGTGATGTAAACTTTGTACAAGTGATGCATGGATGTGATGATGTACACTTTGTACAAGTGATGCATGGATGTGATGATGTACACTTTGTACAAGTGATGCATGGATGTGATGAGTACACTTTGTACAGGCAATGCATGGATGTGATGATGTACACTTTGTACAGGCAGTGCACGGATGTGATGATGTACACATTGTACAGGCGATGCATGGATGTGATATACACTTTATACAGATGATGCAGAGATCACATGAATCCATGCTGGCCTTTAATTCATTATTGTGTTCTGAAATAAAATAAGAATAAAGAAATAAAAAGTAAAAAAAAAAAAAATAATAATACTAATAGTTAACAATATCAAGAAATGCACTATGCTAGAGGTACATGTATATTAAAAAGTGTGTGCAAAAACGAACTACAAACACATTTTTTTTTTATTTTTCTGGCTATGGTGTAGTCATGAGAACCATGCAGTCCAATAATGCAGATACCATGTCCAGTGAAGAAAATACACATAAATATGGTCAAAATTCAAAAGATAAAGTATACCACCTTTATAATAAGAGATAGAAAGTCTGAAAATAATACAATTTTCAATGGATGGATGAATTCAACACAAGATGATCCAACTGGTTTTTGGCAGTGAAATTAAAGATGAGGGCGGCATAGGAAAGGTAACAGGCAAGAGTTATTGCCCTTTGACTATATTTTATAGGCAGAAAGACAAATTTTCTTATGGAGGGATTGATTTGGGAGGCATTAAAGCTTATCTTTTCAACTTTGATGTGATCAGGGAATGTATAAATAATTATAAACCTGACAGTCCAGGCCCTGACCCAAATGGCCATCCATACTGAAAATTGCACTTTTTATAAGTAACTATGACTTTTCTTTGCAAGTCCTACAATTTGATCTACATAATGCAACCTGGCTTATATTCTACCATTTTTAGCTGTGTCATAGAGTGGTTCTTTATTATTCACTTTATAATAAAAGACACAACTTGGTTCCCATCCAACAGTATTTATGGAAAAAGTCTAAAATGAATGATACTGGAAAAACAGCAACTTAATGGCACTATAAAAACGTGTATCAAATGCTATTTTAGTAGAACTAAATTCAGCATCTACATGTTTTTACTTTGCAAACAGAAAATGATAATCTCTTTATTCATTCTTGTTTGTTATTCAGATACCTCATGAATGAAATTATCGATGAAAGACACTTCTACTAAAGTCAATTTTCAACATGTCCTAATTGGCTTACCTGGCCAATATTCTGAAATAATTCTTTGCCCAATTAAAAATGATAATTACAAACCTTGACATCATGATAGTTCATTTATTTTGTGTAAATATAGGAATGCTGCAGTCAGAAGTATAAATTAAAGCAGACAACAGTTAGACATGGAAATTCATGGGAAAACTGGCTATTTGAGGTTGCTACTATGGGAAATTTTCTCCAAGATATTGTAGGTAAAACTGGTACAATGTTATACTGTTACAAATTCTTATCATAAAACAATCAAAATGTTTCCAAGAAGAAAAATTTTCTACCTTATATCTTGCCAAAAATAACCCACAATAACTTGCAAAAATGGCAAATTTTACAGGAATTTATGCATATATGTCTGGTATATATTAAACTTCTTTCTTTAAACTGTTACATTTACCTGCTCCAAATTAACTTAGCTCTTGTTATTGTCAACATCTGTAGTTGATGTAGTTTTTAAGAAAAATGGAATGATACTGACTATAGCAAATGTTGAGTACAGCAGACATGGGGTGATACATTATGTGTCAAGTTCTAAGGCATGCCAGAATCCCAAATGCTCCAATAAGCCAAAAGAGCTGTCATCTTTATTCTTATTTTTACAGTAAAATAATAAAATAAAATAGAGACAAACAGTCATTCATACAATTATAGTTTTATAAAAGATATACAGTTTAACAATTGAAAAGAAAATTATACAATTTTATATAATATATTGGTATTAAGGCCATTAGGAAACAAAGTATCTAGTTTATGAATCCAATAAGTCTCTGTTATAAGTCTATTCATGTCTCCATGCACAATACCTATTGGCATGAAAGAAAAATCGAGTAGACTGTGATTATTGGTGTTAAAATGCATAGAAATATTAGACAAAAACTGAGGATCTTTATAATTTTTAATATGAAAGCAAAGATTATTCATTCTTTTAGAAACTTGTTTAAGTGTTTGTCTAACATATTGCATATTACAATTTTTACAGGTTATCAAATAAACCACGTTAGTTGATACGCAGTTGTGTTATAACGTAGGGAAAATGTCTCTTTTGTATTAGCGCTACTACAAGAACTACTTTCTCTTATGTTTGCACATTAAGAGCATTGGTGTCTATTACATTTAGATGACGATAATTGTCATTTTTTTAAATTATTTTCTGTACGTTTAGTTCTAATTAAAAAATTCCTGCAAATTCTTGGGTCTCCTATAATCAAGAATAGGTTTATTGTTGTAAAGTGATTTTACACTGTTTTTATTTGATAAGTTTAGGAAACTCCAATATTTATTAATTATAATACCTATATTAGGTAATGAAGGACTGTATTGTATAGTAAAAGGAACTATATTTTTCTCCATTGTACAATTTGCTGTATTTAAAGCCTCATTTTGAGTAAGATTATGGGTTTTGTTCAGCGCAGAATCAATGATACAGTATTGGATAATTTCTGTTTTGGAAATATGCTTTTAAATCATTCAACGAATTTTGTAATTGACAATCATCTGAAATAATGCATAGGCATCTTTTGGCCTGGCTATATGGTATACAGTTTTTACATGACATGGGATGGCATGAAGAATATTCCACATACTGGTGGATATTAGTTTCCTTGACATGAATATTTGCAGAAATAGTGTTATCAATATGTTTAATTACATTTACATCTAAAAAAGAAACATGCATACTTGATGCAGTATAAGTAAATTTAATTGTCAAATGAAAATGATTTAGGCGATTAATGAATTTCTCCAGTTCTTCAGTTGAATGGTTCCAAATCATAAGTATGTCATCTAAAAATCTAAACCAGACTGATAGATTAAACTTTTCTTTTTGAAGGAAATCTTTTCCTAATTTACCCATGAAAAAAGAAGCATATGAAGGAGCCATAGGACTACCAATTGCTGTACCCATTACTTGGATGTAATTTTTATTATTAAATTTTATTGGCTGTAATTTTTATTATTATTTATCCCAATTCTTATTTTTACAAAATTACAAAATACACAAAATTATTTATGAATTGGCTAGAAAAACGTTTTATAAAAAAACAAGAAACCTGTTCCCAATTTAGGAAACCTAATCTCAATTTAGCAAATGCAATTCTAAAGTCAGAGAACAGATAATGCCAAATATTGTTGGGGGTCAAATAACTTGAAATCTGCTTAATTATGTAAGAATTTCTGTTTGAGTGGGTTTTTTTCCGATTCCATACAAATAAATATTCTTTCTATTCTCTAATTATGACAGAATTTTCTCTAATATGCATTATATAAAGATAAATACAATTTCACAAATCAAATTTTTGTGCATGTGTGTGTGTGTGCACACGTGTTTGAATTTTAACATAGCTTTAACAATTTTTCAGTTGTATCGCTTTAATGTCAGCAGTGTGGCAGTTTATAGTAATGTCTAGCACTGGGGCATCATGCCACAGACATTGAGCATGACATCCCACCCAGTCACATTATCCTGACACGAGGACAACCAGTCCTAACACTAACCTCTTAATGCTAAGCTCCATGCAAGGCAGATGTTAGTACCATTTTTATTAGTCTTTGATACGATTCAGCTAAGGATCGAATCCACAGCCTCCCACATCTGAGGTGGACACTCTAACCACTAGGCCACAAGTCATCAAATTTATTTATTTGTTATAAAGAATGCAAAATGAAATGGGTAGTTGATGACTGTCAACTCTGCAGTCAAGTGTAATGTGTGGTTAAATTTCATTGCTTGATAAAGTGATTAATAAAGGCTTTATAAGGCTTACCATTTTCTTATATGAATGGATGCTCTTGATATTTTATCAACAAATCAAACATGCAACAGATAACACTAATGCTTTATTTATGCATTATTAAAGTAACTTATGCTCAAGTGTTATCTAAGGCTTATGAATACAATAAGGACAGGTAAAAAGAGGTAGAGCAAACATGCACATATCAGTCCTTCAAAACTGGTCACATATGCCAGACATGTCTGAACAAGTCTAATTTCTGAAATATACAACATTGCAACTGAAGTGAAAATCCCACAGGGATTAAGTAAATGGTCTATTTCTTTGTCTAAATAAATAACTAGCTATGTGTCTCAATCAAGTATATGAACAGACATTGAATCTCAAGGGTATGAGAGGAATTTTAAAACATAGTTTGCTGCTTTCAAATTGATGACAGAAAGAAAATGAAATATTTCCTGTTCAAGTTATAATTTATGTCAGTAACTATGACTTTGTATTAATGCATAGTCAAGACAGGAGTATCAAACTTGAAAGTAACATCAAACTGCTCCACTCCACCAACATTTAAGTTCCAATGAAAGTATACAGCTAACATAACATAGTCTAACATAACATTTACAATGTCATTTGGCCCATGCACATATGAGGAATGTGTCAGTGACAACAAATTGCAGAAAAAAGGAATTATAAGGCTTTAGGATTATATTGGTAATTCATAAGATATATAGCAACATCAAAATATAAATAAAATACAAAATGTGAATATATAATTGAGTTAACTTTCTAAGGTTATAATAACAAGCTGTGGAGGCTGAAATTATTTGACTACAACTTCCTTATTATGGAACTAATTTTTAACAACAATATATATATATATATATATATATATATATATATATATATATATATATATATATATATATATATATATATATATATATATATATATCAGTCCCAAATGTGAAACATTATATTATGAAATCTAATAAGTAAACCCATTCTATTTAAAATTGTGTACATATGTATGCATATATAATAGCATAGAAATATGGATTTTCATGTTTATTGCACTATACATTTGACAAGAAATGAATTTCAAGTTTGCATTTTTGCTGGTAGGGGATCTCAACTGTTTCTAGGTTAAGTTTAATCTTCCTGGAAGGTGACCTCAGTAACATCCAAGGATACACCAAACTCCTGTTCCCAGGGGTCCTTTATTGCGCTAACCAATGACTGAACACCATCCAGGGTTGCAATGGATATGATCCAACGGACTTTCGCCTCAGAATCTTCATTGAAGAAACTTATTCTGATTTCTGTGGGGTCCTCCTCATTGACTTCCTGCAAATCAGAATTTCATAAAAAATTATATTTAGCTTTTGTAACTACATAAAGAAACATTAATATTATTGCCATGTAAACTGGGAATGCCCATTACTTACTACATATGTAGAAAAATCTGTTTAATGTACATTAATTCAAGTCAACCCACTACAGATGACTTGTTACTAGCGAAATTCTACATAAATTTTCTTTAATTATGCTTCATTGTTTTTTTCACCCCATCATATTTTTAGTGATCTGTATGCAATCGTTGAAGAAATATTATAAATTATGATGAAATCAGTCAATAAAAACATTCAAGGTACTCTATAATGTTATCACTTATGGAATGATGCCCTTTATATGCATATTATGTTCATATATATTAACTATATAGAGTGAATAAAGAAAAAGGACCTAAGCAGCCCTTAATTCTTGTCTCTAAGTCTTCTTTATGTTGAGAGGTCTAACAATAATTGGTTCGCAGTTTTTAAGGCACAGCAGCACATATAAGCTATTTAATGTTGTGGCAACTGGAGTACTTCACTGAGACACACCATATTAACTAATCTTCTTAACTGATCCAATGGTTGTATCTGAAACCTTGTCATTTTGGTTTTGACCACTGAGCCACAACCGCTCCAGTCAATTAAGAAAAACATGTTTTACTTTAATTAAAAAAAGCAGCAATCTTAACCAGACTACTAAGAAAGTCAAATTTTAAATATTTAGTGAATGAGCCAGTAATCTTAACCAGTCTACTAAGAAAGACATGTTTTAGTGTGTTTAGTGAATGGGCCAGTAATCTTAACCGGTCTACTAAGAAAGACATGTTTTAGTGTTTAGTGAATGAGCCAGTAATCTTATCCAGTTTACTAAGAAAGACATGTTTTAGTATGTTTAGTGAATGAACTAGTAATCCTGATCAATCCTACTATGGATGGCAGGAATACTGTGTTTAGTCAATTTAATTAGTAATCCTAAACAGCAGAATTTTTTCTTCTAAATTCTTCCTCAGACTGCAATTATTTGAATGACATAGAGTGATAGAATGTTAAATGGTATATTTTATGTAATGGCCTTCATCTTGTGACATACAAGTGTATTAATTAAACCAGAATGAGCAAAAAGTGCTGGAGCTTTGGAATCTCTTTTTAATCATACTGATCAATATTCACATAATTCACTAGATGCAAAATGGTAATTCAAGCATCCCATCAATGGGTACTAAACTGAATTCTAATTCAAAGACCCCATCAATGGGTAACAGTCTAAATTCTAATTCAATGACCCCATCAATGGGTAATGGTCTGAATTCTAATTCAAGCATCACATCAATGGGTACTAGTATATATTCTAATTCAATGACCCCTTCAATGGGTAATAATCTGAATTCTAATCCAAGCATTCCATCAATGGTTAATGGTCTGAATTCTAATACAAGCATCCCATCAATGGGTAAAAGTCAGAATTCTAATTCATGCATCCCATTAAAGGGTAACAGTTTGAATTCTAATTCAAGCATCCCATCAATGGGTAATGGTCTGAATTCTAATTCAAGCATCAAATCAATGGGTAATAGTCTGAATTCTAATTCATGCATCCCATTAATGTGTACTGTTCTGAATTCTAATTCAAAGACCCCATCAATGGGTAATAGTCAGAATTCCAATTCAATCATACCATCAATGGGTAATAGTCTGAATTCTAATTCAAAGACCCCATCAATGGGTACTAGTCTGAATTCTAATCCAAGCATCCCATCAATGGGTACTAGTCTGAATTCTAATCCAAACATCCCATCAATGGGCAGTGGTCTGAATTCTAATTCAAAGACCCCATCAATAGGTAATAGTCTGAATTCTAATTCAAGCATCCCATCAATGGGTAATGGTCTGAATTCTAATTCAATGACCCCATTAATGGGTAATTATCTGAATTCTAATTCAAAGACCCCATCAATGGGTAATAGTCTGAATTCTAATTCAAGCATCCCATCAAATGGTAATGGTCTGAATTCTAATTCAAAGACCCCATCAATGGGTAATGGTCTGAATTCTAATTCAAGCATCCCATCAATGGGTAATTATCTGAATTCAAATTCAAAGACCCCATCAATGGGTACTAGTATCAATTCTAATCCAAGCATTCCATCAATGGGTAATGATCTGAATTCTAATTCAAGGACCTCATCAATGGGTAATAGTCTGAATTCTAATCCAAGCATTCCATCAATGGTTAATGGTCTGAATTCTAATTCAAGCATCCCATCAATGGGTAATAGTCTGAATTCTAATTCATGCATCCCATCAATAGGTAATAGTGTGAATTATAATTAAAGTATCCCATTAGTGTGTACTGGTCTGAATTCTAATTCAAGGACCCCATCTATGGGTAATAGTCAGAATTCCAAAACAATCATACCATTAATGGGTAATAGTCTGAATTCTAATTCAAAGACCCCATCAATGGGTACTAGTCTGAATTCTAATCCAAGCATCCCATCAATGGGTAATGATCTGAATTATAATTCAAGCATCCCATCAATGGGTACTAGTCTGAATTCTAATCCAAGCATCCCATCAATGGGTAATGGTCTGAATTCTAATTCAAGCATCCCATCAATGGGTAATAGTCTGAATTCTAATTCAAGCATCCCATCAATTTGTACGAGTATAAGTTCTAATTCTAGCATCCCATCAATGGGTAATGGTCTGAATTCTAACTGAAGCATCCCATCAATGGGTAATAGTCTGAATTCTAATTCAAGCATCCCATCAATTGGTAATGGTCTGAATTCTAATTCAAGGACACCATCAATGGGTAATAGTCTGAATTCTAATTCAAAGACCCCATCAATGGGTAATTATCTGAATTCTAATTCAAAGACACCATCAATGGATAATAGTCTGAATTCTAATTCAAAGACCCCATCAATGGGTAAAAGTCTGAATTCTAATTCAAGCATCCCATCAAATGGTAATGGTCTGAATTCTAATTCAAAGACCCCATCAATGGGTAATGGTCTGAATTCTAATTCAAGCGTCCCATCAATGGGTAATTATCTGAATTCTAATTCAAAGACCCCATCAATGGGTAATAGTCTGAATTCTAATCCAAGCATCCCATCAATGGGTAATGGTCTGAATTCTAATTCAAGGACCCCATCAATGGGTAATAGTCTTAATTCTAATCCAAGCATTCCATCAATGGTTAATGGTCTGAATTCTAATTCAAGCATCCCATCAATGGGTAATAGTCCGAATTTTAATTCAAGCATCCCATCAATGAGTAATGATCTGAATTCTAATTCAAGGACCCCATCAATGGGTAATAATCTGAATTCCAATCCAAGCATCCCATCAATGGGTAATGGTCTGAATTCTAATTCAAGGACCCCATCAATGGGTAATAGTCTGAATTCTAATTCAAGGACCCCATCAATGGGTAATGGTCTGAATTCTAATTCAAGCATCCGATCAATGGGTAATGGTCTGAATTCTAATTCAAGGACCCCATCAATGGGTAATAGTCTGTATTCTAATTCAATCATACCATCAATGGGTAATGGTCTGAATTCTAATTCAAGCATCCCATCAATGGGTAATGGTCTGAATTCTAATTCAAGCATTCCATCAATGGGTAATGGTCTGAATTCTAATTCAAGCATCCCATCAATGGGTAATGGACTGAATTCTAATTCACGGACCCCACCAATAAGTAATAGTCTGAATTCTAATTCAAAGACCCCATCAATGGGTAATTATCTGAATTCTAATTCAAAGACCCCATCAATGGGTACTAGTCTGAATTCTAATCCAAGCATTCCATCAATGGGTAATGGTCTGAATTCTTATTCAAGCATCCCATCAATGGGTAATGGTCTGAATTCTAATTCAAGCATCCCATCAATGGGTAATGGTCTGAATTCTAATTCAAGCATCCCAACAATGGGTAATGGACTGAATTCTAATTCACGGACCCCACCAATAAGTAATAGTCTGAATTCTAATTCAAAGACCCCATTAATGGGTAATTATCTGAATTCTAATTCAAAGACCCCATCAATGGGTACTAGTCTGAATTCTAATTCAAGCATCCCATCAATGGGTAATGGTCTGAATTCTAATTCAAGCATCCCATCAATGGGTAATGGTCTGAATTCTAATTCAAAGACCCCATCAATGGGTAATAGTCTGAATTCTAATTCAAAGACCCCATCAATGGGTAATTATCTGAATTCTAATCCAAGCATCCCATCAATGGGTAATGGTCTGAATTCTAATCCAAGCATTCCATCAATGGGTAATGGTCTGAATTCTAATTCAAGGACCCCATCAATGGGTAATTATCTGAATTCAAATTCAATGACCCCATCAATGGGTACTAGTCTGAATTCTAATCCAAGCATCCCATCAATGGGTAATGGTCTGAATTCTAATTCAAGCATCCCATCAATGGGTAATGGTCTGAATTCTAATTCAAGCATCCCATCAATGGGTAATGGTCAGAATTCTAATTCAAGCATCCCATCAATGGGTAATGGTCTGAATTCAAATTCAAAGACTAGATCAATGGGTAATAGTCTGAAATCTAATTAAAAGACCCCATCAATGGGTAATTATCTGAATTCTATTCCAATCATCCCATCAATGGGTAATGGTCTGAATTCTAATCCAAGCATCCCATCAATGGGTAATGGTCTGAATTCTAATTCAAGGACCCCATCAATGGGTAATAGTCTGAATTCTAATTCAAAGACCCCATCAATGGGAAATTATCTGAATTCAAATTCAATGACCCCATCAATGGGTACTAGTCTGAATTCTAATCCAAGCATCCCATCAATGGGTAATGGTCTGAATTCTAATTCAAGCATCCCATCTATGGGTAATGGTCTGAATTCTAATTCAAGGACCCCATCAATATGTAATGATCTGAATTCTAATTCATGCATCCCATCAATGGGTAATAGTCTGAATTATAATGCAAGCATTCCATCAATGGGTAATGGTCTGAATTCTAATTCAAGCATCCCATCAATGGGTACTAGTATAAGTTCTAATTCAAGCATCCCATCAATGAGTAATACTCTAAGTTCTAATTCAAGGACCCCATCAATGGGTACTAGTCTGAATTATAATCCAAGCATCCCATCAATGGGTAACACTCTGAATTCTAATTCAAGGACCCCATCAATGGGTAATAGTCTGAATTCTAATTCATGCATCCCATCAATGGGTAATAGTCTGAATTCTAATGCAAGCATTCCATCAATGGTTAATAGTCTGAATTCTAATTCAAGCATTCCATCAATGGGTAACAGTCTGAATTCTAATTCAAGGACCCCATCAATGGGTAATAGTCTGAATTATAATGCATGCATCCCATCAATGGGTAATAGTCTGAATTCTAATACAAGCATTCCATCAATGGGTAATAGTCTGAATTCTAATCCAAGCATTCCATCAATGGGTAATGGTCTGAATTCTAATTCAAGCATCCCATCAATGGGTACTAGTATAAGTTCTTATTCAAAGACCCCATCAATAGGTAATAGTCTGAATTATAATGTATGCTTCCCATCAATGGGTAATGATCTGAATTCTAATTCTAATTCATGCATTCCATCAATGAGCAATCATCTGAGAAAGGAAATAAAGTTGTGGTATAAAAAATACATCAAAATATGTATTTCCAGTTTCTGAAAACCAATTTTCCTAGTAAATTATGTTTCTTCAACAGCATTTATTCAAACATAATACCTTAGGAGAACTACTAATACCTCACAAATCTAGCCCTACCAGATTCTACATTCAATTAAAGGGAACTAAAGTTGTCTGCTGACCTAATTGGCAGATAGACAGAGTGATCTCCCCATTATATGTAAGGGCTTGTTGGCTAATTCTAGGAATACAACAGTTACTACTGAGCAAAAGGCACATTCTTCAAGGCTTTAACTGCTGGGAGGCCAGGAGTTTGTATGTGTATTACGATTGGGCAAGTAGTCTCAATGAAACATATTTTGCTAAGTAAAATTGGCTTCTTCTTCAAATATGTTACCCAATCATAATACCTTAGGAGAATAGGATGGAGGTGGAGGGAGGTACAGCCTCTTACCTGGGAGATATCACCTACAGTCTCCTAAAGTAGGTGAGACAGGTTCTAGGTAAACAAACTAAAGAGAACTTCATCTTTTAGGGCACAGCTTCAAAAGGAAAAAAATTTCCCCATGACACCGTGTCTTAAGAAGCTCTCGCTTGATTTGGAAAGGTGACATGCTGAGCTGTTGATATAGTTTCTACCAAATTGAATTGGGTCCCCTGTGTTGACAGATCTCAGATATAAGAGCTAGAGAATATGGACTCTGATCTCCATCCCACAACCTAAATGGTAAGCCAATAGTTCCAGTCTTGTAATAGGGCAACTAATCCAACCTTGTGATTTGAAATGTGTAATAAGTTCATCTGAGCTGGGATTATTTCCCTATATGCCGAGTGAATAACCCCATTACAATGAGACAGTCTGTTTTGATATCTCCTACTGTTTTTTAAGACTGGTGGAAAGTGGTGTGATCTCCCTCAATGCAATATCACTGTTCTAATAAGGTACCAACTGAAAGCTGAGACTGGGTCTTTTAAAAAGAGGTTTATGACAAAGTCTGGCTACCCATGGAAGAGGAACAATTTTTGGTGATGAAAGAAGATGCTGTCATGAGTAAGACTGACCCATCTTGATGGAATGTGCATGTAATTTGTATCTGCTGATAGGGCACATATGTTGCAAATACTGCCTGCCTTTTGCTAATGCCATGAGAAAATAGGTCCTGTGGGAGAAGGAGCACCAGAGATGCCCTTGAAATTGATTCTAAAGGTATCTTGTTCAACCCAGTTAATACCCATGACATAGGGCTAATGTTTTTGACAGTGTATAAACAAAATTAGAAAGTAGGTCAGATAAGTCCTGGGTTTGTCTGGTATCCACTCTCCCATGATGACAGGAGTCAGTGACCATGGAGTGATAGCCTTTGATTGTACTTGGTTTTAACTTTCTTCAATGAGCCAGAGGTCATTAGCTATATGCAGTATGGATGCCTGGAGAGGCAGGATATGCTTGTTTGTGCACTACTGAGTAAAAATGTGGAGGAGCCTTGTGCCTGAGCTACATGACTCGTTGTGAGAACAGTTTGAAGGCCTGTTTGATATTATCCTGAACTACATGACTGGTTGTGAGAACAGTTTGAAGGCATGTTTGATATTATCCTGAGCGACATGACTGGTTGTGAGCACAGTTTGAAGGCCTGTTTGATATTATCCTGAGCTACATGACTGGTTGTGTGAACAGTTTAAAGGCCTGTTTGATATTATCCTGAGCTACATGACTGGTTGTGAGAACAGTTTGAAGGCCTGTTTGATATTATCCTGAGCTACATGACTGGTTGTGAGCACAGTTTGAAGGCCTATTTGATATTATCCTGAGCTACATGACTGGTTGTGAGAACAGTTTGAAGGCCTGTTTGATATTATCCTGAGCTACATGACTGGTTGTGAGCACAGTTTGAAGGCCTATTTGATATTATCCTGAGCTACATGACTGGTTGTGAGAACAGTTTGAAGGCCTGTTTGATATTATCCTGAGCTACATGACTGGTTGTGAGAACAGTTTGAAGGCCTGTTTGATATTATCCTGAGCTACATGACTGGTTGTGAGAACAGTTTGAAGGCCTGTTTGATATTATCCTGAGCTACATGACTGGTTGTGAGAACAGTTTGAAGGCCTGTTTGATATTATCCTGAGCTACATGACTGGTTGTGAGAACAGTTTGAAGGCCTGTTTGATATTATCCTGAGCTACATGACTGGTTGTGAGAACAGTTTGAAGGCCTGTTTGATATTATCCTGAGCTACATGACTGGTTGTGAGAACAGTTTGAAGGCCTGTTTGATATTATCCTGAGCTACATGACTGGTTGTGAGAACAGTTTGAAGGCCTGTTTGATATTATCCTGAGCTACATGACTGGTTGTGAGAACAGTTTGAAGGCCTGTTTGATATTATCCTGAGATTCATGAGCTCCATACAGGGCAGGGATGAAACAGCTGCTGTCACGGTTGTTGGAGTAGATGAAGGAAAACACAAATTTTCCAAAGGGTTTTTGATGCAAGGTTAATGAGGTCACTGATTCACAACTCCTCACATCAAGTGGTACAATGCGGATGAGGCAACAGGCTTATTCCCTTGCTTTCTGTATCACTTCTGGAACCAGAGGTGCTGGAGAGAATGTGTATGTGTTCAGGTTGGTCCAGTCCAATGATAGGGTATCAACTTTCCAGTGCCAGAGAGACAAAGAATGAGAGTTTGACATTATACCATGTTGCAAACAGACCCATTTGGTATAGATCAGAATGAAAACCTAGGGATGGAGAGACCGTTCCTTCTTTACTAGTTGATTGTTTCATGACAAAGAGTTCACCAGTATGTTTAGGCATCTCATGGTATGGAGAACATGTCTGCGACTTTGTTGATGACAACATCACTTCAGAAAGTCCCACAAAATGAAACAGAGGTCTAGGAACACTAGAAATAAATCAACATTGAGTGTTTTGGTTCCTCTTGTTGTTTGAGATAAGTCACCACTGTAAAGTTGTCGGACAGAATGAGAACTTCCTTGCCATGAAAACATTCCTGCCACTGGTAAAAAGGCTTTCACAATGGCTGTCCTCTCCAGAAACAATGATATGAAGATGTCAGTCTTGGGGGGAGCATGGACCACTCATATCCCGACAGAATAGTAGGTGGGCTCCCAAGCTTTCATATTGGTGTTGGAACATAATGTAATCTTGAGAAGTTGGACATGTAGATGTATAACCTGCCATGAGTAAAATTCCCAATTCCACAGATAGTGCCTCAGTTGGTTGCAGACAATGAGAGGATGGTTCAGTGGGCAAACTTTAGAACTTTATTTGTGCAGCTGAAACACTGAAATGGGAGCATAAAAAGGTGACCTAGGACCATGAGGTCCACTGCTGTGTTGAGCAAGCCCAGTAGGCACAGAAATCCAGTGCAGACAGAATTTCCTCAAAATAAGGTCCTACCATGGGTAAAACTTTATTGCCTGATGATGAGGAAGACTAAATATGTTGCCTGTGTATTGAACTGTGAACAAATCAATGAGATGGTCTTAGGTCAGACTTTTCCTTGTTGAAGAGAAGTACTGGTTGGTAACAACTCATTGATGTTGTTGCAGGACATTGTCCAGATAACTTGATGCTGCTGCCCTAGAAAAGGTCTGGACAAGCGCCATTACTCAATTCTTCTGATGAGTGAAGACTCAGGGGCTATTGTTAAGTATCAATCAGAGTTCCCTGAATTGGTATACAATGTTGTAGGCAAACTTCAGAATGTCCTGGAAGCCTTGTAAATAGAAACATGAAGGTATGCGCAAAGTCCACAGTGATGGTATAAAACTTCCTCATGGTTGGCATTCAAAATTTGTAGCAATGATTCCAGTTAGAACCAAGTGGTGTGGATGAATTCATTGAGAGCGCTTAGGCCAATGACCAGACATAAGAATGTTGTCTGCCATTGTGACAAAGAAAAAATGTGGAATAGAACGAATGATAGGACCCTCTCAGTGCTATATCTGTTTTGGTATGTGAAAAATTGTAACTGGGTGGAGCTCCAATAGGAAGACTTTCTGAGGTTCGTGTCCTATGAGTGGCCCTTGAGTCCTGCTGATTTCTTGTACTACCCCTGTATTGATGTTGAGGATATGGGAAATATGTCTCCCTGATGGCATCTTGTGGACTTCATCCATCTGGAATTTAACAGTAAAAGGATAAACAGGCTGTGCTCTTAGATTGGCCATATAGTGGGCATTCAGGTATTATGACGGTAATATATCAAGAAGGAAGACTAAGTTTCATATTGTTAATGGGGATGCACAACCTGATAGGTATGCAAAAAGATAACTAAGTTCAAGATATATCATAATATATACTTACAAAGGACTCAATATTGTTTATCCTCTCTTTCTGCTGGAGTTCAAATTCCTTCCCCATCAGGCTGGAATCCAGTGGTGCTTGTAATCTTGGCAGTGGCCACTGGTAGTTTTGTTTCACAAGACAGATATGGGAGTAAGTGATAACTATGGATCTAATGACTTTTTTCATATTATCTGAAAATAAGTACAGTATTGTTTACAAGTTTTCATAAGGTATGAATTTTTAAATAAGCTGAACAATAATATATTCCAAAAAGCTGCTGGAGATTTACATAACTTGACTAATACCCATTTAATTGTATAAGACTGATGTTCAGTATGTGTGTCACAATTAACATTTCCTTATCATGCACCCAACCTGGAACTACTTTTATAACTTGAAATATTCAAGAACTGTCCAAGTAGCAATGAAGAATTTATGAGTATTTTATGGTATCTACAACAAGAAATTAAGAGTTAGTTGAGGCTGACAACAATAAATTTTGGGATAAAATGTTTGACAGTGAATTCTCATATGAAGTTGCTGTTTCCAAATCAAACATGATAAATAGGGGGAGATAAAGTTCTCTGCCACTGAAATATTGTACTGTAAAGTTTACAACTCCAGTAAGAAAGCCTTTAGGGAGTTATGTCAAGACATTGTTAGAAATGCTTCCATGTTCTCACAACACTTTACCATTGTTTAATTAAAGATTATAACTGGTGTCTAACTGGTTTCTGCAATGAAATAGGATGGTTTGAATCATGAATCAAGTATCCAATATTAATTAATGTACAGCAATTAAAAAGGAAACCGTATTTGATCTTAAAATGAGTTTGTTTATTGCCACAAAGTGCTGAATTCTGGTTAATATGATCTTAAACAAGAAGGTTCAAGAAAATGGAGAAAAAAACCCAGCTTTTAAACTGTGCACCCATCTGATGTCATTTCTTGTACCTGATATACCTTCCTGCACACAGTGCTATAATGTATCCTTCTGTATCTGTTATGCACTCCTATGCATGATGCTATAATTATCCCCACTGTATTAAAAGTTCCCTTCTTGTGCACCATATTTTAATGTATCCTATTATATCTGATATGCCATTCAGCACACCATGCTATAATGTATCCCAACTGCATCTGACTTGACCTCCTTCCTGTACACCATGCAGTTATGTATCCCTAATGCACCTAACATGCCCTTCATGTACACCATGCTTTAATGTATCCCCAATGTACATAATATGCCCTTCATGTACACCATGCATTAATGTATCCCCAATGTACCTAACATGCCCTTCCTGTACACCATGCTTTATTATATCCCCAATGTACCTAACATGCCCTTCCTGTACACCATGCTTTATTGTATCCCCAATGTACCTAACATGCCCGTCCTGTACACCATGCATTAATGTATCCCCAGTGTACCTAATGTGCCTTTCCTGTAGATCATGCTTTATTGTATTCCCAATGTACCTAACATGCCCTTCCTGTACACCATGCTTTATTATATCCCCAATGTACCTAACATGCCCTTCCTGTACACCATGCTTTATTGTATCCCCAATGTACCTAACATGCCCGTCCTGTACACCATGCATTAATGTATCCCCAGTGTACCTAATGTGCCTTTCCTGTAGATCATGCTTTATTGTATTCCCAATGTACCTAACATGCCCTTCCTGTACACCATGCTTTATTGTATCCCCAATGTACCTAATAAGCCCTTCCTGTACACCATGCTTTTTTGTATCCCCAATGTACCCATCGTGCCCTTCCTGTACACCATACTTTATTATATCCCCAATGTGCCTATCATGCCCTTCCTGTACACCATGCTTTATTGTATCCCCAATGTACCTATCATGCCCTTCCTGTACACCATGCTTTATTGTATTCCCAATGTACCTAATGTGCCCTTCCTGTACACCATGCTTTATTGTATCCCCAATGTACCTAATGTGCCCTTCCTGTACACCATGCTTTATTGTATCCCCAATGTATCTAATGTGCTCTGCCTGTACACCATGCTTTATTGTATCCCCAATTTACCTATTATGCCCTTCCTGTACACCATGCTTTATTGTATCCCCAATGTACCTATTATGCCCTTCCTGTACACCATGCTTTATTGTATTCCCAATGTACCTAATGTGCCCTTCCTGTACACCATGCTTTATTGTATCCCCAATGTACCTAATGTGCCCTTCCTGTACACCATGCTTTATTGTATCCCCAATGTATCTAATGTGCTCTGCCTGTACACCATGCTTTATTGTATCCCCAATGTACCTAATGTGCCCTTCCTGTACACTATGCTTTATTGTATCCCCAATGTACCTATCGTGCCCTTCCTGTACACCATGCTTTATTGTATCCCCAATGTGCCTATCATGCCCTTCCTGTACACCATGCTTTATTGTATTCCCAATGTACCTAATGTGCCCTTCCTGTACACCATGCTTTATTGTATCCCCAATGTACCTAAGTGCCCTTCCTGTACACCATGCTTTATTGTATCCCCAATGTACCTAGTGTGCCCTTCCTGTACATCATACTGTAATGCATATGTACTGTGTAATATTATTTGACTGATAATGAGCTGTAAGTAGCTCACTGTTCACTTCCATAAGGTCTCAATTGGCTGAGGGGTTTTCTTGTGGTGGATATAAAACGCCTTACCTGTATCGTCAGCTGTGTCCTTATCCTCCTGGAAACATAATGTAAGATATTTCACTAAAGTGGCCCCATGCTTTCCCTCTCCTCCCTCAACTACATCCTCCCCCTCCTCTAGCAGCTGTAGCACATACTCTTGTAGATTTGCCATGGTTGTGGGGTTGTTCTTGGTGATCCCCTGCAACATGCTGTGCTCACTAAATGTGCTGCTCTGGACAATGCCTACAGAGATCAGAAAATGGGAGAAATCTGCCATTACATTGAATAATTTTGCAGAACAGTGTCTCATATGAAATATACACATAATTAAAGAAAATAAAATAAAAAATAGCATAAGAAACAGAATTTTAATCTTGCTGACTCAATCAACAATATTCCACTGCCACACCCAAAAGTGATACTCATGTCAGCAATTTATTTATGATTTTAAGTGGGAACTTTAATAAGGAGAGATTTCAAGTTTTAAAAGGAATAGCTTTTACATGAGAACAGTATCTATGAACATACCTACTTATAATATTTTAACATATATGAGTATGATAAATAACTTTCACATTTAATAAACTAAAAAAAAACTTAATAGTTGTTTAGCTGCATTGTTGGCACAGCTGAGGTGATTGTGTTGTGTGTATCAATGTGTGTCTGAACTACATATAACAGGTAATTGTGTTGTGTGTATCAATGTGTGTCAGATTTACATATAACAGGTGATTGTGTTGTTTGTATCAATGTGTGTCTGAACTACATATAACAAGTGTGTTGTGTGTATCAATGTGTGTCTGAACTACATATCACAGGTGATTGTGTTGTGTGTATCAATGTGTGTCTGAACTACATAAAACAGGTGATTTTGTTATGTATTAATGTGTCTGAACTACATATAACAGGTGATTGTGTTGTGTGCATCAATGTGTGTCTGAACTACATATAACAGGTGATTGTGTTGTGTGTATCAATGTGTGTCTGAACTACATATAACAGGTGATTGTGTTGTGTGTATCAATGTGTGTCTGAACTACATATAACAGGTGATTGTGTAGTGTGTATTAATGTGTCTGAACTACATATAACAGGTGATTGTGTTGTGTGTATTACTGTGTGTCTGAACTACATATAACAGGTGATTGTGTTGTGTGTATTAATGTGTCTGAACTACATATAACAGGTGATTGTGTTGTGTATTAATGTGTCTGAACTATATATAACAGGTGATTGTGTTGTGCATATTAGAACTATATATAACCGCATAAACATCAGATTCTGCTATCATGAGTGTGGAGATCTTTTTTTTCATAAGTTCAAGATAAAGCCTTTTTTGAAACTGCTTAGTGTTGAAGCTATCTCTGATATTCTTGTGCAATAAGATTTTCAACTCAGCCATGTGACTGTACAGTAGCTGCAGTAATAATGGATGAGCACCTTTTTTGTCTGGTACAAACAAGACACCATTAGAAATTACTGGTGAAAGCCACATGTTGATAGGACTTTACATTCTGATGGATTAGCAAGATTTTAAGGATGACTGTCATGGTGGTTTTAATAGGCATCATTTCTCTTGGGACCAACTAGACATCATACAAAGTCTTTTACTGTGAATCCAATGTTCAAGTGACAATCTATTTAAGAGAATTAGTCACAAGTTTATCAATATGTTCATTGTGGCAACCATTTTTGTAATAAGACTGGCAACATTTTCATTCTTGACTAATTATCTATGATCATAATTAATCCTTTGGTGAAACCCCTTCTCTATATGACTTCCATTTAGGAGTAGCAATAACATGATTGTCAATATGGTAACCAAGATAGATATAATGGAGGACAAATCAGGACCATTTTCATTTAAGACCAACTAGACATCATCAAATAGTATTCTGGTGAAAGCCCAATGTTGATATAACTTTTTTTCTAGAAGGAGTAGTGACAAGTGATTCAAGATGGCTGCTTCTTCAGCCACACTTTCAAGACTATTTTTATTTTAAGACAAACTATAACAATATGATGCCTTCAGCTGAAAACTCAATTCCAATTGGTGGCCATAATGGACATCACATCATCATTTTCATGTCGGACTGACTAAACATAAAAATTCTACTAGTCCCCTTGTATGTCCACTAGGTTGTTTGCTGTCTTGTATAACATGGTCAGCTGGACCTTGGTTCACCTGTATTCAACTGATTCTGAATGGAGATTATCCAACACTGCAATGACAGTATTTTTGTTTATGCATACATGCCAACCTCTGGCAAGGAAAAAGCTTACTCCAGGTGAACAAAATGAATAATCTAAGCAGAAAAAGTGTAATCCACATATAACATAATAACATTTGATGCGCATATGTACAAAACACATTCATATTTTTGATAATTTTGGTGTCAGGAAGCATCCATTTGAACAAAGGACCAAAGCTGTATTATACCACTAGTTGTAGTCAGTATTCTATTAAGAGCTAGGTAAATAACGCCCCTGCATTTATAAAATTTGTTTACACAATTTAGTTCTGCTGTAAAAAAGAAGTTACCTTAGTATTTGAGTTAGTAAAATGATCTAATATAAGGTGTCTGTTTTACACTATGACCAATATTAAAATCCTTTCCACACAGCCTGCAATGGGGGTGAAGCTACCCTAGAATGGCACTGTATTGTGTTATTCATGTATTCATCTGAGTCGTTTTTTCCGGAGTTTTTTTTCTTTCTAATCCATCTGTGAAATCATTTGTTTAACATTTTTGCAGTAACATATGCATTGACTAGGTTAAATAGGAAAATTTGACTGCCAAATTCTGACAGAATTTTTCTGTACCTCACATTTTAACAAAAAATATGTGGTTAAAGAGTTCATTAATTTTGTAATCAGTCCCAACTGAGTCACTATTAATTTGATCTAATAAGGACTGTGTGCAGCTATTACCTCAATGACTGGTGAAAACTTAAGCAGCTCAGGCTGGACAGAATATGAATCATAACATTTTCTTTGCAGTGAAAAAATCAAGATATGAGAGTAAGCATCCTAAGATCTATAGCAGTTACTGCCTATTGTGAACTTTCATTACTCAAGTTGCATTATTCATCTTCAAAAATTTTTCTAGCAGATCCAGAATAAGCCTCAACTTCCACCGATTCGGGTGACCAGAAATATCTGGAGACTTGCTGTTCTGTCTACTGTACCTTTCTGAAAAAGGTTGTGATTTTCTTCCTTTAAATTTGCTACATTTATTTGATGGAAGAAAATGGGTGTTATTGTCATAAGAGGAAATTCTGTAAAGCACTGACATAAACCCTTCTTCACAACTAATCTTCTGTGATGTTTTCATCAGACCTCTGAAAAGAGGGTCATTTGAGCAACTAGAAGTATACAATGTAGAAGAGTTGAGCTGTCCCTAGGGACAACTCTTCCAATCCTTGACCTATTTGGGAGGTAATAATGTTAACATTTTGCCTTGCCCTTGCCTCTCCACTCACTCCATTTCATTTGTGAAGTTGACTTATAGGAGGCAGGCTACTTTATTGTTGTGCTTGCATACCTATTAACTGGAATTGTGGCTGACCCATTGCTCAATCAAGTTGCATAGAAATATTGACCATTTTCAAAAGGCCAAAAACCTTTTCATAAATCAATCAAGTTTTGTGTGAATACTGACTACTTTCAAAAGGCCAACAACCAACACATAAATCAATCAAGTTGTGTGTGAATATTGACCATTTTCAATAAGGGACCAATATTGCTGTTATCTAAAATCCTGAGAAGCAATAGTAGGAAACAGAATGCCAAATAAGGTCTCAGAATCAAGGGGTACATCCCTCAGACGATTCTTGTTATGTTATAGTGAAAACTCTGAAGAATATGAAGCTAAATATTGACAGCGGTGAGAAAGCTCTGCCAACATCACTTAGACAATGTGTTCCTTAAAGTCTTAGACACAGCCTATAATAGTCATTGCAAGGCAATGGTGATAATGATTCTACCTTTCCCTAAACTGAAGTCTTAGACACAGCCTATAATAGTCATTGCAAGGCAATGGTGATAATGATTCTACCTTTCCCTAAACTGAAGTCTTAGGCACAGTCTATAATAGTCATTGCAAGGCAATGGTGATAATGATTCTACCTTTCCCTAAACTGAAGTCTTAGACACAGTCTATAATAGTCATTGCAAGGCAATGGTGATAATGATTCTTCCTTTCCATAAACTGAAGGAAAGCAGGGATGGTGCTGGGTTTCACTAATGTTGCAAATTGTGATTCTTTTCTCTCATTGGCAACAAAATATACCATCTGGCAACTTTTTATGCAGCAATATATTTTGGTTGGTTTAAACATTTATATACAATTATGGGTTCTGGAGGAGAAATTCTAAGGTGCCATGAAAAGAAGTCGCAAACATGGATATAAAATGCACTGGGAGCTATCTATTGTCACATACAGAAATCATTTGTTCATTTTGACAAACGCATCTTAACAGCACATTTTTACATCTTAATCCGATTATGCAAACACCTACTCTGGGTATTGTAAGTTCTGATACTTTCAGATAGTCATGCTTTCAGATTTGCTACAATCAATTAACCTCTGAAGGTAGTAATGGCAACTACTGCAATCAACCAAATAAGTGACTTTTTGTTGGATTTTTTTAAGGTACCCACACAAAAATATTGGTCTCAATCAATGCTCTACTACAGTTATTTGATATTACTGCCACAATAACTAACCTGCATTTGTTTGGTCCTCGAAAGATTGCATTTAGCAGTGATGTCAATAACGCATTTACCCTTTGTCAAAGCAAGCCAACTAAAATCTTCAATAAAAACAAAACACCTTTCATCAAAGGAAGTCAGCACCAAACTGAAATAAAAGCCATGGAATCTGATTGTTCGATTTTCAGGAGTGATTTCAAATACTTTTATTGTGCCATGAAAGTTTCTACATTGTGGGAAAAATGTTTAGGCTTACGATCACTACCACAGGCAGTGTAAAACACAAATCAAATTTTAAATCTTTTGAAGCCATACATAATTGGTCACAAAGATGTCTGTTAAACTTTTTACTTTGTTTATGTGTCATGTTTTCATTTCCCAATATATTAACAGCCTCATCCCCTTGGTAACCTTGACAACATGATAGCTGTTTCCTGGCATGGGTAGTGTAAGCTCTGTTACATTCAGATAGTCATGCTATCAGACTTGCTACAACTAATTAACCTCCTAAAACTTGAATGGCTGAAATCTACCATGTGTTTTTTTTTTAAATGAATGTGCCCAAAATACAGTTTTGCTGAAATGTCAAAGGAAATTGATAACCTTTGAAGCACTGATTGTTCTGTATAAGACAATGAAAACAACAAATGAAAATAAAGTCAGTCTCAATGTTCTACTACAATTATTTGATGTTACTGCTGCAATAACAAACTTGCATTTGTTTGGTCCTCAAAGGTTTGCATTTTGCAGTGACTTTAATAGCACATGAACCCTTCATCAAAGTAAACCATCTACAATTTACAATAAAAACAAAGCACCTTTCTTAAAAAAGTCACTACCAAACTTAAAAAAAAAAACAATGGAAGTTGACTGATTGTTCCATATTCCAAAGTGATTCAAACACTTTAATTCTGCCATGAAAAATTTTGTAACAGTGTTATGTATATTTAATTTTAAATGTTTGTTGGGACTAGGTCTAGGTTTTTATAATTTCCTTAGTATATTTTGCACAATCCAGGCTATGGTGTTTATTTCTTTAAATTACTGCATTAAAGTGTTTATTTTCTCTAGAAATAGAAAAGTACTCTGATAAAATTCTTGAATAAAGACATTCACTGTAATTTATAGTGAATTCAAACCTAGAATTATATTACTGTGATTCAACAAAAGATTGCTGACATATCAACACTCTATAGGTTACCCCAGACACATCACCACCTTCAGTTTTTGAATTTATTCTGGACCTGTACTGAATTTTATTTAGGACATTAAATTGTTAGGACATGTGTTTGTAATTCTTAGATTATTTTAGGAGTTATTTGGCAATACTGTAAATTCTTTTTTTCTCATTTTCACTCTGTATTCAAGGGAAATAAATTATTTGCTGAATTTTACAATGCTTGTTGCCATTCACTTTTCTGTTACCGATTTTAAGACCACAGGCTCATAACAGCAGGGAAAATGAATAGGCTTATGTTTATCACTGGTGGCATAAAAGACAAATTAAATTTTGAATCTTTTGAGATCATATAAGTTTGGTCACAAAGATGTTCAACTTTTTATTTTGTTCATGTGTTTTCATTTCCTTGTTAACAGCCTCATCTCCTTGGTAACCTCAGTAACATGTTAGCTGTCTCCAGATGACCAAAATTTAGGCTATGTACATGAGGCAATAAAACCACTATAAAGCCATTTACTACTGGAAAACAGTGAATTGTTTAGTGTCACATGATTGTTTACATCGGGATAGGTCAAATGAGACATAATACTTTGGATATATCAGTTATTTGTGCTTTCTATTGTGATGTGAATAATATATAATTTTTTTAACCTGTGATCCAAACTAAAATATGTGGATTTTTATATACATGTACAGTACTTTAGGCTTTATGGATTCTTCTACACAACTGTAAGATGTCAATATATTCATATATTTCAGACTAGTTTTGTCTTCAATTAATAAAAAATTTAGTTTCAATTGCTTTTTTTCTCTCACTGTAAATCGTAATCACTCTAGTCAGGTCACCTACAAATTTCACTTCTAGGCGAAATATTTTTTTTTTAGCTGTTTCCCGCTTATCGTTACATTCATGAAAGTCAACAATATTACCTTGGTAATAGAGATATTGAGATAACCAGGAAGTACTGTATTATGAAAATGGCGACACTTTCTGAAAATTTGCAACAAAATTTTAAGGTCGGCAAATTTTGGGGTGACAAATTTATTAATGCCAGCACCATCCCCTAGGAAGCTGCTGAAAACAGGTCAGGATATGATAAAACGATCTTTGACTCCAAAACCTCTAAGGACTGAACCCAGACGTAAGCAAAGGATCTCTTTGAAATGCCCACTTGTGAAGCATCCAAAGGGTCAACAGCTAGGCTGATGAATGAACCTTGTAACTCAAATCTGATGTTTAGGGTATCAATTTTCAAGAACTGAGCAACCTTTACTGTCTTACTGATTCTTGACCTTTGCTCAAATTCTCTGACCATCAGTGGGTGAGGAAGTAGCAGCAAGTCTGGTCTGGACATTGCCCCTGACATTTCTTCCAAGAAAGATAAATAGTACATGTCAGTAAAAGACATTTTAGACTCCATTGACAGACATGTCAAATGAACAAGTCTCATTTTCCTTGACCACTTGTGACAATTTGTAAGGATTTTGATAGCCTAGTCCAAGAGGGTATGCCCCATCCTTTAGAAATTTAACTCTTGTGAATATTCGAGAATTGACAAAGTATCATCATCTTCCTGCTCCAAAATTTAGTGGAAAATAGAAGCAATGGACCCAAACAATCCCTAACAGGGAAGGTGTGAAAGTAGGGACATATATATTCTGTGATGCAGAACTGCTTTTGACAGGTGTCATGTTAGAAGAGTGAAGGGGACTAACCCTCTCCTTCCTTGATGACCTTTCCTGCGGAGCTGGTGAGGGTCATCAGACCTTGCCATACATGCAGGTGGCCACACAGATGATATCAAAGATGGTATAATGGAAAGTTCCACATACAAAAAGGAGTAAAAGTTAACATAGCAAATTAATGAACATCAGTCCAATTTCCTATTACTGGAGAATGTGTAAAAGCTGGCACTGTCCCTGTGGTTGGATATATAGATAATGTAGCAAAATGGAAGCATTCAAACTTATCCCCAGTACTATACCTAGATTTGGCTTTTTATGAAGACACAGTGTTTCCTGCCTAGTGACTGGTAGTCAGTGACTAGTAGTATTAACTGAGCTTGATTTTGGCATGATGTTTCCCAATCCTCATATAATTAAGTGGTGCACTCTGACCCTGCAAAATGACTACCCTTTATCAAATAAACTAACTTCTTTTTAGATTTAGATTTTATAAAACTGAATGACCAAAGGAAAAATGCGAGAAAATAACTTTACCTGATGAATGTCATTGTGTCGAATGTGCAAAACTATGAAGCAAATATGGATTCTTTTAATTTTAAGGGAAACAAATTAGGTGAAACAAAATATCTATGTTGGGGTTTGCATCAAAACAAGAAAATCCCATTCACTGGGTTACATTGGTCTCCCTTTAATTGGGGTTTCCTTGTCTCTGAAAAAACTACAACATGAATTCTAATAATCTCAAACACTGATAAATAGAAAAAACATCACCTGTAGATTTTTTTTCCCCTTCCATAGAGTTTCTATTGTGGCTAGTTATACAAAGGAATTAAGCTAAAAAATCAGAAGGGCAATAACTTTAAGTAAAATCGTGGGAGCAAAGTGATTCATCAATGGTTGGATAGATAGATGGATTCAAGGATTATTGTATATCTCCCATCTTTATGATGGTTTTAAAAATAAAGGTAAATTAAAAATTTGAAACAAAACCTCCAATTATTGATACAACTGCTTCTGGATTAGTGATCAATATATATCTTATTATCACTAATAGAGGCTTTGCATGAATTCAGATGCCCTGCATAATATTTCATCATTTACAAAGTACTTATACCAAAATTATAAATATTCCATTAATAAGAATTTTTACAGTGCACATACATTACTGCGTTATTGGTATTGTTGTTGCTGTTGTAGGGATTAACGCCATTTTTCAGCACAAGATAGGCTATACATGGTGGCCAGTATTAATGGTGGAG
The DNA here is from genome assembly GCA_016746295.1 of Potamilus streckersoni. Taxonomy (NCBI): domain Eukaryota; kingdom Metazoa; phylum Mollusca; class Bivalvia; order Unionida; family Unionidae; genus Potamilus; species Potamilus streckersoni. The sequence continues at coordinate 2,435,683 of JAEAOA010001023.1, forward strand.
GAAGAACCCTGGAAAACCCAGTGAAGAACCACTGACCCACGAGAAGCTACTGGCAGGCTTTCTCACTTACCCACCTTAGAAGAGTCTGGAATCAAACTCACGCAGACAGAGGTGAGATGGCAATGATCCGTAAATGGTCAGTGCTTTAAACCACTTGGCCACTTGGAGCCCCTCATTATTGGTATTATTCTTTTAAATTGCTGCACATTAATAAAAAGGAAATCTTTTTCATCTCATTTTGGTCATTTAAAGGCCAACCACTTTATATGTGACCAAGGAAGGACAGTTTACAACTTAATGTTGTTGTCTTTCCTTTTAAACTACTGTGAAAAAAGGGGTGCAGCCTTGAAAAAAACACTGTTGATTGTTAAATCTAACATCTTTTAGAGCTAATAATTCCATAAAATCTGGTCTCTCAGTAAAAAAAAATATACAAACTCAAGTAGAAACTCAGAGCTATATGGAATTTTAATACCTGTGAAAAATGATAAGAAATTTTGGCATCTTTTTTCATCTCTGATGATAAAGGTGAAGCTGGAGCACTCTGTTCCAAACTCCAGTCTCAGACTCTGGTATCCCAAGCCAATATCAATGTATCGTAACTCTGTGATTGGCTGATTATCAATGCATGTCAGCCAGTCTGAGTCAACATCCAAGTCGCTGGTGAACGAAAAAAAAATATAAAATTTGCTTTTGCCTGCAGCTATAAATGATGCTGAAAATATATGGCATTTGTTGTCTTTATTGTTTTTGTTGCTTTTGAGGCTTAAATTGTCTATATTTTATAATTTTGCTTCAGTAAAAACTTTACTATGCCAATCAACATGCTCATTTCACTCAATCTGTGTTAAATCATAGCTGCCAACACTAGGGTATAAAAATACTGACTGCTTATGACAAATATACTGATTTTTGGAACAAATACTGATTTTTAAAATATTAATTTTCAAGTAATTTTTTACAACATCTAAAACTATCTGTAATGTAGGACAGTACCATCCTTAATTACTTAATGTTGAAGATGCATGTGTTGCAATTGCGATCTTGCACCTTCTGAATGGGCACCCTTTTCATTTGGGCATTCAAGCACAGGTCGTTTATGAGCCTTTTCCAAACCACATTTTATTTTCTGTTTTCAATCATTATCGATACCAATGCCCCATCTTTCACTGATGATCTGAATTCTATGTGATTTTCTTACTGAACTGTTTTTTTTTCACACGAGTAATCCTTTGTAATTTTACTGTCTGGAAGATGTGTGCCTAACAATGTACGAGTAATTGTTAGATCAAGATTCATTTCTAAAAAAATTTAGTAAACTGAATTTCAATCAAATTACATCGAGGTTATCTATGGGTTTTATATGTTGTGTGTTTAGGCCTAGTTGTGTATGATGAAGCAGCAAACTGATGATTATTATCTTTCTCTGGCTCTTATATTTCATAAGCACCTCCATGTCCAATAGTGAAATCACATTACACAATTTGCAAAACATAGTTTTCTCCTTTACTAGATGGCTCCACAAATCTAAACAAGATTGCACAATTGTCCTTCCAGTTCAGTTCTCTTGTCTTTTTTGGTGGAAATTCCTAATATTCTGTTTCCTATTCAATATGATTAGAAGTTGAATATTAGGAAGATGAGACAGTGATAGCAGTATCTGTTTGCAAAATCCAATATGGTGGGTAAAGACAGGGATGGTAGCCTTGATTTTAAATGAACAAACCATATTGTAGAACTGTATTCCTATATACATGCAATACATTTCTATCAGAATGAAACCGAGTGCCCATTCTAAACTTAAAATTGCAAGGAAATTTTTACTATTTTTTTTGTAATTTAAAAAAGTTATTGTTTGCACAAAAAAAAACAATACACATGTAGTCAGGTCCAAAATATGGAGCACATGGCAGCTATGTTAAATGCAAGAGTTCAGCAACACTGTAGTTTAAAATTACCAGTCGGAAAAGCCTTACCAACTGTTTCGATCTCCAATAACCCTGTAGATCAGAATACGACTGGATGTTAGCACCATTAGGCCTAGGAATTCATCAGGATTCATATATTGGACAATATCACACTGCAAATACAAAGTACTTTTATAATTTATCTAAATTATCTACAAACCTAATTACCTACCCACCTATCTAAAAGTGTTATGGAATGGTATGGCTGCATTAGCCATCTCAAAATGTTTCAAAAAGATAAAAAAAAAAACTGTTCATGATCATGACTTCCATTCATAGATTTGACAATGGGTTCAAATTATTTCTGTGATGCATACTCTCATAATGAATAAACAGCTTTTCAGATAATTAACAATTTATTTTCTTTGCACATTTATTATTACCAATGTTAGGTAAGTCTTGTTTTAAAACATGCATGTGCAACCTATGTCCCATGGGCCACATACATACTGCAACTTGGTTTCATCAAGTTATATTGACTTTGTGGCTTTAAAAATGGATATATGGCCCATACACTGGAGGATGCTGCAAAGAAAATATTCCAAAATAACTTGGAAAATGGACATTCTTCATATCACTTTCTTGTCACAGGGAAAACAAAAACATTATCTACATTGTAAATTTTGTTACTTGCATTTAGAAAATTGTGATAGCCCCAGTCAACAAAAGAATTTTTTAAAAATGATAAATTATGTTCAGGTTCATAAAAGACAATGTAAAATATTATAGTTTTAGCTTACCTCTAGAACTCCTTGGCATTTTTCTTCCCCATCAAACAGCTTCAGCTCCAAATACAATTGCAGATTGTGATCAATATTTGTAAAATAGCTATAATCAACTGAATTATTGGCTCCTACACTTTTGTCACCTTTGCTGGATTGAGCAGATTCCAAGGATTTAGAATAACCTGTTCCATTTTTGTTATTTTTCACTTCTTTTGATGCAACATTATATTCATCTGTTTGCTTAGTATACATCCCATGCATTTTGAAAGCACTGTCCATCTTTTTATCCCTCTGAAGTGCTGGAACATCTGTTGTAACAAGTATGGAGGAATCATTTTCATCGACAATGTCTTTCTGACTTATGAGTCCAGAACTGCCATAAATACTTACGACAGGCTTTTGCCTAGAGTCGGACTTAATTGGAGTATTGTTAGCTGTGAAATAAACAGTACCACTGTCATTGTGACCTTTAATATCCTTGCCATTTTTCTCACAGTACAATGAACCTGGCATCGAGTCTTGATATTTCTTGCCTGCTGCTTGATCCTGTCTTTGACCTTGATCCTCATCTAAATTAAGTTTTTGTAAGTCAAAGTCAATATCAATCATTGTTGCACATCTTCTGTTAATGTAAGTTCCTCTTCTGTTGCTTTCCCATCTCTGGATGTGTTCATCTTCTGAATCTCGGTATCTGTTTTCAGGCGATTCACTACTGGATTTTTGTAGGGTCAGGAGGTCATCTGATGAAACTGGACTTGGATCCACACCTAAACCTTCCTCTGTAGGAGAAGACTTATTAATAGGCAGTGTTTTTTCATATACACTTGAGACCATGCTTGAACATATACTACTTGAAAGTGGAGAACCTATTGGAGTTGTTTCCCCTGGAATGACATTTGAACCTGAACTTCCCCTTAAAATAGCAGTTTTTGTGGGTGAATGTGAAGTATCATCTTTTAGTGAGATCATTATGTCTGGTAACTGACCACTTTCTTTTTTAAAGAAGCTTCGAAAAACAGTTTCATCTTCTGCTTTTTCATTTAGAGTACAAACATCAATGACTTCAGAAATGGTCTCAACATCACCTTTATTTGAAGTATTAATAACCATTATATCACTTTCAACAGAAGAAACACTATTTCTGGATGTCTGAAATGTTGAAACAGCTGGCCTGTTTATATCTAATCCTAAGTTACTTTTTTGTGAATTTTGAGCACTTTTGCCTGAATCAGATGATGGCTGCTCTCCTCTTCCTACAAGGTTGGTGGCAGGGTGACTGGGATGTTGAGTATTGATGTCGTCTTCCATAACTGAATCTTGTTCACATTCTTCTGAAAAACAAATGACGTCTTCAAACAATTGGGCATTTTTAATCAGAACACTGTTCATAGAACACAAATACCATAAGAACCAAACTAAGTGCAAAACTTAAACAGATGGATGAACGGACAGCCAGACAGACAAGGGTAAATCAGGACCACCAGACAGACAAGGGTGAATCTTTGTCAAAAAATTGTCATATATGTGTCATAAAAAAAGTTAGGTACAGTAATTCTCAGCTCTGCATGATACTCAGGGTCCATAAAGTTCTCAGTATAGTGTGTGTGTGTTTGTGTGTGATCTGGTATTTTAACATAGCTATAACAATTTTTAAGTCATATCACTATGATGTCTGCAGTGGGGCAGTTTATAGTGATGTCGAGCACTGGGCCATCATGCCACAGACATCTAGCACAATGCCCCACCCAGTTACATTATCCCGACATCAAACCAACCAGTCCTAAAACTAACCTCTTAATGATGAGTGACTACTGATACAGCTGTAAGTACCATTTTTATAAGTCATTGGTATGACTCAGTCGGGATCCAAACCTGCATCTGAGGCAGATGAGCTAAGCACTAGACCACCAGAGTGGTCTCAGTTCAGTGTATTTCTGCTATAGCATGATGGTTTGGGGTAAACAAAGTGCTCAATACAGTGAATCCTTGCTATAATATGATACAGAGCTGCTAACCCTTCTGACTTGCATTTAGTGAAGAGGAATAAAACTTCATGATTTCTGAAAATAATTACTAAGAAATAACTCAAATGGCAAGTCTTCAATAAAAAAATGATAGATTCAGTGATTTCACCAAATTTGTACCTCTGTTTCAGGCTCAAAATTGTTCATGGGTACCTCTTACAACACTTACCCATATTGAAGGTTCATTTTAAAAATTTAGAGTTGCTGTGTATAGGCACCATTTTAAAATAAATGTTCCAATCTGGCCCCCATTTTCTTTATGAGTATATGCAAAACTTCTCATAAAGAATAACTTAAAATACAATCAAATACTGGGCAAACTGTACAAATTGAATAAACCTATACCAATATCCCAACTAGCAGTACAGGACTACTATTGACATTACTAATGATATCTTGACTAGCACTTTACAGGATAAAGGTTATTTTATTCCAGATTTAAGCAGATTGGAAATGTGGGAATTTGTGATTTTTTTCATGTGGGGTGAATCTGTGAATCACTATCAAGAGTAGCAAAATTCAATCCAAAATCTTTATGTTTGGCTGCTTTGCATGATGGTCATGGTCCATAAAGTGAACCTGCTATAGCACAATGATTGTGGACTCCAAAATTCTATAGTCTTATCATGCAATGTCATGTGAATTAACTAAAAATTATATTACTTGTACATCCATCTACTACACAAGACCTGAGGGGAGGAAAGAATGCATACTAAATGATAAAATACTTAAAACAATTATATATTTAGTGTGTTGGGGAAGAGAACCATTAATTTGTATTCATGTAGAACATGTAGTACTTGAAAATACAGGACAGGAGTTCTGTGACTGGCCTGATGGTCTGATGGATCTGAAGTTGATACTGGCAATCTAGTTAATATTTTATCAGAACCTGGAATTCAAATCTCATGTCCAGGGAGCAATTGGAAATGTAGTCAATGACTTATTGCTCACATGTTGTCATTAGTTTCCAATAATCATAAACTCTACATCCTATGCAAAGTATAAGGGAATTCTGTCTATTTTGTGACCATCCTCTATGTTACCCAGTCAATATATTCTATTGTACAATGCACCTCACAAGAAATATGAGTAAATTTAATTTTTCAGCAGTACTGAGATGTTACACATATGCATCAAAAACCTCCAGACAACCTAGCATATACCAGACATTTCTGACAGTAACATTATAATGATACAAAATACTTTTGTTTGTAATTATGAATGAAAATCTAATTATTTTCTCAAGTTAAACTTTTAAGCTGCAAAATAAAATAATTTCAAACACCTTATCTGGAAAAATAAGCATGGGCTGGAAAATAGCCATATAATGGGTGTAATACTGAATTGAGTTTCTGGCATAATTGCTCTATAATCCATTGTTGCACTTCCACCACCAAAGCAGACTATGATATTTATTGCCATGCAAAGCTGATCTCATTGATAACGCTATGTAGATTCTCAGGCTCAATTTACCTTATATCATTTCCAATATGATAACAGTAAATACTACTTAACTTTGTTTCAAATAGAAGTAATGACATACACAACAATAGGAAAATAAAGATCAATAAAATAAACAAAAGGCCAGTCTTGGTCTTATTAATTGGTTGTTCAACAACAGAAAATCAAAAAAGTTTGATGGTGCTGATAAAGTTTTCAGAAATAACACCATAGAAAATATAAGACACTATTGCTTTTGCTTGAGACATCACATTAGTAATCATTAATAAGAGAATGCTAAACATTTTAATCAAAAGCAGTCATAAAGTTTCAGGAGCCAAACCAGTTCTTAAGGCTAAAATTACAAAGTTTTTAGTAAACTGATAATGCTTACCTATCACATTAATACTAGGATTACTCACTGAAAAACAAATCATATTTCTGTCTATAAAACATATAAAGGGAAGCAACTTGTTAACTCCCCTAGGTGGCCACCCATTACTCTAATTTCAAGAGCTGAAATCTTTAAAGTTGTACCTCATCCTGTGAGGGCACAGAGTATGCTGAATTAATAATTATCTTTAGCCCAGTGGCTAGCACTTGGGGGATTGTATCTTGCTTGCGTTCTGTGGTAGGAATGGTCATTGTGGATATTCTCTGTGTGCCTCAGACAGCATTTGAGAGTACAATAAGTGTCCTGCAGCTTTGATTCTCTCTACTGGTCAGTCAAATAGAGAGAATGAATAGTTATTTGTCAGAAAGAAACTGACTTGGATCAACAAAAAGCTTATAGAGCTCATTCACACTGCATGTTGAAGCTAGTAATATAATGACAGACGTCTTGCATGATAGTTGCTTCAGTTTGATGAAAGACCAGAGCTCAAACTTACAGGAGTTGAGCCACATCAACACCAAGGAGAATTCCATTTTTGGAAAGTAGGTAAATGTGCTCTGGATTTGTCCAAATTGGAGAGGAAGTAAGAAAGATCTCTCCAGGATATGGTGACTTGAATATTTATCTGATAATGGGAACACCAATGAAAGTATTCTCATACCAGATCACAAAGGTCTGATTATTTTGTTCACCTTGTTAGATGAGGTAAATCACTATAATTGAATTGCCTGATATTACCAGGACAGTCTATCCTGCAATGTGTTCCACCTAAGTGGACCTTTTTGAAAGAGGCAGATATAAAGACTTGTCCACTTGCCACAGACTATAACAAAGAATAGTAGCAAGTATGCTCTCCAACCCAAGAGACTAGTGCCTTAATAGATTGTTATTTCCAGTTTTGAGATTTATGTGTGTATTTGTATTTCCACTGTTCGCTCCTTCTTGTGTTGAAGGGAGTGTTTGATCTCAGTTGATCATGATGAGGTGGGCACACATAAAGGTAGCCTTGGTAACTGGTGCACTACCACAGTGAATATACTAGGGAGTTGAAGAAACTTCCTTGATGATGTTTTGACTGATGCTTTTTCCAATGAAGACCAATACTTTTGGTGCATTTTGGAGGAAGACACCAATTTTGATTAGTGTTAGAAACATGTTGTCCATACCTAGAAGGATGTCCTGAACATATCTATGATCAGTCCATGTTTTGGTGATGGCCCTTGAGCTTCATTTGAGGCCCACAATATGTAAAGCAAAGACATTTGCATGACATTGCATGAATCCACATATGGAAGTATACATCAGACAGATGAAATCTGATCATATATTTGTCATGTTCCATTAAAAAATAGATGAATATTTACCATCTCTATCTCTAAATCTGGTATACTGATTGAGCCTGCTCAAGTCTATCCCAAGTTTCATTTTTCTGTTGACTCTCCACCACCAGTTTTACAAGCAAACAATCTATTCCCTCTGGAATATACACCTTCACTAGATTGCCTTGGGATTCCATCATGAAGGGAATAATGAAAGTGGAAAATACCAATGTCTTTTCAGAATGGGCAAATTTAAGTTGGGCAAAATAGATGTCTGGTGTTAATAGGAGAATTACTAGCGAGTTGGAGGAATGGTTGGTCACTGAGATTGGCAAGAACCCTGCCTATGAAGGTTCATTTGGCCATGAACATCCTTCTGTTGACAAGAAACTCTCATGCAATCTCTGGCATTGATTATTGCTTCTCTAATATATTTCCTGATAGGTTTTTGGAGATAGGGGCTTTAACTAATAATTGATGGATTGATGGAGGGACAACAATTGTGCCACTTGTTTTCTCACCACTCAAATTATTCCCATGGCATGAGGGGAACTGAGAGAGTGAGAGCACAGGGTGGCTGTATAATGTGACTTTTATGCAAGAAATACACAGGAGTGCATCTCTTCTAATCAAATCTTGCAAGAGACTGTGGTGGCATGTGGCACCGCTTTATGAATCACCTTTTTGATGTGGAACAACTATGGAATGTCCATCTGGAGTGGAAAGATTGGCTGGGTCAGATGGCTACAAACGTAATGTAAGTTTGCTGTGTATCACAGAGATGATGTAGATTACTGGGTGTAGTATGCTGTCATAGTAAGGTAGTCTGGTCCACAACATTGAATGGTAATCCCACAACTCCAGCTTCAATATACAAAACTATGCACAGGTGGGGGCTGTTTATTTTATTGCACTCACATGATGATAATGCCTATTATAAAATATAAATTTTATGCAATTCCAATACTTGATTGTAATCACTTGTCCTGGTGTCAAGTAGGTCTACAGTTTCCACTGTGCATTTTCTTTATCTTCACAAAGGGTGTGGGTGTCATCTTGACATCATTAAAACTCATTAAATATTCTGAAGTGTGGTGGGGTGGAGACTTAAAATACCATGCTCCTATACAGTGTATAAAAGTGTTCTGATATAATTTACCAAACAAAAGAATGGTGGAAGGTCAAAACTGAGTAAACATTTAAACGGATTCAAAGAGGCACCATTTACATTTGCAAGCTAAAGTCAAAACTAGTTGAATCCAGGATCATACCAGATGTCACCTAACTGGAATGAATGGGATTTAACCTGTAAGAGTTACTTTCCTTCATTGATACAGATGGGGGAAATATGTTTTTCCGCTTTCTGGGAGGCCTGGATTCAGAGGTAGCACAGATTAATCCTAATATTAATGTATTTGACAATAGTTGCAAAGTACAGAATATGATGTTTTATGAGTTATGTCAAAAGCACAAACAGTAGAACAACTCTGTCTAGTTTGATGTTTCAAAGTTCTGAAAGCAAGTCTTTGTCAACCATGTAAAAAGATTCACTGGGATTCTACAAAACTTTCAGTCTTGTGGGCATTAATGTTCCTAGTTCAAAGTGCTATCCAATGTTCTTAAATCATATAGTATTTTTGACTGAATATCTGATAATTTCTCTTTGTTTTTTTCCAAGCGTTTGGTATTTTTGACTCCATAGCCTGGTTTTAATGGAATATTTGTTGCTTTAAATTTTTTCATATTTCAACATCTCTATGCATGTCACTTTGCTCCACTGTCTCTGTCATATTTGGAATAAATTAAATTTAAATACAGGTCAAACACGTTATAACACGATGCTTGGGGTCCAAAGAATAATAGCGCAATATAAACTGTATTGTGTTAACAAAGTTTTCAAAAACTTTCCCATTAAAAATGGTCATTGGGATTTCAATGTCATCAGTTTTAACAAACCTCTTGATCATATATTTGTTTTAAGAGTTATACTGCCATTATGTCATAAGTGGAATCACATTATAAAGAATCACACTATAATGAGTGTAACTGATATATATTTATATGAATCAGATAAATACAATATCATAATATTTTAATGTTTCTAAATTAATTAAATCTTTACTTACAATAATATATAACTGAAAAATTGAAGAATAAAACACTGCAAATTTCAAATGTTTTATTTATTAAGTCTACTTTTTCCAATTATTTGTTAAGTCTACATACAGTAAGATCACCGTGCACAAAGTACACCACTAATCTAATATCCAAGAATTATTTTTACAAGTGAATCTATTAAGAGATACTATATTTGAATATTGATTTAATAAAAAGAGATGAGTTTCATTTTGTAACATCAGAAAATTATCAATTCTGAGTGGCTAAAAATATTTTAATAGCAGCAGAATTTACCATGTCTCTTTTTCTTAATATTCTTTTGTCTTCTTAGGACAGGTGGAGTCAATTGATCAGGCTCTTTTTTAAGTCTGTTGAAAAACGAAAGTAAAATATTTAGAATTTTATGTAAATTCAAACAAAACAAAACAAGAATTTCCCTCCCAAAAACATGAGAAAAAAATGAACTAAAACAAAATAGTACCCCACATAATAAAAATATTTTCTATAACAATACTATCTCAAAATACCAGAAGTATAAAAAGTCAATAAACTAATTTGATATCACAATATCTTTTTCTATAAGAATGTGCTGCCATTATACCTCAATACATATTGCATATATTTTGAACCCTATGTAAATTCAAACAAAAACCAATGATCAAGAAAAAAGGAAAAACCAAACTGTCCCCCTGTATACTAAAACTCATTGCATGAGAATACTATCTAAAATTACCTGCATTGCCCTTGAACCATTTTTCACATCTCAATATTTTTTTGACTATTATGCTAACAGAATATTTTAAAACATATTGCATTTAGTGCATATAAATATGTAGTAGCACATAAATTTTTGATGAACTGAGAAAAATAAAGAAAACTTTTTTCTAATAAAATGTTTCCTCACAATACCTTCCCAATTATAATAACTTAGAAGAATTACCACTACCTCATACCTAGCAAATCCAGCTCTACCAGGATAAAGTTTTGAAGAAAATTAAGGTTATCTGGCCACCAAAGTGGCAGTTAAATAGAGTTTACTATCCCTTATATAATGAAAAGTGCCAAACCCCAAGCATGCTGCAGTTATTACTGTAGCAGAATGAATGCTTCTCTTAGAAGAATGTCACTGAGGGGAGGCTGATAGGCTTATGAATAAGAACAATACTTTACAAGAAAAAATTGATTTCTTCTTCAGATGTTTACCTTATCATTACACCTTACGAAAACAGGTAAAAGGTGTAGGGAGTTACATTGACTGCTGATGTGCACCATTTATTAAAGAATTAAAATTCCCTCTTACAAAATCAACTTTAGTCATAAAGTTGAGTCCTTAGGAAGTTGTCAAATGACCTGAAAAGGTAACCTGTTGTGCTGCAGGCTCCACCAAGTCTAGCTGAGATTTTTGGGATGAAAGATCTCCGAGTTAAAAACTCCAAATAAACCTAACAAAAGTTTACTATGACCTTTTGGTCTCAAGTACTGCACACCACAAAGCTTCAGCCCAACAAGCACATATCTGATGCATATTCATGAAGTGTCAACCTCAGCAAGTAAGACATTAAGAATGGTTGTCACTTCCATATTTCTAAAAGTTTACAAAGCTTAACGTACACTTCATCCTGCCTAATATCTAAATCTTTAAGACAAAAATAGAGCAGATATTATACACAGGTACAGACAGGAATAATCTGCTTTATGAACTCAGAGGATACACTATGTGAAAATTCATCTTCAAGAAAGAACCATGTGACAGCCTACACAGGTAAAATTACATAATTGTCAATATCATCTTATTACCATATGGTCTTAAAATAAGTAACAGAAAAACATAAAAAAACCTGCAAAGTTTTGTAAAAGTTGACAATTCATTTCCCTATAATACAAAGTGAAAATTTACAAGAACTTACAAAATTTTGAATGAAATCTCAAATAGTCCTTAAAGTTATATTACAAGTCTCAAAGTATAGAGTATTGTGAATGAATTCCAGCTGTGTTCCAAACTAATTCCAATACTGAATGTGCCACTGTGGCAGCAGTCTTGACTGTGCTGATGTGTTAACTGTATTTTTGATATAATTCAAAATGTCATTGATTGAATTATCAAATTCAAAATAGGGATTTTGAGCAAAAATGTTATTGAGCACTTTATATTCAATTAAATAATTTAAATAATAAATCCTCTTAAACATCAACTAAAACAGATTTCTCTAAAACTGATGTTAAGAATGGAATGAGTAGATTTCAATGTAAACAATCTTATATATCTAACTATCTGACCTATGTTACAATAATCATTTTCTGATAATCAATGTCATCATAATGGAATTTTCCATCAAATTTCATAAACAAAATCAGGTCTGTTTACCAAAATTTTAGCAAGCTACATCAGAAAGGGCATGTAGACTGGGTTTTTTTTAGGAAAAGATCAATGTTTTGAATTCAAACTCATTTTCCAACATATAATAATAATTTTAATATATAATCAAGAACTATAAAAAAAAATTAGCATTCTAATATGTTGTTTACATAACATGATATTAGTCAGGTACACCTACAACCAACTATGGACAAAAGATATCATTTACATGATAGAGATATATATAACAAATAAAACTTATGATGTGGATGTTATAAAACAAATTCTAATATAAACTTACCTGAAGGAATGGCCAAATAAACTGATTATATATAGGTAAAGTTGCCAAAGCATTGTTTTAAATAACAACAAAGTGGACACTGACTACAAAGTATGAGCAGAAAAATTAATGTCCAGCTGCAAAGTTTCCTATCATGATAATAGTATTTTCTCTAGAATGCAAAATTGTGCAAATCTCTGTATATGTAAGAGATATCTACCACCCATCCCCAGGGTCTTAAAAACAAATAATGCATTATATGGCACCACTACAATTTTGCATAAAGCATAAAAAAGATGAAACCTTCACTAATATTAAAAATATTCAAACCAATGATGTAAGCACTTGACATAATCAAGCACTAGGTGACATTTTGAAACTGAACAGAAAGATTTGACATTGATTATCTATTGTATAAAAGCATTATACCAACTGTACCAGGCAATAGCTGTACAATGCCGTACATTTGGGGGGGGGATTAAGTGATAATGCCTCATCTATTACATGAGTTCTAGTCCATGACATATTCCATTGTTATAATACATGATAACTAAAATAATAGCAATGAAAATAAACAACAATAGTAAATTTTATCATTATTCATTGAATGTTTTATACTTTTATTGAAACATGTAAAAGGTCAAGTTATAAATATTGTTCTCATATAAAAACTGTCACCCAATAAAATGTCCACCACCACCATTCCTTATGATGGGAATCCCTAGCCCACAGCATTAAAATCCTGGAGAAATTAGTGATGCTGGTTGGGCATTCCTTTGTCAAACCTGATATGTATAAACAAGATGGGACCGGATGCTCTGAAGTATTACTGCCTGAACACTCAGTCCTAAATGGATCGGGGGGAGGGGGGGCAAATTATCAAGAATATTATACAAACATATTCATGTATAATCAAGTGTTTGGGTTTGTCAAACTCAGTTGATCATCATTTCAGTTGGCTGAACAGCAATGCAGCCAAAAACATCAAATAAAACTGAAGGGTTAGTTTTCTTTAATGAAACAAATAAGGTTAATTATATCTAGCCACGTGTAACTAGCATGGTATGTTTCATTAAAGAAATTATACTACTAGCTCAATAGACTTTGGCATTTCTGCTCTACCATCACTTTTCAACAAGTGGCAGTCAACTGATTTTGACAAACGAAACCACCTGACTGTGTCTGGATATACTTCTGTAAGAAAAAAGCCACCTGACTATCTGGATATACTTCTGTAAGGAAAAACCTCCCGTGTCTAGATATACTTCTGTATGGAAAAACTTCCTGTGTCTAGATATACTTCTGTAAGGAAAAACTTCCTGTGTCTAGATATACTTCTGTAAGGAAAAACCTCCTGTGTCTAGATATACTTTTGTAAGGAAAAACCTCCTGTGTCTAGATATACTTCTGTATGGAAAAAAGCCACTAGTACTGTAAGACAAAAGCAATTTGACTCTTATCAGTGTGACAGTGTTAATATGGGCTGCCATCCATCAGATATTCTTGAGAACTAGCCTACAGTTCAACTATTGACATACAGTATTGAATGTTCAGGCAGTATGTTGACTCTCTCTGATATCAAAGCCAGCATCTTATACAATAGGACTATGATACAAACAAGATAAAAACTCACAATTGTGTCTTCTTTTGAATGACACTGGGCGAGGCAATTTTTTGGGTCACTGTGGCAGGCAGGAATGCACCATCTGGGACATCTTTTGTTGATACCTTGAAGATCATCTTCCCCATGCATTTTGGACATTTCTGTGGCTTAGATTCTAAACAATAAATACTAACTTAAGTTCATTTCATTTAGCAGATTACAGCATACTATTAATAATAATAATAGGTCAGATAAGTGCCATGTTTATTTGGGACCAACTTGAAATAATAATTAGTATTTCAGTGAAAACCTCAAGTGATCATGACTTTCCCTCTATGTGGACAGCAATAAGAAGATTTTCAAGATGACTACTATGGTAGCCACACTGGATATCTGCACCATTTTCATCTAGTACCAACCAGCCATACTAGATATCACATCATCAAATTTTCTTAGATACCACAAGAAATCTTGAGGTAAAAACCCCATGTGACTTTTTTGCAAAATGAGTAGCAATAACAATATTTTCACAATGTTGCTGTAGAAACCATTATGAAAATGGTTCTCAGATTGATACCAATTTCATTTAGGCCCAGCTAGACAACATAAGAACTCCTGTGGTGAAATCATACAAAAATAACTTTCCATTCATAGCAAGTGGCAAAAGCCTATGTGTAGTGCACTGCACTGGATAACTTTGCTACATGTGTATCGAAGGACTTTCAAGATGGCTATGAAGTGACCATATTGGACAGCAGATCAGAATGGGACCAACCAGATGTCAGGAAAGGTCTTGGAGTGAAAATACCATGATGATGTGACCATCCATTCATGCAGGTGTTGCAGAACAATTTTTAAGATGACCAATTTGGCAGGCATATTGAATAACCAAAGGGAATCATCCTCATTTAGAATGAACCAGACATCATAGAAGTCTTCTGGTGAAAATTCTATGTTTATATGACTTTTTGTTCAGGAGATATAGCCTTGGAAGCCATACTGTATATCAGATTGGCACAATTTTCGGCTAGGACCAACAAGATGTCATAAGAAGCCTTTAACCTTTAATCTCATACAAGTGCCTTTTCAGGCCTCTACCCGATTTGCATACAAGCGCCTTTGGATACCTCTTCCCCATTCGCATACAAGCTTCTTTTGACGTCCCTGTTAAAAGCAGCCATTCTGAGCGGGATTTTTGTATTGCCACCTTTGCGGAAACCCTACCTATTAGATACTGCATACATTGGTGTGAATGACCATTATGCCAGATCTCACAGTCACTTTATGTTCTGGTCAAAATCTGCTATTTAAAGTAAGTAAGTAGGTCACAACTGTGTTTTCCCAAAATGGCAGTTTCATTACTTGCTGAGTTTTCACACTTAGATGAACTATGAAAGCTTCAATAACTTAGGTAAAGGCTCTGATACAGATGTAAGAAGCCATTAGCTTGTATAAATTATCAAATTCAGCTGATTTAGTGATGTAGACGCAAAGAACTTGTTAATTTCGCTTATGAGAAAATGCTACTACGGTTGATCACGTGGCTTCACTGACTTGATAGTGAATGAGTTCTCTTAAGATTTTAAAGCACATACAAAATTCTTTTGTGAAAAATAATTATACAGCTATAAGGACCATATTTTACTCTTAAATCTTTCCATACATAATATATATCTACCAAAATGTAAAATCGTTAAAATTGCTGTTAAACGTAACAGACACTTCACTGCATAACAGGCATATGCGTAGTGCACTGTACTGGATAACTTTGCTACATGCGTATCGAAGGACTAAAACGCCATACACTCTATGAAGGAAAGGGTTAAGAGAAAACACCATGTTGATATGATTGTCAACTCAGAAGGAGTAGTGACAACAAAATTTTCAAGATGGTCATTGTAGTTACCATGCTGGGTTTCTGAACAGCACTATTTTCTTTAAGCACCAACATATTGAGACAGTTTCATCTCTATCTTAAATATAGTTTACAGTGAATAGTGATAGCAAACTTGTGCTAATGGATAAATGGACAACAGACAACAGGCCATCCCATAAGCATTTCTTGTTTAAGAAAAGTAGAGCTACTTGTAAAAGGGGTGTATACCTTTTGCCTTGAAACTTGGTTCATCATTATAGAACTGGTAAGAACAGATATAACACTGCAATGAGAATATACACATAAATCAATGCCATTAAATTATGCTTATCCTGACCATACCACATTAACATTAGGGAACATGAACCAGTTACCTCCTGAATCAAGCCCTGTTACATAGATAAAATTCAATTTCTGTCTACATCATATGGAAAAATGGTAGTAACTCAGGCCTATTACCTCAACTTGCCACCACTAGGTGTTGTCAATGTCACTAATGTCTTAAACTAGCAAATGAAAATTCTGAAACCAACAAGGTTTTGAAAATCAACAAATAATTTTTTTTATCTAAATTACAAAGTAAAAATTTAACTTTGCGAATTGTAAATTCAATCCTAAATAATATTAAATGTTCTATCACAAATTAAAAGTAAAGAATGTTCTGAATAAATTTCAAAAATCTTGAATGTGCTATCTGCAATGTCATAGGTACCAACAATCTCAATGTAAAACAATAATATAATACAGAATGTCTCTGAATGAATTCACAATAATCCCACTCAGTAGTGGAAAGAATGTAAAAGCAAAAAGATCCTCCATTCTGAAGGCTAATGAGGGTAAGTGGCATGTTTTCGAGAACTGGTGTAGAGTTGATTTTAGAATCCTTAAGTATTTTGATCCATCAACTATGCAACTTTTTCTCTGGCATTTTTAGGAGAAAAACTTGATTTCAGTGTTCATCAAAGACTACTGCTCCATGATATCTGCAACAATCAACACACCTTGGCAGAGGAGATATCAGCCATGATAAAGATCTATCAGACCTAATAGCCAGCTGAGATTTGAATAGACCAAAATCTGTCTCTGTTTCCAAAATGGAAAAATGTCCTGGGAACTAATATGGTTTAGCTGAAAGAAGTTCAAGCAGTTAGCCATGACTTCACTGCAGCTGTTATAATTCAAAATATGTTTCCTGATAGCAGACCTACCAACCCTTACAATTTTGAATCTCAGACCTACCAACCCTTACAATTTTGAATCTGAGTCATGAATCATACTTCTCTACTAATAGTCTTGTTTTCCAGCTTAACAGCAATACATGATATCTCAATACATCTTAACAAAAACTGGATCTGACTTATGAGAAAAAAATCAGCTTTTTTAATGAAAAGGTCTTGTTAGGGCTAGTAGGTCTATATTTGATGATTAGTGCTATTCTCCTCTAGGGTTAAAATGATCTATCTTTTTTTTTAATCATGTCATATTTTTAATGAAATGTTTAACCTTCCCCTACCCTGTGATTTTGTATACCATAGCTGGATATTGAATTTATAACTAATCTAAGTCTTAGATGTCTCCCTCATGCCCTGTCCAACAGACTGTTGAACTTATACATGGATTTCTGTAATGGAATTCTTGCAACTCCTTGAATTACTCAAGGTGGCAGAACTGATGTTTTATTTATCTTTTTTAAAAAAGCAATTTTTTTACAGAGCTATGGTTCCAAGCAATCAAACAGCACTTACAAATATATAAGTTAGTATAAATTTTCTTGCACTACTCTTAGTGGAATAGGAAAAGGTATGGAAAAAGTAACTTGTCACTAATTGTATATGGAAAAAGTACCTGTCACTAATTGTATATGGAAAAAGTACCTGTCACTAATTGTATACAAAAATATGAACACCTTTATTCATCAAATTTTCAAAGGCTAAAGAACACAGATTCCCCTTGTCAAATATGCAAAGAAAACTGAGTCAATTTGTTTTTACAATTAAGGATATCACACTGATCTACAGCAATGGAGCTTTGTACATTCAATTTATGACATGTTATAAATCACTAAAGATTTCTAAAGGTCTCATCCTTTCACTGACATCTTTTTCTTTCCCATAAATGTTATTTTGAATTAAAAAATTGTACATATATTTTTTATTTCAATATTTAGTAACAGACAAAAGTAGGAACCACATTAATGTGTTCTAAATTGATATGATACACATACATAATATGTTGCACCATACTGATGACATTATATGCAATTTTTGATCTCATACAGTTGTTGGTAAAAGAGTTTCCAGACCATTTCCAAACTAATTTGCAATTTTATCTAGACCTTTCTAGCACATGTATTAAAGTTTGTGTAGCAATAAATCAGCATGCAGTTTCCACATGATCTAAAATAGTATCCACCAATCATGAGTGGGAGATAGGTCATGTGTGTCTTGCCAACTGCAGAAGCCAATGCCCCATCCAACCCCAGGAATATAAGCATTCAAGCAACTACAACATAGAATACAGCAACCCATAATTACTTTCCTGTGTCCCCGGGTACCCAGGTGCTCACCAGACAGATCACCACACTTCTCACCTCTGTCCATGTCAGTTCAAATCTCATTTCCCCAAATGAAGGCATTTGAAACAGCTGGCCAGCTGTGGAATAGTCATTATTACCAGGTTCTTCCTCCACCAAACGTACTGTCTGCCTTGGGTGGCTTATCATGTACTTAATATTGGCAATAAACCAAACCAAAACCCTTAGAGAATTTTTTTCCCCATATATTTTCAAGGTCTTTTAAAAGCACTTCCCCCCTCCATACATTTTTTCTAGACATTGTACAAACCATGAATAAATTAGTAATTATGCCATTTAAAGCTGCAGAGCAAATACTTCTGCTTTCACAAAAGCATACAACCATAATTTAATGGCCATAAATTTTAAGCCTTTACAGAATTGTATTTTCAACATTCATTGTAAAGCAACATCTGACCACCTTTCTATAATACCAGCCACTTCAGTGGTGTTAGGATGTATTCAGAAATAGCCCCCAAAATGTGTTTCCAACTCATATTTCAGATCAAAATGAAACAAATCTCTAGTGGTTAATGTTCAAATTCAAAGAAAGATTGAGTTCTTTATCAATTTATTACCTTTTTGTAAACAAGATTATCTGGTAAAATCAACTGTACAAATACCAAAAAATTAACAAATATATTTAATTTCATAAACTAAATTATTAAATGTTTGATTGGCATTTTCTTCATTTTCTCTTGATATATATATATATATATATATATATATATATATATATATATATATATATATATATATATATATATAAAATCATCACAATTTTCAATGATCCACATTATACAGAGCTTATATTCAGCAAATATGGGCTGAATTAAGTGTTACAACTCTGAGCTATACAATTTCCTTTGTCATATATTTTCAATGTCTTAGAAACTTAAATTTTAAAATAATAATAAATGCAAAAAAAGTACCTCATATAATAGCTTGGATTCTGTATCAGATTCTACTTTCAGCTTATGTAGTCTTTCTGTAAGCATTGCCATGAATTGCTGGAAAAAGTGAAAGAACAAAATTATAACTGATAATAAGGCATTCTAGAGGTCATCAAAGACCAAAGATGAACCAAAACCAGCAACTCTGTAATGACAGTTCCCTAAACCAGCTGATTCTCCAGTGGTACTTCTTATCCCACTATGTAACAGTACTTCCTCAAACAGACCCTCTGTAAATCCATAAACCAGTCCCACTAGGACAGTACTTGACTAGATCAAGCCTACTATTATAGTTATAATAACACCTGTTTCTATGCTAACTGGCCTTAAGTTATGGTCCAAAGTAATTCAATCTAATTTAATACAACCTCTGTATACAAGGCACCTATATTTAATGACCAAAATATTTTGCTCCAACAGAAGACATTTCATTACAATTTTCAATATCGGTTATTTGTAACCAATTCACAAATTTCAATCAACACTTTTCTACACCTTTTACATATTGTGCTGATTCTTTTCTTCTGCAACATTTTACAGAGTCTGATACAAATTTTAAGAGTTTTGAAGAAGAAAAAAAATTCTTTTCTCTTAGAGCCACAGATTATATCTTCTGGGTATGTACAAATATATGTAATAGTGCTGGAAATGAAACTATTCTGCAACTCTATATTTTCAAAGAAATGAACATTCAAATTATTTATATCCAGAAAGTGTTTGCACTAAAATTAATTTGAAGACAATATTAACATGATTCTTTTAAAGTGCAGGGAGTCACCAATGATATTTCCTGCTAGTGACAACAATGTTACATGACCATTTCAATTAGAATTTAAATTAAATAGAATTCCATGGGAGATTGCCTCAGCTGAGACATTTTTACAACATTGTATCAATTTCTCATTGTTTTCAAAACCATGCCAAGATATTGTTAGTGATATCACTTTCAAGTTGTATCATTCACTGTTAAAGTAGTTCTTTATTGAAAGCTTAAACTTGCATCACTCACAGCAGTGGTTTCATTCCAAGCTTAAATTTCTATCATGATATCACCATTATTTATGATGTCAGCATGTTGATATCAATGATATACTAGTTTTTATGATACTGTCAAGCTAATATCATAATGTTATTTTTTTTTACAATATTGGTATGTTAATATCATAATGTCATAATTTTTTTACAATACTGGCATGTTAATATCTTGTTATATTTGTTTTTTATGATAGTGGCATGAAAACGTCATAATGACATTTTTAATAATAGTGGGAAGTAAATATGTTATAATTCTTTATTATACTGGCAAGTTAATATTATATTGTTATATTACATTTTTATAATATCAATATTCAGACAACCCACTTATCTTGACCTCAGTTATTTTGACAAACTGCATATGTCAAGCGTTTTGGTCCTGTCCTGAAAAAAATCCTTCTTTATATGCTATGCTAATTTTTGCCTGCTTCCGCTGATAACCTGAAGTTCTGGTCCAAAGTGACATGTGGACCTGCTTAATTCAACAAAATGCAACTGTTTAACATCAATCTCAAAGAAATTATGCAAGAAATGGTCAGCAAAAGCGATCAATTTTCATGTACAATTTTGGTAAATTAAAGCAGTAGTCACATGTTTATTTAGTATTCTTTTTAATTTTGTTTCCTAAGATTAGCTTAATTGATTACTTTATTAAGAATATATCATGTTCACTACATAAAATATTCAAGGATTTACAAAGACAAGAGTGTGCACAAATTACAATGCAACTTTATTTTACAAAAAACTCTGAATCATAGACTACAGCTACATGTGCATTTTATCATTTAGATCAGAATTATGTTCGGAAATACATGCATAAAAGAAACAATGATTGAGAGACAAATAATTAAATTATTAATCAATGTGCTGACGGAAAATTGCTGATCGCCTTAATATTCAAAAGTCATGAAATTGTTCCATATGCACATAATATGATAACGATTTATTTTATAGCATTTTATAACAAAACAGCAATATTTTCAAAATATTTAGGAATTATAAACATCATAATCTGTACTTCATTATATTTTTTAGTAAATCTGTACTTCATTATATTTTTTAGTAAATATGATGTAATATCTGTCTGCTTTTGTTTAATCTGACACTAATTTGTAACAAATGATTCAAAAGCACTTATGTTTTCTTATATATGTTTGGCACTGGTGACACTGGCCACAAACAATTTCATTTTTTTAATGCATTCAGCCATCTCATGAAACAGCATATACATGTTCATGTCAACAGAAAATAAAACAGAAGAAATTTATTACTAGGCAGAATATCACCCTATATATAGGCTTGTATATATGCACAGGAATGGATAATCTCAGGCAATGGCAGTTGAGGCCCCATAATTTAGTTTTCAGGCTTGAACTCTTCTTGATTTTGTTTTGTTTTCTTATTTTTAATATCTGTTCTTTCGGTCTGGCATTAACATTGGCTTCCATTGTTTTATTTTCAAAATTTCTGTGAATACCTATAAAAGGGAACCACAGTTGGCTGAAGAAGAAAAAACAAAAAAAAAAGAATCAGCACACTTAAAAGAATCCAAAGTCAATTTCAAGGGTTGCTTTGCAATAAAATAACCTTTGTATTTAATATCCTGCCAGTCAGTTCAGAGAATGAGTTTACTGCATACTACCGGATATATTTAATCACCAGATATGTTTAATCACCACCCGGGCATTTATTTCTTAGTCATATGGAGTCATAATTGTTACAAACTCGCATTGAAGTATGCAGGATACTCAACTTGCTTTCATAATATTCTTTGTAAACCATGCTAGAGACAGGATTGTCATTTGCACTCATAATGAATGTTTTTTCAAAACATGTATTGATCTTTATTTGCAAGATATTGTCATATATTAACCTGGATATAATACAATCTTGGTTATTTTGCACCTAACACAGCATTATGCATGAATGGTGGGTGCCTGAAAGCATTCAGTTGATGTTTCTCTCTCACTTGTGATTTTCTAGGATCCATTTTTCAGTCATGATAACTTATTCAAACCTCCCAGTATTGCCAAATATGATTTGTTTTTCTATGCATTGTGTGTTATATGTCATAAGTGACACAAGCTATGGCATGAATGCATAAGCTACATGTGATATAGGGAGTTCATATCATTTTTCTTGAATTGATCATGATGATAAAAAAGGAATAAATAATAACAATACCAGGTTAAGTTTCTTTCATTTTGTTATCAATTAAGCATTTTATGTATTTTATTGTAACATGATGTGGGAGGGGATTCCAGTTAAACACAAGAGCAAGAGACGGGAGTAATTAAGGACATCTCAAAAATTATGTTACCTGTTTTTATAAACTGGGATATCTCAGGACCCAGTTATGTCAAGGATTTTTTTTACACCCCTGACATAATCAAGATAACTGGGTTTGACTGTAATAATATCATAATGTTTATATTAACAGCAAGTCATTCTCTACAAAATAAACTGAAGACAAGTGCCTTCTGGAGTTTAATGGCCAATAATATAGCTAGAGGAAAATTCCATTTCTTTTGTCACTGACTGTTGCCTGCAGGCTGTTGCTATTTATTTCAAAATTCATCTGATAACATGCTCTCCTGTTGTAGCACTGCAGTAAACATCAAAAGGATTTACATTACCCAGGGTGGGGTGGGGGTGGCTATCATAAATCTATACAATATCAAGAACAGAAACTTTTCTGCCAATATCTGTCATGCTATATGTGATGTTAATACATTGTGATGGTAATAAATGATAACACAATGCCATTGTGCTTGCAATGAACCTAGAGAAATACTGTTTACACATTCTATGAATTTAAAAAAAACAACAAGGGTACAGAGATTCAAGTCTCTGTAACACACACATTACTACTCATTCCAAATCACTGAGTTTAGTAGCAAAAAATACAACCAGCCTGAATACGGTATGCAACATCATAAAATTCTATATGCCAAATGTGAAATTATAAAAGAAATGTTCAATTTATTTAATTCTTTATGTACATAATTTTTGTCAACAACATGAAGGTTAAACAGTATTTTTATCTATTTTATAATGACATGAAAGTGCTGTAAGTTGATTATCAATTAATACATATGATTCTTCCTAAATCTCACTTTTAATAAATCTAAATAACAGAAAGTCTTGTCAGGATTATTCTTGAATTATTACCAGTGTCTATGTATGCCTGACAATGATGTTCTTGTTGAAATATCATGATACATTCATTATATCAAATAATTCTCAACTACTATGATGTAACCATCATTATACAAATCAAGAAAAAAAATCTACTTTGCTTAAGGATGATCTAAAACCCTGTATTAGATGCACATCTGATATAGATTTAGATTCCTGTCAAGGATGATACCATCTGATGCTGATAGAGTGTGTTTGTGTGTGTGTGTGTGTGTGTGTAATTTGGATTTTTAATGTTGCTTTGACAAGTTTTCCAGTCATGTCCCACACAGTCTGACACATTATCCCCATACAGGCAAAGGAGTCCAATACTAACCTCTTAATGAAGAGCACCGAGCACAGCACCTACTGGTACCTTTTTTAAAAGTCTTTGGTATGACTTGGCTGGGGTTCAAACAGGTGATTTTCTGCACCAAAGGTAGAGGCTTGAAATACTTTTAGGCCACTGGAGCAATGACAACATGAAGTGTGTACTTGGATAGAAGTAAAAATAAACAAAAAAAACCCATAGAAATTTGGCATTTTATTATGACATGATCATTTAGGGTATATAATAAACATATCATCACTACAGTAACTTGATCTGACTGCTTGTATGATGACTTGTTTGATAGCAGAAGGACAAAAATCATGCTTGACCTTCAGTTCCTTTATGACCTGATGCCTTTCTATATCAACCCAATGTGTACAAGCACCCAATACAAGTTGCTGACAATGTCTAGGTATATTTGTTTTCTAAAATAAAAAAAATCTACCTCTGCATAAGTATTGTCCTCCATTGCATAAAACCTTTCTCTCTTTCTTTTGTTCACAGAGTCAAATTTCAAGTGTATTGTGGGAAGGGTGATGTCTACTTCCACATTCTGATTCTTAGCTACATGGTCTACACGCCTGTAGTTTTGGAGAGATTTGACATCAAGCTTTTCACTGACTGTGAGATCCACTTTCTTCTCAATAATGTACCGATCATTCAACGTTACAATTATGGTTTCTAGTTTGTTGTCTGGCAACATCACAATGAAGGGTTCACTCTCTTCTCCTTAAATTATAAATAAAAATTTATTTAAAATCACCTAACAAGATCCAAGAAATGTTTACTACAAAAAAGACCTGTAGTGCATGAAAAAATATCTGGATATAATTCTGAAAACGTGGAAATAAATAATGATATTTATAAACATAAACATTTTTTAATTATTATATCTCCTATTCCAACTACAACACTTCATTGATAACTTGCACAAAAAGGGTGCAAGAAACACAGAAGGAACTATAAGCGAGGGTTTGGGTTATCTAGGAACGTTCATAACGAAATATGCTTTCATCGCTTGACATAGAGAAAACATCAAAGAAGTGGGGGGAAACTGGTTTGTTTAATAGCTCAATACTGTTTTTAAAATTACACTTGTCAATAACATGCTTTTTTCTAAGTTATTCGTTTTTATGTAAAAATTATCTTCATTTTCCAGATGCCCAACTGCTGAGAGATTGTTAACATAATTCCAACTGGTTTCAACAAACATCCTGTTTAAGTGAAAACATTGCTTTATGTTGCTGTTTAGTAGTCTGATTCCCTGATCCATACATTTCCTGCTTTGTTCTCTAACATAATGGAATGCAATGCAATACTAACGAGAGAACCAGACTAATTATTGATTGAAATTCCCAATCAAACTAGATTCCTTTTATTAAAAGAAAAAATACAACAGAACATTTAGTTTGTGAAACAGCTGTCATCTTTGTTAATCGAGTTTTTATTGCTCTATTAATAAAATATTGATGCCATGATTTCATTTCATTATGACAAGTAAAAGTAAAACTTCTCATCCATGTGGAAATCCTGAAGTGCCAATTCAATAATTACAAATTAACCCTTTCATCACTAATGGACTGGTACACTGGTCCAGGGCAAGTAAGACCATAAACACTGTGGACCAGTATACCAGTCTGGAGCAGTGTTCTTCTCTAACGTTATAGTACCAGACTATATATATTTCAGGGTACCTCTAAAAACTTCCTTCTGGTAATGTAGATGTTATATTTGGATTATCTCATGAGTTTAGCTTGTTGTATACAGCTGGATATATAGAACAAAGTAGGCACTTTTAACAAGTTTTCCGAACGGTGAAATTTGTATCCAAAATGGTGTAATCGAAGAAAGATCAGATGAGAGTGAAGTGTCAGATTTTTAATTATCTGAGGATTTTTACAAATTTTGACCTAGTACAGCTAGATGAAAATAAAGAGAAGACATCTGGAGAGACAATTTTAATACAGTTGGAAAAACCGAAGAAATATTTTATAGTTTTCGAATATAATTGGACCCACCAGAGTGTTAGATGGCTCCAGAAAAGCTTTGGAATATTTTCAAATATTATATTCAGATGAAGTTTTTGAATACACTGTCCATCCAAAAACTTTGAATGTGATTATCAAATGTGCCAGAGGTAATACAGGTGTGTGGACAGATCTCACTTTGATGAAAGCTTCTACCTGCCAGATACCTGAAAGACAGACTTGGGTTGCTACTGGAATTATTGAGGAGTACATCTAGGGTCAGTTAAACATGTTTTGGGAACTTTCTAAGTTTTCTAAGAAGTAAATAAATAATTACTTGTATTTTACCTGTTGTGTTACCTGTTTTGCACCTGTATTTAAAGTTATAATAGATATCCACATTTCAATGAATTATTCAAAAAATTTTATTCTTAACCTTGAGTTTTCAATGCATAATCCAACCAGATATCTTTAAAATTGGCAAAGTTATGTTATTTTAAAGTCAATGAGTCATATTGCTTTACAACTCTAAGGTTACTTAGTGTTGAGGACTCTATGCCTACAAAGTTACTTAGTCATGAAAGGATTAATTACAAACTGAAACTAGCTTCTCATTAATGAAAATGATCTGTGAAACATAACTGTATATCATTAGGCTTGGTTGTCTTGCTATATCTGGTCACTTTTGTAAATAAGCTAATTTAAAGTAGTTAAATAATATTATGTTCACCCCCCAAAAAAATTATAACAGTGTTCAATTGATCACTTAAAATGAATGATCTGACACTCAACTGGGACTGTTGGATTGACATGCCTTTAACTTTTTATTTATTCCACCTTCTTTATTTGATACAAAAGTCTAATTAATGTAGTAATAAAAGGTGGTCAGTTTAAAATTTAGTGCAACAATACAACAAATACTTAAGGCAAATTAGTAACCAAAACACTATTGGCACTTAATTAGGTTCTCACAGACATAGATGCTACCATAGACTGATATAGTTCATGTTTGAATACAAAAGGGCATGTTGTATTTATGATCATTACACTTAAATCAAACTAAAAGATGCAACTAAAACAAATATTTCACTTGAAAAAACTTATTTAATTGGTAAGTAAGTGTTAGTGACATTTTCGTTATTAAAATATCATTGCAAACTGTTCTTTACAGTTTAAAAAAAAATGTTTGGATATAAATTTAACAAAATACATGCGATTCTATCAAAAGTTGATAATTTCATAATGTTGATTCAAAATTTCCAGGTCATATCAATCGTTTTCAATGACAAAATCAGCAATATATCAAGGTTTCAATTACCAATTTTGATCACAATTTTCTTCATGTTCAACAAATAGGGGTCAAATTTTTGGTACTTTCAAGTTTTAAAAAATGGAATCAATGAAATGACCTCTTATTTTATGCGAGTTATCAAGGGAGTGATATAATTACCAAATATTGTTTTGTTGTACAAAAATAACACAGGTTGTTCTTATTCTTGAAATATAAAGTTACCCAAAAACATACATTTATGAAAAGCTAATAAACAAAATGTGTTCTGCATATACTGTACTCTGTTAAAAGTCAAGCAAGCTCCGTAGATCCAGGTCTGTTGTCCCACTGGCAGATCTGGTTCTATGTAGTTTGTTATCAGTAATCAGTAGAACAAAGGCACAAAGCCTGATATGCCATCACACTATGCAATGGCAGATCTGGGTCAGATATATCTGCTTAATTACAATCTGAGGTTATTTACCAAGCACAAAAACAACAATGGCTTGAGCAGAATTACAGCAAAAACAGCACAGAAGTCTCATGAAAAATTACAGCAAACTGAACACATGATCTCACCATACAGCTCTTCTTGTTGACTTGGTGTGCGTGTCCACTCAAAGCCTGCAAGAGTCTCTTGCTTTGTTAGAACTTTTCTTACTGAAGGCTCTTCAGTTGAATCCCAAGTGTTAATCGTGTCAGCTGAAGCATAAATGTCTGTTAAGAAATTTGACTTTTGTACCTCTTCATGGTGCCTGCTATCTGATGATTCGCCTTGGTGGCTTTCTACATCTACTTTTTTCACTGAAAATAATTAAGTTTGATCAATACACGAGTCACATTTGGTAATGTAATTGCATTATATGAAAGTAGATTCTAGTAGAGGTGAAACAATACACCTGTGCCACATATTGATATATTAATGATATGCAGGCTGTGATACAATACAAATTGATACATATATGAACTTGATGGATTTTTCATTGGAAGGTAGTTGGTGTCCTTTCATGTATCTTGTGAATCTATTCCTATTTTCAGTATGCAGACTACAGATAAACATATAGTCATCATATACATACCTGTAATTCTACCAACGGTAGGCCAAAAATACCGTTTTAAAGACCATCTACCGCACATACCATTTAGTAGCTGAAATCTTCTGGTTTTGAAAATTTCATTGAAATTTTTTATTTTTTTTTAAAATCTGTTTTTTTTTACATGTTCTATAAACACATTAAATAAAGCAATCAGAACCAGTCTACTGGGAGCCAGAAATAATAGACCCAAGATATGACTGGTGCTATGGGTGATTGAGTAGTGGAATTACAATTGTTAGCATGTGGACACAGAAGAGGCTAATTGATTACCTTACTGTTGTAATTTGGAGAGTTTAAGGCCAAATGTGAGATGTTGTTTGAGGTGTTATAAGTAAAAAAAGGATCAAAGGTAATCCTTGACTAAAACTCTGCTAATCAGTCCTGGAAGGAAGATATAAGGAAAACCCAACCCACCAAAAATGATCTGGACAGAAACACCTGATATTTTGATTTGATGTCTTTTAACTGTTCTTGTATTGTGCATATGGTTTGAAATGAATATTTAAGGCAGCTTGTATATTTTTTTCAATTCATGGTTTAGAATCAAAAATATAAAAAAGTATAAGCATTGCTATAAGTTTCAGATATCAGTAGCCAGCCTATGTTTTTTTTCCTAGAATGGTATAAGCAGTCATTGTTACAGGTATTAAATAAAGGTCAGTGGAGTTTATCCCCATTCTTGTGATGTGGTCATTCATAAAAGTTTCAAATGCATATTTTGTCAAAACATTGTAGTCACTGGTCACGTTCAGCAGGTGGTCATCCTAGCAGAAATCGCTCATAACAGGTTTTACTATATGTAGGTATCAAAATTAAGTTTAAGAAGGTTGATTGTGCATAACCCCTTATTGCTTCAATGATATTTCTAATCAAATACAATAAAATTCAATTTGTGATAAAAAGGCATAGTTAATACAAAGACACTTGAAAAATGGCAATTTTAAATACAGCACTCTATTTCTTGCACCCTTTCTCTTCCAATTTGAAGAATGGAAATTTTGGTTTAGGTTGTTATTTTGAATTTTAACACCATTTTTCAGCCAAAGGAGGCCATACATTGTGGCAAGTATAACTGGTGACAATAGGACCTGGCAAGACTCCAGAAAGAGCTGCTTACACAAAGGAAGCTACAGGCAAGCATTCTCACATACCCATTTTGGCCAAGCCCATTCTGACTTACAAACTGGCATAAAATGGTGTGAGAAATAAAGTACTGAATTTGGAATACAGTACTCTATTTCTCAATTCACAGTTTCTCTTACAAATTGTTAAGTCTATGCAGATATTACATGTTAGGTCAATCTTGAAAACTTTTTAAAATGAATTTAACTAGTATACAGTTATATTGCAAGCTCTGAAACTAACAACTTCAAGCACAGTAAGACAGTTGATTAGTCATGGAAAATTTTTACATTGTCATTATCATCAAGAGTATTCAAATATTTATTGCAAAAAAATTTTACAGCCTGATAGAGGCACTCCAGACACTCGTTTTAATAAATCATCAATTTATAAGTAAAACACTGGATAGTTTATAAGTAAACTTGAAACAATAAATTCATTTAAAAACAATTATGGAAAACATAAATATAAATATAGTTTTTGCCAGATACTACTCTTCATGAAAATTTAAACTCCAAAATTGTTTTGGCCCCTAACAATTTTTGGTCTTGAGATGTTTCTTGTATAGAAAGATTCATACCTTCTCTCTTGTTAGCATGGTCCTGGTACAAAGTGCCATCGAATGTCCTATTAACATCTGGTATTTTTGTCTGAATATCTTGTGTTATCCCTGGAACATCTGATGCTTTTGTCTGCATATCTTTTGTTTTCCTTGGAACTTCTATTATTTTTAAGTTTTCATTTTCAACATCTCTAGGTATGTCACTTTGATTCAAATTGTTTCTGTCATTTGTCTCTACTTGTCTTTTAGGCAGACCATATTTTTCAGCAGAAAATGCTCGAAGCCAATCATCCCCATAGTGCTTTCGTAAAATTTCTATTCTCTTCTTCTCTTCAAGAATATCATCAGTTCCAATACCTTCCATCAATGACCCAGTTGGTGAACTAGCTAGGAGATACAGAGGATCTTAGGTCAATATAGAGAATCCTAAATTGGGATTAAAGTAATGGCATGCAACTGATATCTATCAAAATCAGATCAAACAAAGGTCGTCTAAATCAATACCAAAAGCTTCACAAACTTCACACAAATATAAACATATATTTATGATTCTACATTTGAGCCTTTATTATAAATCATGACAGTGAAGTTAGTTTATTTCAAAGTACTCTAATTGAATCAGATAAATACAATAAAACATTTTAATGTCCCTATATTAAGTCAATCTTTAATTTCAATAGTTTATGACTGTCAAAACCTGAAGAACAAAAATATTGCAAATTTCAAATGTTTGTTTAGTTATGAGTTATTATATTTAAAATTGGTAGCTAGAACTGATTAAATCAATTTCCAAATTTTGAAACCTATTTGTGACTCTTTGATAGCTATTTTATACTTCCCAAAAAGCATTGATTTAATCTGATACAGACCATCATGTGTGCAACATCCTAAAACCATGACACCTTCAACTAGACCAGTGGTAGGTGTAGATTATGCCAACATGTTTGGAAATTTTTATTTCAGCCTTTGTGGCAGGCATAGTGGGAAATCTGTGATTTATAGTGCTAAAAAAGTCTAAAAAAGCCATAAAAGTCTACAAGTTCATACATGTATAATGAAAAACCAAATGAAACCTTTGCTGTAATAGCCAGAAACTCTAATTTTCATCTATGACTATGACTAGTAAATTTAGTAACATTGTTTCTCTGAGAATACTTACCCAATCACATTAACATTAATCGAGCAAGAAAATTTTCTACTTCTATTTCAAGAAAAACCCTTCCCGGTGGCAACAATGACAAATTGTTTCAATATTTTTTCAAAGGAACAGCCTTGAATAGAACCCAAGAGATTGTAGTTTCTTGTACAATCTACACTTTCCATTTATTAATAGTGACTAAATCTCCTGCTGAAGAATATTGTCCTCCAAATCTGATGGCATATCCATTGAAAAGGGTTGAGGAAGATATAGAAAGGTTGAATAAATGAGATCTAAACCTCCTTTGAAATCAATGATCACCAACTTGTTTTGTGGAAATATGTTGATCCAACAAGACCATAACCGTAGGTGTCTGGCACCTCCTAGTACAATGCATGTGAGTGTTAAATCTGTTTCGAACAACAAGAGGCTTCATGGTGGATACACTTGTCTTCTTACCTTCTCTGTAAAAGTTCCTCCTAGACTGGCATAAGGCTGAGTGCTAACAGACACTTGAGACATACAAGATCCCTTTTTGTTTTTCTCACTTATCATCCCTCCCCAGTCACAGGGATGGCTTTTAGTTTTATTTTTAAAATAAGAATCTGCATCGAGCAGCAAGTTGTCTCTCTCCAAAAGAACTCATCCTTAAAACAAAAGTGTTATGCAACTTTAGTGAATGTCATGTAAATATACATAACAAAGTATTAAGTCCAGACAGGCAAAAGCAGTTAATGCATTCACCATTTAATGGTGAAGTGCCTTGCTAATGACTTAAGTAATTCAGGCAGTACACTCCCAGGCATGTTGGTTGCCTTAATTTTTCAGCAATTGGAAAGAAGTACGCAAAGAAAACTTTAGCATTCCCAAGGTCAAATACAAGTCCAGAAAACTGATCATTAATCTCTTTTGTTTCTGTTGACTTAAAAGCAGCTGGAAGGATTGAGACTTCATCAATAATGTTGACCTATGCTCTGACTTTATATATAATCAGTGGGTGTGTGGGGTGGAGGCCATTCCAAAGAGAGTAACACCGTGTTTATCTGCTCAATAGCAGCCTTAAAACTAAACTCTTTCCTCTCCATGGTTGAATTGGAGTAGGGTTATTGCTTTAGAGCATCATCACACTCACTATGGCAAGTCTCTTATTTATGGTCTGCTTCCATTCTAGGATAAACCATCTCCTGTGGAAATGACAAAAATCCATCATCTCAATATAATTCATGGTCAATACCCTACAAGTATACAGTGACTATAAGACAAGTGGACTCCATCAGACAATTTTGTTACACCAGAATTGATGCTGGTTTGCCATGCACATGATGGCATAGTGATTAGTATGAAAGGTAGTCTGGTTGGTATTATTGTTGTTATTGAAGGGTTTAACGCCATTTCTTAGCACACGATAGGCCATACATGGCAGCTAGTGGTGGAGGACGATCCCAGGAAAACCCTGGAAAGAACCACTGACCCACGAGAAGCTACTGGCTAAGCTTTCTCACATTCCTACATTGGCCAAGTCCAAGACCAGAACCCACGCAGACAGAGGTAAGATGGCAGTGATCCATAATGGAAAGTGCTTTAGACCATTTTGGCTGGACAAATCACTAAACTAGCCTTATGCTTAGTGAAATGGACACTAAGATCTCTATAAACGTATAAAATAAATTATAGTGATAGCACAGAGAATTCCATAATAATTGTAGACTGGTGAGATTCACTGATTGAAATAGCTGGATTGGCTGGACACCCAGCACAACTGGTTGGACAATACAATTGAATCTGTTGGATCCATCTATTAAAATCTCATAGGCCATGTTCAGAGGTGCCTAAAATATGGGTACAATCTCACTGTATCACAATTACTTGTAGGAATTTAACAGTTGTGTTATTTTCACTTTCTTTAACTGGTCAACTTTTGCAAAATGGCAGTCCATACACTTTCAGACTACACACACACACACACACACACACACACACACACACACACACACTGTGTGGTACTGATGAAGTAAATTTTGGACACACAAGATGTGACTTCCTTGACCTTGAACTTGCATTTATTAAACTTCATTGACAAGTTTAATGAAATGACAAGATAAAACAAATACAACAAAACTAATATATAAATTAATGATGCAGTGAATTAGTAAGTAGCTATAACAACACATCATTACTAAGTCAGTAAGAGGTCAATTGGCAGGGTGCACAAAACAATGCAAACTATGCATCTATGATAGTCTGTTGTATCATGTCTAAAATTTCATACAATATTCTCAAAATTAAAATAATATTTACCACTTATTTAGAACAAATATTAATCCAAATTAACTCTATTAATTGAGGGTTAGAATTTAAAATAAATTTGGCTTTTCACTGACAGGAACTTTCTTGTATGATGTTGTATGGAAGCAAAGCTTAAAAACTGGCAATCCTTAATGGAGGCAAGGGAAAGTAATGGCCAAGGGCTATTGACCTTTGTTAATATGACTTTTAGTTGGGCTGGATTTGAGAGGTAGTAGGCTTATATCCCTAATGTTAATATAATCAAGGAATGTACTCCAAGAAGAAACAAAATATATTTCAAAACATTTGTCCAACTTGAATGGATCATTTTTAATTTGGTTAACAAGGTTGTTGTTCCAAAACTCAAGAATATTAAAACATTGTCCATTTCCACTCATTTGTCAACCTAAGTAATTTTTATTTGATCATGCTGACAACAGTCCAAAACATTTTATAAAAGTTATAGAAAAAAAAATTGATGAAATGTTCTGAAAATCTTATCCAGTCAACTGCATATTACAAAAAAAGGAAACCAAATTTTATTGGCCTACCATGTTTAATTGTTCTATTGTTTTTACAGGGCTTTTTGTCAAACATTTAAACAATTCTTTTGAGAACAATAGAAAACTTGCTATACTGGCCTGAAAAATCTAATCAAATCACCTACTTATACAAGCCACATTTTGCTTTCATTTATTTCAAATAATTTGTGCTTAATTATGCTTATAAGGATTCAGTCAAGAAATTACAAGTAATGAAGAAGTTCAAAAATATGTACAAAATTGAAAAATAAGGTCACAGTTGCCAGAACATTAATCACATGTTGGGACCCACTGAAGACATCTAAATATCAAAATCTGGAGTATGACTGTTTGACTTACTGTACTACTACAAAACACTGTTGGATGGCTAACTGAAATGAATAAAAATTCACAAATTCTTGGAGTTGTGTGAGATGAGGTAACATCTTAAGATCTCATGAGTCCCAGTTGCAAAATTGATAAAGTCACTGATTCATGACTTCTCTCATCTAAGTGATGGAATGATAATAAGGTTACACTCTGTATCTATGCGTTCTGCCAACCCTGATGTGTCTGTATCAGTAAGGCAGTTGAGTTTTCTCTGTATGATTCACCAGTTTTCAGGAAGGTGTAACAAAATATTAATAACTGCTCTTATAAAGCTGGAAACATAATGATAAGTATTATGTTCAACTGAAATGTTTGTAAAATACTTGTAGAATTTATTTACCACTAGTACAGTTGCACAAACTTTAGTTCCAAACTCTTTGCAACTCAATGGTTTTATGCTATCTCTCAACTTTATGAAATTCTTGGAAATTCTTTTTCCATTTCATATGATGACTGCAATCATATCTCCTGCCATAAAACATATTTAAATTGGCACATGAAGTCCAATAAACGTAATTGTGTCCTTTCCAGCTTTTATTCACAAGAATCTGAATACTCCTTTTTATTCTTTTGTGTTGATTATTAACACCTTTTTAGAAACTTATTTTCCCTTTTGTCTTAAATATGCATAGCTTTCTGGATGCCATTTTCAAAAATTCTATAATTGACAGTTTGATCACTCTGATGCTTTGATTGAACAAATAGGTGCAGTTTAAAGCATCTGGGGTGCTACTGTAAAGTTAGTCTGATTCTGTGACTAATTTTACTACTTAAAAGATGAAACCCAGATCCATATCAAACATGGGTGAACTAGACTTGCCCATCATGGCAGCAAACCTCATGGCTATTTTTGGTAATGATATTTTGGCAATGATCATTTTCTCATAGTTTTTGCTTATATGCTGTAAGTTCATATTTTAAGGGTAATTTTCATAAGACTTATGGCAAAATCTTAAGAGTTGGCAGGTCTGTTTCTATATCACTCTTTGGAATTAACAGTGTTGGAGGGCAGGTGAATGCATCTAGGCCATTTCTAATCTACTGACAGCACTAACTGCCATGGTTTTCAGTCTGGGACTGGAAAGTCAGGAATTGGTATACCACCTTGTTGCAAACAGGTTCACCAATGTTTGGTCTCATTGGGTACATATCTGAATGAAAACTGAGAGATGAAGAGACCATTCCAAAACAAAGCTTCCGCTAGTACACCGGGGCCCTGGCTTATGAACGAAATTGGCTTCCAGATGACATTCATAACCCGGGGTGTTCCTGGAATGTGTTTCCCCATAGAGTTCCATTGTTAAATTTGTTCATCCATTCCAAAGCCAAACAAAACATTGCTAAAAATCGCTGTTAAATTAAAAAAAGGTGAAAAAAAAGCTCTCATGAATGTTAAAAATGCAGAGAATTTGGAAGGGGGTGTGGATGTGGAGAAGGATTTGTACATTTTTTGAAGTTTTTAATTAAAACATTTTACTTTTTTTTTTTACAGGGTTTTTTTATGCAGGTTTTCATGCATAGCGATAAAAAACAAACACACTCAAAATCCACAGAAGCAAAACAAACACAACACTAGCAATCCTGAGAGTGACCTCTTCATCAATGTAGTCTGTGCATGACAAGGTGCTGCCAAGGAAGATGAACATGTCAGCAACAATAAGCTATTGGCCATCGACAGTAATGCTGGGTTCAGTGTAGGGGATTGAGGGTGCAGGCCGGTACATGATTTCACTTCATCATACTTACTGTGAGTATGAAGTCTGTGCATGTCAGACTGAGTACCAGCATTCAAAGTGCAGTCGTCAGCAAAGAGGAGGTCATGGATGGTTATCTTTCAGAGTTTAGGTCTTAGTCTAGTCTTCTCTGGTTGAAGATGTTCCCATCAGTCCTGAACTGGATATTGATGCCAATGTCACCTTCATGGAAAGTGTCAGTCAGCATCGCTGTGAACATCATGCTGAACATGCAGTTTAAAGCATCTGAGGTACAACTATAAAGGTAGTCTGGTTTTCAGACTAATTCTACTAAAGCTAATGTGAAACCTGGATCCAAATCAAAACATAGAGAGCCAATTATCTGGATTTCACCACAATAATTACATTTGCTTTGTTTTTTCTTTTATTCTGTAAGTCTGTATTTTTAAGAGTCATTTTCGTAAGACTTAAGGCAAAATCTTAAGGGTTGGCAGGTCTGTGATATGAGGGTTAAAATGGTCCCTGCACATCTGTAAAAGTGAGGTTGTACATACTGCAAGCTGGGCTGTTAGTAACTGAGCCTGTAACACTGATGTTTTAGTCCCTTGTGATCCCTAGGATATGTACATTGTAATTAGCCATCCGTGTGAAAATATTATTAGAATCATTAGTTGGGATGTTTGATCCATGCTAACTGTCCATATGTCTGCTGAGTGAGAATCAACTTGGCTGTTTGTAAGATATGTGCCTCATTCCACAATAGGAATCAAGTAGATGGTAGATGGAGTTGCCAAAAATGCTGAGCCCTGTGGTGTTGATTTGGGTGATACAACTGTTTCAGAGTATGGCAATTTTAACACTAAAGAAAGGTCAGCAAGCTGACTGGAGATATATTCATAAGCTTTGTGTTTTGTGTGCTTTGCCGATAGTTCTAATATGCAACCAAACAAAGCAAAACATAAAGCCCTACACCTGTCTTTTAGAGCACAATGTTTGTGTTTAAATCTTGATAAGCTGACCCAGAAATTGATAGCAGTCTAATAAAGCAATGACACTTACAGGTAAAATATAACGACAATACCACATGTAAGGAAATGAATAAACCTGTGAGCCTGCATATGTCCTGTTTGAATACAAGCTGGGCACAGATAGTACCTGGAAAAAAGTGATAGAAGAGTTACCTGGAAAAACAAGATAACAGATCTCTATTACAATGCTACCTGAAGGGAAGATCAAGGATGGCATGTAGAGTTACTGAAGCATATAGTTCCAAAGCTAATGATGCCGTGGTAAAGGAAACTTGCCTGTATGTACCAGAAATGACAGAATTATACCTATATATGGAGTTTCTTAGGGGCATAAAGACCACCTGCACACATATAAATATTGTAGCCTGAACCTATCTTGTGAAGTCATATAGGCTATCAAATCGAGAGACCAAGTGCCCTTTAAATAGGATGGAATGCTTATGCAGATAAACATGACTCAAGTGTTGCAGATAGAAAAATGCATGAGCTGATGCAAATGAGGAAACCATGTGTAGAAATCTTACCTGTACTTGCCCAAACAGAGCAAAAGTATTATGTAAATGTACACAAGCATCTATATTACACACTAAACCTTCACATAAAAGGAACTGGGGCACCAATATAGGTACTTACAAAGTAGGTGTGGCAAAATGAAGCAAATACCTGTTGGGGAAAAAAGCCCCCAGACAGCCTGTACAAGTAAAAGCACTGAACTTGGCACCCAGCAAATGCCTTGGAATAGAAACTCACCAATTATGTACCCATTTGTTATGGCATTACACATATATTAGGAGTTTTCATAAGCGTAGGTACTTACCTGTACATAAAAAAATTATAGCCCAAACTTAATGTGAAGTTGCGTAGGCTCCCAGTGCAATATCTTAAATGTGTGAAGATGACAAAGTGTTTGCAAATTGTGAAGGCAGAGCCTTTTCAGTATAGAAGATATTGAGTTGGAAATATAAATGGAGTATACTTTCCTTAGAAGTGAAAAACTCTTCCAACTTGCAACAGTATATCTTCCACAAAGATTCTGGGTTTTGTGAGGTCTCTTAGTGACAAGAGTTTGCTACTTGGCACAAGTGGAAGTAGTAACTGGTGTATTCTTAGACTCTGCTGCCAAGTCTTATATGTAAGGCAAGATCACTTTGCCTGACCACCACATAGGTCAGCAGGCAAACTTTAACTCCCTTTAGCTTAAAGTAGTATAAGAAAGGGTTGGAATTGTGTATTATGATTGGATCAAGTATTTAAAGAAGAAACTATCTTAATGTTGTTTTTTTTTAACCCCTGCCAATAATTTCCTCTTTATGCATTAAATTTAACCACTTTACATTTAAACTGGCATTACTTGTCTTTACTGTTTGTTCAGTGCAAGAAGAGAATCATTCTGATATGTCTTAAATATTATATGTGCAGTT
Organism: Potamilus streckersoni; assembly: GCA_016746295.1. Lineage (NCBI taxonomy): Eukaryota > Metazoa > Mollusca > Bivalvia > Unionida > Unionidae > Potamilus > Potamilus streckersoni. Next base: position 2,474,352 of record JAEAOA010001023.1, read on the forward strand.
TTCAAAATATATATATGTGATTTAGTTGATTGGACATGGTACTGACTGAGACTTGCATGCAGTGGGCATAGAGTCAAATTATCATGGTTATCTCTTACAAAATCACTGCTACTTGACTCTAAGTCTTCAAACCATAAAATTTATATATTGCAATGTTCAAGTCAGGGTGAAAGATAATGTACATTTATTCATGTACTTATCCACTGATTCTTTTTTTCAGCATTGATATAATTGTGGGAGATGTGGTCAAAATGGGTTACTGTTTGATTACTTCTTGAGCCAAGACTTGAAGAGTACTCTGTAGCTGAAGTGTCCAGATCTGATATTATGATATTATCACGGCTTCGTCGACGTATATGTCCTTTTTTCTTTTCTCTGTTCCTCTGACTACTGTGAGATTTTGAAGGTGACACATTTCCTTGTGAGCTGTTTGTACTCCTGCCATCCACATCTTCAACGGTGATGACAATAAAATTGTCATCAGAAAGCCTTCCTTTATAACGCTGGTTAATGAGCTGCAATTATACATTATTATCTTATTTCATTATACATTCAGTAATTATGCATTATCATTAGCTTATTTCAGAACACATGCTGTAATTATACATTAACATTATTAGCTTCTTTCAGAACACATCCTGTAATTACACATTATCATTAGCTTACTTCTGTACACATTCAGTATTACTTACATTATCTACAGCTTATTTTAGAACACATGCTGTAATTATACATTATCATAAGCTTACTTCCGAACACATTCTGTAATTATACATTATCATTAGTTTATTTCAGAACACATGCTGTAATTATACATTATCATTAGTTTATTTCAGAACACATGCTGTAATTATACATTATCGTTAGTTTATTTCAGAACACATGCTGTAATTAAAGATTATCATTAGTTTATTTCAGAACACATGCTGTAATTGTACATTATCATTAGTTTATTTCAGAACACATGCTGTAATTATACATTATCATTAGCTTCTTTCAGAACACATCCTGTAATTACACATTATCATTAGCTTACTTCTGTACACATTCAGTAATTATACATTATCGTCAGCTTATTTCAAAACATATGCTGTAATTATACATTATAATTAGCTTATTTCAGAACACATCCTGTAATTACACATTATCATTAGCTTACTTCTGTACACATTCAGTAATTATACATCATCAGCTTATTTCAGAACACATGCTGTAATTATACATTATCATTTGCTTTTTTGCTTTTCACAATGACTAAAACATTCATGCAATAATTTATGTTTTCTGAGAAATAATGCTGGTTTTTACTTTTCCACAACCTGCATTCTTTATACAATAAAGACTACAAAAATACTTTTTATGGGAAGCAACTCTTCTAAGATACTATTATAATTACCTGCCACAGATTTCTTACCATTCGGTGACTACCAATATACCAGCTGTTCATCAGCTTCAAATTGAGCAATAAAAATAACAAGGATGCTAACATTTGCAGGGATCATGATTATGTGATGGGGTAAGTATTCTAAAAAACATAACTTATGATACAAATTTCCTTTCTTCATCAAATAAACTACCTGATCATATTAATGTTAAGAGAGTAAGTAAGAGTAAATATGTTAAAATCCAATCTCTGCCTTGGTCCTCTTTGAAGAATGTTAGGGCATGGGTTTTTGCTGTGAGGGATGACACTATTTTCGAAAAAAACAGGCTAATATTTGCACAAAAAAATCTTTGAAGCCATAGCTAAAGTCTAAGGAAAGACATACAGCTTTTCCTTGACATAGCTGTGCTGGCCTTAACAAAGTCTGGTAGACATCGATGCTGGCCTTAACAAGGCCTGGTGGACATCTATGCTGGCCTTAACAATGTCTGGTGGACATATATGCTGGTCAAACAAGGTCTGCTGGACATCTGTGCTGACCTTAACAAGGTCTGCTGGACATGTGCTAGCCTTAACAAGGTCTGGTGGACAAATATGCTGACCTAACAGGGTCTTGTGGATATCTGTGCTGGCTTTAACAGAGTCTTGTGGGCATCTGTGCTGGCCATAACAAGGTCTGGTGGACATCTATGCTAGCTTTAACAAGGTCTGGTGGTCATATATGCTGGCCTAACAAGGTCTGGTGGATATCTGTGCTGGCCTAACAAGGTCTAGTGGATATCTATGCTGGCCTAACAAGGTCTAGTGGATATCTGTGCTGGCCTAACAAGGTATTGTGGACATCTGTGCTGGCCTAACAAGGTATGGTGAACATATGTGCTGGCCTAACAAGGTATGATGGACATATGTGCTGGCCTAACAAGGTCTGGTGGATATATGTGCAGGCCTTAACAAGGTCTGATGGCTATATGTGCTGGCCCAACAAGGCCTGATTATGAATATCTGTGCAGGCCTTAACAAGGTCTGATGGATATCTGTGCAGGCCTAACAAGGTATAGTGGACATCTGTGCTGACCTAACAAGATCTGGTGGATATCTGTGTAGGCCTTAACAAGGTCTGATAGGTATCTGAGCTAGCTAATAATGTCTGGTGGATATCTGTTCTGGCCTAACAATGTCTTTTGGATATCTGTGCTGACCTAACAAGGTCTGGTGGACATCTGTGCTAACCTAACAAGGTCTGGTGGACATCTGTGCTGACCTAACAAGGTCTAGTGGACATCTGGGCAGGCCTTAACAAGGTCTGATGAATATGTGCTGGCCTAACATGGTCTGATGGATATCAATGCTGGCCTTAAGAAGGTCTGGTGGATATTTGTGCTGACCAAACAAGGTCTGGGGACATCTATGCTGGCCTTAACAAGGTCTGATGGATATCAGTACTACCCTACAGGGTCTGATGGATATCTGTGCTGGCCTAACAAGGTGTGGTGGACATCTGTGCTGGCTTTAACAAGGTCTAGTGGACATCTGTGTTGGCTTATCAAGGTCTGATGGATATTTATGCTGGCCTAACAAGGTTTGGTGGATATCTGTGCAGGCAACACAGTACCCACCAGATTCAGTTTTCTTGTTCTTGTGACTAAATCATGAACTTAAAAGTTTAAGCTGACTGCAGAAGACAGCTGATAATTTTGATAATGTATTGCTTTGGAAAAGTGCATTTGCATTTAATGCTCACAGAGATGGATCCAACCTTACAATGCAATATTTTCAAGATACATATCTGATATGAGAATATGATGAGCAAATCATTTATATGAACAAAGACATTTGGCAAATAAAGTCTCATATATTCACAAGGAGCAGCAGAGAGGATGAACAGACAACTTTGCCTGAGACCTTATTTTTGAAATCTAAAGGTTCCTACGAAGGCTGAGAAAAAACATTTTTGCCCTAATAATGAAAACTTCTCTAATTGACCAGATTTTTGCTCGATTTATTCACGATGAGGTCACTACACATATGTCGTTCAGCCTCTCTGCTGCTATAAATTAAACAGCCAGTATAAATATTATCAATAATAAGTATTGGAGAACCACATTCAGCTAAATTAGCTTGAGAGCGACTAGATGCAATTAAAAAATATCTACCTGTTTGTGATTCTGTTAAGCAACAACTACAATCACGTCAAGAATCTCAAGTTGAATTTGAGGAGGATACAAAACAATTATTTAAACCGCTTGTCTAACCAATAAAGAAAATTGTTACAGCAACCGAGGCAACACAAGCTCTTGCAACATTGCCTGCCGATATTGCTCGAATTCAAACAGCTCAACCACTACCACAACCACCACCCATTAAACCTCCTTGACCACCAAAACCCAGAACTAAGATAATAGATAAATTTACACCTGAAGGTATTGCTGCTATCAGGGACCGAAAGCAATTATTTGATATTGCCGCGTTTGGATATTATGAAAGAAAAAAATATGTAAAACCAGAATATGTAAAAACTCTTCCAATTGGATCAGGGATATATATCGCATTGCTACTGATACTCCAGAAATAAGATTTAATGAAGAAATCAGAGATTTTAACAGATTTGATGAAGATGTAAATAAATATATACAAGAGGTTGAACAAAGTAAACGATCATCACAATTTGAATCATTATCAACAAAACTTAAATTATCACCACCAGGAAAACCAGTACCACGACTACAACCACTACTACAATGACAAAAAGCACCAAAACCATTTGAGCAATCATTTCATGATTATTCAGAATTAGCACCATCACCACAAGTCAGATTACCATCATCACAACAACCAGAAGAGGAGGAAGAAGAAATATTTAAGACCCTCCTGGTGCAAATGGAAGTGGTCTAAGAAGTGGTCTTATTACTTGTCCCAATAATGTCCTTGATTAGAAAATCTCATCGGAGGAAAACGAGCTGGTAATAATTCATCAGAAATCATTATGAAGCAGCAGATATTTGTAAACGATTATTTAGTGGTGGTATTATGGACATTGATGTGTATCGAAATTGCCAATGATTACCATAGTGACTAAGTCACAGTGATTAGATACAAATAGTGATAAAATCAATTAATAATAATAACAATGATCGTGCATGGTACTCAACGTGGACCTACCATGGTCAGGGTAATAAACTCTCAATTACTGGTATACAGAACAACCTACGGAGATGGACTAGGTGATGTTATTCAGGGTCTGTTTAGAAAAATAGCCCCAAAAGCAATACCTATTGCAAAGCAGCTAGGAATAAAAGCTATTGATGTTCTTGAAAAAGTGAAAAAGGTGTAAGCGCTGTTGGTAATCATGATAGCAAAGCATTTTCGGCAATCAAAGATAGACTAACGCAATTAATACGCAGACCACAACCTGTCCAACCTCAACCAGTGAAATTACCTAGCACTGAAGTGATGCCCTCAAGTGTAAGTAAAATAATAAATCAAGCCGCTAATCAAAAACTAGCAGAGTTAGTTGATGTCCCAATGTCGGAAAAAGAAAAAAATATAACCACTAGTCTGATAGCAGAAAGTGGTCTCACTTCCCAAAGTGGTCTTCGTGTTAGACAAAGATGATAATAATAAAGATGTTCAAGTGTATTTCTGACCCTGCATTTGACATGGACACACTAGTTCTCAAAGATGAGTCTGTGCGCGATTATCAGTATTAATCTTATGATGCAAGAATACCAGATCAGCATGGACGAACTGAACTACAGGTTCAGGATACAAGTAGATATTTCTTACCCGCTGAAGCATTTATTGAATTTGAAGGTGAAATTTTAAAAAAACTTTAATCCTGCAGCACCAGTAGCATATGCAGCTGATGTTAGAGTTGGTTTTGTTAATAATGGTATTATGGCATTATATGACAGCACTACGTACATGATTGATGGAAAAAATATTGAATCTATTCAGAAAGATGTCGACGTTGCTACAACAATACTTGGCCTTGCAAGATACAGCGATGATTATTCAAGATTAGCTGGTCCATCAATTATGTTCACCAAGGACACTTCTAATTTTCCAGAGTACCAACAATATGAAATAAGATGACCAAGAAATTTTGCTAGAAATGCCGATGCGGATGTACAGAATATGATTATCGATGTAGATCCAGATTTCAACTTAGGATTTAGATCACATCGAGCAATGTTAAGGGGTAACAGAAGAGTATTTTCCTGTGCAATTCGACTGTCACATATCTTTGGATTCTGTAGAAATGTCAGAAAAGTCATTTATGGAGCCAAACATAGTTGTCCTAGTACGAAAAAGCACAGACGATGATGCAATATGGAGACTCGCTGGTCTGATCCTGGTATAGTAGTACTAACAAAACTTTCCCAATGGATGCCAGTAATGACACCCACAATATCTAAAGAACAACAGTTACTTTCTTTATGGATCAAGGTGGCAAATCAGCATTGTCATGGTTAACGATAACCAAAGATAGTGATCAAAGTGCATTTAACGGTTTATTCACATGGCAAATAGCTTCTCAGCAGGGTGTTTCTGCACCGCGACATATATTTATTGCTTTTGAAAATGTTGCACGAGAAAATAATCAAAATTATAGTATAAAGATATTTGATACTCTCGGTGTTTCTGAGGTTTCATTAAGAATAAATGGACATCAAGAACCATCCGAGGATATTTTGTTAAATTTCTATCAAAATCATGTAGCATGTGCATATCATCGTCTCATGTCATTTATGGGATGTGATCAAAACATTGATACTGGTTTACAAATATCGCAGCTGGATTTTACAACTTTATACCCGATTTATTACTTTTTGCTGGAACATTTAGATTTAACAAGATAATCTGTTGTAGATATACATTTTTGAGCTCGTGTTAATAGAGATGCTGTAGCTATTCCTAATTATAGAGCAATAGCAGTTATACTAAGTGATAAATCAATGTTACTCGAAGGTGCTGGCAGACAAATGAGAGTCATTGATGCCCTAGTAGAAAATATGTAAATAAACATGTAATTAGATCACTTGTAATATTAATAATGTCATATCATCACGTTAGTGTTAGTCTGACTCCTGGTCAGATTAAAAATCTACAATCATCATCAAGAAATAATCGTGGGATAAAAATATCATTAAAAAAAGAACAAATCGCAGGTGCTCCAAATAAGTTATCATTGACAGATCATCAGTATAATAACTTTAATAAAGCCAAGCGATCAAAGACCGGGTTATGACTTCATCTTACTGCAGCAGTTATCAAAGTCATCGCTAAATCTGGCAGTATATTTCCACTTCTCGCAGCTATACCAGCATTAATAGCTGCTGCAGCCCCAGCTGTTGCAAAAGCTGCTGCTTTAGGCGCTGTTGGAACCGCTGCTGGAATGGTGTTAAAGAAAGCAACTGGACAGGGAATCAAAAAAGGGAAAAGATTTAAGACTTCTGGGAACACCACCCTTGTGGTAGGGAAAAGGTCTAAGACTACAATGAACACCACCCTCATGGTATGGAAAAGGTCTAAGACTAGGATTAGTTCGATGATAATTCCACTATCAAATTTTGATTTACTGGATACTGCTAAGCGACTAAATATAAAAAACTTCAGAGGAGTTTTTATGCGCGATCAATTACCAAAACAATCTAACAATACTGAAACCAGTATTATTAATCTTGATAAAAACTCTGGACTTGGTAGGCATTGGGTGGGATATGCAATTGATCCACGTGGAATTGTTTATTTCGATTCATATGGGTTGGCACCACCAAAGGAGTTTCTTCATTATGTCAGCAATAAAATTGCTCTGATCTGGTATTCAACGCTACCAACACAAACAATATCTGATCCTCCAATATGTGGTCGAGAAGTACTTAATGTACTTGATGCTATATCAAAATCAACAAAACCACCTCATAAAGTCGTTCATGGGTATACCACGATGTCGCATTTGAACAGACACTAATGACATAATGGTTGATATTTATGAAAGCTCTCGGACAGAAAAGATAAGACCATCGACTTATCTAAATATGCAACTCTTGATCAACGTAGAAATGAACTCGATGATAAATTAAATATCACGAGTGTGGATCAAACTGAAGTCATTGTTTTTCAAGATAAACAAGAACGATTAAAAATGAGCAACATACAACTGCCTGATGTACTTATACGAATTCCTATCGTGGTTACTAATAATATCGTTACTTTTGCTGATCAAGGTAAAATACAGGAATCCGGTAAGTCGGTTAACGACTACATTAAGAAAATCGGCGACGTATTATCTGGTGATATAATAATGTCAGGAAACAAAATTACTTATCTTGGAAACCCAACCTTGGATAACAATGCAACAACAAAAAAATATGTTGATGATAGTGATAACAATCAAGTGACAGCAATAACAACGATCAACAATGAAATGACCACAATAAGCACTGATTTTACTAATCACGTCCAAACGTTTCTAAGTTTTTGTAGAAACATAAACAGACCCATTAATGAATTTTTTGGAAGTCCACCAACCGTTGACAAAAAACTCATTGACATTAATATGAAACTAAACTATATTTTAGTGGAATTCCTGATATCATTGAAAAAACGAATCTTATTGAAACTCATCACAAACAGATGATCAATATCGTATATGTCGTCGGATCAGGCTCATCTACATGGACACTACAAAATAAAACCATCAAACACACCGCAGAGGTCGCTGGTATATATAGGTTATCTGTGTTTAGTGTTGTAGAATTTAACATACTTACATCTCTATTAGCTAATAAATTGTCTAAAACTGTATCTGTAATGTTGTATAAAGATTCTGAAGAAACGTTCACGTTGGAATCATCAGACAGAAGTTTGTCCTCCACTAATTACTGGTGGTGTCTAGAATTTGTAACTAAAGCTCCCATTTTAATTACTTAATTAAATGACAATGTCATTAAGTATAATGAATCAAATGACAGAGTCACTCACTGACATTCAATGTCACAGATATAATCAGGCGTGTAAGTGTCAGACTGAACTAAAAAATATCATTGATGATTACATGTTGAAAATTAAAAAAATATTGCAGACGCATGGTTGTTATTGATATAGTAGTTTACTCAGTTTCTGCTGTTGTTGCTGGAACCGGATTATTATTATCAATGTTACCTATGACGGCTCCTGAGGTTTTAACAATTGTCATTTCTATGACAACATGTGCAGATATTCTCAGTCTTATCGCTAAGAAAATATCTACATGCACGAGCGATAAATTACACAAGTACATGTTGTAATTTCAGACAGCAACAACTGCCTATACTAAATTATGCTCGCATCTTTCTTTGTACCTCAGTGATGGTAAAATATCTGATGAGGAGTTCATTATGATAATGAAAACCTATGATGAAGCATTTGTAACAGAAAACAATGCATTCTCTAGCGACAATAGCGGAAAGATGGAGAATTAAAACAATAATGTCTGAGTCCTTGACAAGGGAATTATTGCAACAGATTATCACTAATATGACCCCATCAAAAACTACTATGATATCAGTAAGTTTGACCAGTCCTGAATTTAGCGTTAACTTTCCAACTGCAATTCCAGCAAAAGAAATTGCATTGGCTCAACTGCGCGTTTATAATAGCTGGCCAAATATCAGGTCGAAACCATTCGGTGGATTACCAGCAAATAATTCACTGGTATTTGCGATTAGAATAAGCCGGATGGAACTCCTGATTGGCAAGTTGTTGGAATTTCAAAGGGCAGTTATCAAATAGAGGAGATTAATGATGAGATCCAACGCAGAATAAAATCTATAACTGGAAAAGAATCGAAAATAGCGATCACTGTTTACAAACCAACATTATCAGCGGTGTTTGAAGTAAATTCTCCTGATTACCTCGTAGATATTTATCAGAGTTCAATCACATCAGTGTTAGGATGGCCTGAAGTCGCACCGGTTTATCAAAGACCACCAGAACCAACTAAAAATGAGTTTAGAACGAGTGAAGAAAAATTCATTAAAGATTCAGACTATCGAGGAAAACATCCATGGAGTTATATATTTTTTAAATCTGATCCGAGCAACAATAATCATTACTTTACTGATTTTGATGATAAAAGGATCCCCAAGATCAACATTTAATGTTATCGAAGATCCCAAGACACAACGTTCTAGAGACATTGTTGAAGAAATATTTATTAAAAGATTTTTGATACTCTTAAGCCTAAACATGATAAAGCATTTAATGATTTAAGAAATTTACTTACTTCATTATCACAGCATTATGATCATAATGTAAAGCAACAAATAATTGAGTCAATAAAACACTTAAATGTTTTTTATTTGATTTATATATCGCCAATCGAAGTATTATAAACGTTGCAACTGATCTTAGTAGACATGATTATACAGATCCAGAACTGAAGCAATTATTTCTTGATCATTATAAAACAATAGAAAATGATTTATGAACATTTATTATACCAGATCTAAATAACGCTGAAATGAAGAAATCAATAAATGATCTTATTGAAGAATATTATCCGGGAGTAATTGAATCATGGAGAAAAATAGCCCCACCACCGTCTATACTAAAACATAATAATATCCTGTTTGGTGCCGGCAGACACATATCGCCAGGCATTGTAAACATAACAACAACAATCGCTGTCAATCTCGTTTGCGACGTTGTGGATGGAAGTTTTCAGATAGATCTTTCAAAGTCTAGCCAGTCCCAGCAAGGGCATATATTATACACATTTTCACCGTGTGTCAGAACCTATTAACCCCGTTTACTTGCGTGTTCATAATCCGTTATTATCAAGAATACACTTCAAACTTACAGACCAAAATAATCACATCTTGGACACAAGAAATGAAATTATAAATATAAATCTGTATGTGAGATTGTAATGCGTCAATGCGAAACAAAAAAAAATAACTTTGGTACTCATCTATGGTACAAGATACATAAAGGGTTGGTCGTATTTTTTGATATTAAAGTATCCACAAATGCAAGGTTGGTCCATAAGTATACTTGTCAATAGTTTGTAGGTTACAGAATATATATATATATATATATATATATATATATATATATATATATATATATATATATATATATATATATATATATTTATTTAATTTAGGTAGAATATGCATTAGTTTTCCCAAGGATTCGGTTTAGCAATTATAACAGTTAATGGCCACTCATTATCAATTTCATCTTCACTCTTATTCTCACAATATTCCCTTAACTGTCTTATACAATAATTTATAATCTTTTTCTGTTCGTATTCATGAGATAATTCTAACTTGATTATGTTAATAGCGTTTGAGAGAGGTACAAACAATTTTTGCCTGATTATCAGTGACTGTTGCCAGTGACTTTAACATTTTTCCTTGTATATCTTTCATAAATTTGTAATCAAACGATAGTGTAAATCTGTTTTGGTTTTTGAGTTGTAATGAGTCGAAATCACATAGAATCTTTCCAGCATTAAGATTGTCAGACACATTGATACCATTATGTTGTAATTTTTTAATAGAAGAAACAATGACCATTTTATTTTCAGTATTCATTATATAATAAATATATATATTTAATATAAAAATTAGCAAAATATGTAGCGCGAACTGATACTCAATCTACCGTTCCTAGTTGATCAGATTAACCTAATGAGGTTCTTGTTCAGACATTTACTCCACTAGAGAACCCCTAAATATCCAAAACCGAAACTTTAGAGACTCAGAGGGTTTTGTCTGCGCATGTGTACATGTATACCCCTACAAGTTCCTAGGACTTCCAAAACCAAATCTAGGAACTCAAAAGGTTGTTTATGTACATGTAGGTTTTATTTTAGTGACCAATTATATATGACTTGCAAGAGTTCCTAGACATCCATTATCGAAACTCTAGAAACTCAAAAGCTGATGGTCTTTGTGACCGAACCTTATTAGGTTTTAGTTTTGCGATTGTGTCTTTAGGAACGGTAGCTTGTGTAGGTACCCTTAGTAGGTCACAAGGTCACGATCTCTTATCAGTTCCCACTATATATTTTGGACAGCACAAAACGGCACAAACACATAACATATAATGATGATGATGATATGATATGAAATGCCATCTTCACATTTCACATCCACCTCCAATGATCAACTAATGGGTGATCGACAAAAAGGCAATCCACTATTTGTTGACATAGTGGGTAGGTGTGCGCACATGAAGATTGTGGCGAAGCCCCAAAAGATTATATTTCTTGACGTAAAATCACCCCTCATAGACATTGTCGTTCACAGGATTAGATCCCTGACCGGCTGGATCATAGATTTACTCATGTAACCAATCGAGCTATACCACGCTTAAGTGTTTAAAATAAAATTAGTTAATATATACTTACCTAAACCACAGAATTGAAAAAGTAACAAAAAGCACAGTTTCTGGTATTTTATTTTTCTAGTTTTCCAAAAAATATATATGATTCTGTATAAAACGAATAAAATTAAATTCGCCCATATAATAGCCATTTAATTTAGTCAAGCGGATGTTATGTGTTCTTAAAATAGCTTTACACATGTGCAATTGGCCACAAGGTTTGCGTAGTAAAATCACGTAAAATATAGGCAAAATACACACAGCCCCCACCACATGATAAGCGAACTGAAAAGCACTATATATATTTATGTGTATTTATATGTGTATTTATTATATAGCCAATTTCTCTTAAACAGAAGCCACATTTTCATTGTGAAATGCATACAGCGAATAATTCTCTGTTCGTACTACGATAGAATCAATATAACGGATCTAATTATAACAGCGAGCTTTGCTAGCCAATCACTATTGACTATGCACTCTGTGAATCCTGCACGCGGATTTTATGTATAGACAAAGAATGCATTACACAGATTTTATATAACCAATGGGTAAAGTATTATTTTATCAGTAGGGAATGAGTTGCCGAATTAGCATTGAAAAGACCACTGGTAGTTTTGTAAAACGTTACTATGTTATTAATTATATGTGTATAAAGTGATTCTCCATCAAATAATTATGATATATCTGATTATACATGTGCGAACAAAGATTTTCGTTAAGTTTGATCCTTTTCGTTGGGTCAAAACCCCAAGGGTGTTAACGGGAATTAACATTAAGTTTTAAATTTGTTGAAAAAATACTGGTTCTTTCCAGTTTTTCTGCTCATATTGTGTAGATTTTTATGAGTGAATTACGATAAAAAACTGGAAAAAAAACTAGTATTGGTCAACAAATTTAAAACTTAATGTTAACTCCCGTTAACCTTCCTGGGGTTTTCACCCACTGAAAACAAGTAACTCAACAAAAAGCAATGATAAAATCGACTAAAATGCCTGAAAAATTGCGTAAAAAACAACAAATTTGATAAAAATCGAACAAAATAAAAACTTTATAAAAAATAATTAAATCTGATTTAAGTAGAGAATTGTTTCATATAATATCGAATGCAGTTTATATATCTTTGTATAGAACCATCTTATAATATTTTCTGAATTGATTGCAAACTAAATAATACTATGTTCCTAACAATAACTACAATACTGAAAAGTTCTATGCCTGTCATGTTTGATGCGCTTGATCATCTAGGTACTGATACATAATATTTTGCTCAAATTAAAAAAAAGCAGACTTTGTAATTCCATCGGCAACTGACTTAATTGAGGGTGTTACTATGTTAAAGTATTTACTAGCGGAATAAATTGACTTGAACATAATTTCTTTACCCGATTCTTTATTCACGGACTTAATAGCTTTTGCAAATCGTGCATCACCAGTTTTTCCAAATTTGCAGTTTTCACTTTGCATGATAATATGTAAATTTTGAAGTGAGTTGTCAAGTTTATTGTTGTTGATGTGGTCAACCACATACCCGTCTTTGATCGATCCCAAAAAACACTCGATTATAAATCTGTGTGATAAATAATTTTTTTTCCTTTTGTATTAAATGCAAGATAACCAGCATTGATAACATTACCTATTTGTTTTTTCAATCTACAATTTCTAATAATATCATCACGATTCGCTTCATAATTGGTTATGATTGGATGAGGCACAAACTCATTCTGCTCCATTTATATACTATATACTATTTGTTTAAATCATTGTTTTGAAAATCTAGCTAGATAATCTTCTTCATGCTTTATAATAGATTTAGGGTTATATTTTTTATCGTAATATCTTTTTAACTCCCTGTATCTTTTACCACCACATTGTGCACAAAGGTGCGTCTTTCCTTCCACACCAACACCACACCGTATACATGGTTTAGGTCCTGGACTCCCATTTCTAACGCATTGCATGTGATCACTACAGAACTCATTTACGCAATTTTTGTTACATAAGTCATAAATCATAAGTCAGAGGCAATTGTCAGAGGCAATTGTGATTTGGTTGAATCATATATAAATGATTAATACTTCAATTTAGATACATATTTGCCTTAATTATAATATGCAGGAATTATCCGCAATTGAGCCTGCTGCCGCTAGATTTGATCTTGACAGACTACACAAATTTAGTTTCTCCATGCAAGATCTAGCTTTAACGAATGCGGATATAACCAAACACATTAGTGAAGCCAAGAAGGAGTTCCGCCACGTTGGTGCAGTTCAAGTGTGGTCCACATTCAGGATTGGAAATGATATCTATGTTATGAACAACAAACGAGCAAGAGAAATCATTGACTATCTCGATGTTTGAAAATATATTATTTTAGTAAAATTTATTGTAAATATAGAGGATGATATTTATATCATCCGAGACAAACACAAATCCGTCCAGAAGTCAGGGAATAATATTATCCTTGGTGCAAATTCTAAACCAAGAATACTGACTGGAATAGACAAGCCGTATTATGAGCAATCTTATCCAGTAACTCTGCTGTTGTGTACGCACTCTATCCATAACATGATAAACCTGACGTAAAGGATCTCAAGAAAATGAAACTCATCTTTGATTTCATCAAGAATAAACTCTGTGGCTCAGCGAATTATAGAACACTTCACAAACGCGATATGGGGAAACGGTTTAACAGCTTTAAGGCATAAAAAAATAAATATGTGGGCTGAAAAAGTTAAAGACACTGGAGCGTCTATCAGCGACGTTGCTGAGCTAGAAAAGTTATTAAGATTTCAATAACAGTGAAGACGTTGACAGGAGAGATTTTGTACAAAACAAAATATAAATCCAGAGGAGCTTCCATAAATATTATTGATCATAACGCACATGCATGGACTAATGCTGTAACTGTATTTCCACGAGAAAGAATGGTTAAATATTACCACGATGATGTATTCTATGCTATCAGTGATATTAGCAAACGTGACCCTGTTTCTGTGTGGCTGTTTCAGAGTTCTGAATGTGATCATTATGATCAGTTTGTACAGTCTAACGGTGATATTTATCGTACAGAATCTCTTTATAAAGAAATGGAAAACCTTGCGCTGAAATATACTTCTGACAATGTCAAAGTTAGACAATTACTAAGTAATTGTTTTAAGGTTCCATCGGTTGCTGCTCATTTTGCTCAGGAGAAAAACTCGTGGAAACCGTCACGATTAGAATTTCTTGAAGATGTCGTGAGAAGTATCAAATATGGACACAGTGGATTGTGGAATACTAAATATGATTACAACGACGTTATCTCAGTTGATATGGTAGCGTGTTATCCTGGAAGTTTTCTTGGATATGGAGAGTGTTCTAAATACTTTAATAGATTTGGACATTCTACAAATGACATGACCTGAGTTGCGATAAACAGACCCTGATTCGGATTTTGACATAACCAGATTCGCCCTCATAGAGTTGTTTGAGTTACACTCAGATCTCCATCCAATTGTTTATGCGTGATTTGGAAAACACTTTTCTGAAAAATGCTGGGCTCCAATAGTTCTGCTAAGATATATGTTCGATGTTGTAATTTTAATATCATTGAAAGTAACTGAAGCTATTATATCATATCGCGTGCAGAAATAAGTTTGGTTGCCAGAACCTGCTAAACACGATGAGAAACTTGCAAGAGATCTCGGTAGAAAGATAATCGGTATGTTTACGCAAGGATCACATGATCATAAATGAACTTGTACAAAATTGATTATGGACGATGCTGAACTCGATTTCATAATCGCTGATAGGATGGAGAAAGACACTTATAAATAAGTCGATGTAATGCTTATTTATCAGACAAAACTAAACTAGGTACCATTGTGAGCTATACTGATGGTGAGTCACCTCAGTTTACTCATTTAAGATCTTCGATGCTAGCTTGTTTCGATAAATTTATTATCGATGATAAACAGATTTCCTCGTTACGATGTTAGAGTTTCTATGGATTCATTTTATGTACACAAAAGATATAAAGATTCATTAAATCTCGGTAATGGTGAATGGGGAACATGGAGGATAAAACAAGAAAATATACTTAGTTATTGTGAATCTGCTGATGTTGAAATTGAGAAAATATATTACAGAAATAATCAAGTATCAAAACATCTGCACCATGCGTGTATGATCTGTATCTAGACATAAGACTGTTTATCTTAATGGGTGTGGAGGTTCAGGTAAAACAACATGTGCAATTAACTTATTCATGAGTTTAGATATGATAGTCTTAACACCAATGCACAAACTCATCAGGGAAATAAAGCAACGAGATGTAAAGTCGTGTACATATCATAGTTTCTTTAGATGGTGCAGAGATACATGGACCTCATCACGAATGGATGAAAAATATATACCTAAAATTATCATATGGGATGAGATATGCACGGTGCCTCTGGAGGTATTACAAATATTTTTTTATTGGCTGTTACTAAAGAATACTGCTGTGATTATGTGTGGCGATCATGGTCAACCACCACCCTTTGTTGGGCAGTCTCCACATGAGTGGCTAAAGAACAATGTAGATTATTATGAAGAAATATCTGATGATCATAGAGCTATTGATGAGTCGCTGACAGAATTTAAAAGATTAATATGACTACAACCAGATAAAATACAGTGTGAAGTAATGTGTGAGATAATTCCAGAAACATCCATGAGTGATTTTTGGACCCCATGGAAATCTGCTGATTTTATAGTTGCCAGTAGAAAAATAGTTCGTGACGAACTACAAAAGAAAATATATGCGTTACACAAGGAAAAATTCCCAAAGTTACCTTTACCATTGTGTTATCGCCTTGCAGATACTAGAAAACAAGCTTCTTTAGTTCATCCGCAATGAGATCTCATAAAACAGGAATGATGCTGGCATGAATAAATCTCAATATATTGTCTTTGTCATATCGAGAATTAACTGTTTATCTCTTTATCCCTGTTACCAAGGTAATAATGTTGACTTAAGTGGATGTTGAGATAAGTGGTAGAGGTCTAAAAAAAAAACGTCAAATTGCATACAAGTGAAATTTGTAAGGTAACCGAATGTCAATAAGAAACAATTTACAGTGAGAGAAAATAAATAATCAAAATTCTTATGAACTGAAGACAAAACTAATATGAAAGTTTGTACTGAAAACTGTGTAGAAGAGTCCATAATGTGTCAAGTACTGTACATGTTTATGAAAAAAACCCCACATAAATTCAAGAATAGATGTATATATCATTCACATAACATTGAAAAGCACAAATAACTTGTTGGTAAAAAAAATGTTAGTCTTTGTTTGATCTATATCCATTGTCAATAAACATATCACTAAACATTTCAATGAGATATTCATGGCAACATGTGGTTTTATAGTTCTTTACATGCCACATGTACATGGCCTATATTTTGGTCAGCTGGAGACAGCTATATGCTAAGGCTACCAAAGGGATGAGGCAGTTGTCAGAGAAATGAAAACATGACACATGAACAAAGTAAGAAGTTTAACAAACATCTTTGTGACCAAAAATATGTATGGCATTAAAAGATTCAAAATTTGTGTTTTATACTGCCTGTATTAGCGATTGTAAGCCTAAACATATTTACCACAAAGTAAAAACTTTCATGGCAAAATAAAAAATTCCAAATCACTTCTGAAAATGCAACAGTCAGATTCCATGGCTTTTATTTCAGTTTAGTGCTGACTTCCTTTGATGAAAGGTGTTTTGTTTCTATTGAAGATTGTAGTTGGCTTGCTTTGATGAAAGGTGCAGATGTTATTGATGTTACTGCTAAATGTAATCTTTTGAGGACCAAATAAATGCTGGTTAGTTATTGCAGCAGTAATATCAAATAACTGTAGTACAGTATTGATTGAAACAGATTTTTTTGAGGTTCATTTGCTTTGTATTTATATAAAACAATCAGTGTTTTCTTTAATAATCAGTTGGTAATCAGTTTTCTTTACAGAAAAACTATTTTTGGGTACATTTAAAAAGCACCAAAATATTGTCACTTATTTGGTTAATTGCAGTAGTTTCCAGTCCTACCTTCAGAGGTTAACAGACTAGCAAATCTAGTAGGATGACTATCTGAGTGTATCAAAGCATATAGTACCCAGAATTGGTGTCTGCATAATTGGATTATAATGAAAAAATGTTTTGTTAAGACGCATTTTTCAATATGAACACAAGATTTGTTCATGTAACAATAAATAGCTCAGAGTGCACTTTATGTCCAAGTTTGTGGCTTTCTTTCCTGGTGCCTTTGAATTTGTCTACCCCAAACCAAAGACTGTATACAAGTTTAAGTTACAGCCAGAAAAGTCCCCACACACAAAAAATGTCAGATTATTCCCTTATAGTGTCACCAGTAAGTTTTAAAAAGTCACAATTTGTGACACTGGTGAAGTCCAGCACCATCCCTGAAAGTATTCATGGTTTACTTGGCAAAGCAGTTCCGAAAATACTATACTATATTTTTATATACACATCATGCAGTATAAAGATGTCAGTATCGTAAAATACTGCATAATTCTGACAGTGTAAAGTTACTGGAGAAAACAATGAGCACATAGCAAATATTTTTGTTTTGCAGCATTGTCTAAATGATGTGTATATTTACTGAAAGTATTGTTGATTAACTTCGACACCAACTTGCATTTTTTTTAACAAGTTATGCTATGTTTATGTTTTAACAAAGACTTGAGTATTTATTTACCATAAATAAATACTAAAAACCGGCACAGATCTTTTGTGTATTAGCAATAACCATATGTAGCAGCAGAGTACAATTAGGGATCAACACGTCCAAATGTTCAGATTAGTGATCAATGCAGTTTTGTGTATAGAACATGTATGCACATTTTGCATATGTGTTAGTTGGTTACAAATTTTATCTTCCATCAAAACAACAAATGTGTTCTTGAATGTGCCATTACAAACATTTATCACTAACTGGGGACCAAATTTAACCCTTATTGAACCTTGTCCTTGACTTATGCATACATGTAACTCACCATCATTTCAGTAGCAGATAACCTCTGTCCATTAAGTGCCATCTGAAAAAATAACAAAAATCAGTCAAATCAATAAAATGATCAAAAATTTCACTAAGGTGCTTTTAACAGAAATACTTCTGTTGATAGTGGGTCTTACCTATACAACATAACAACTTATGAGAAAAGGACTATCAATACACTGTCTTTTAATGAGTCATTTAGGTGATTATGTAGACCCTGTCATTGATGAGATCCAAGCAATAGCTATTGCATTAATCCAAAATATAACACTGCTTTACCAAATGTGTCAGGGTGAACAAAACAAAGTCTACAGTGTGCTATTATCCTTGTCATAATGGAGTAAACCTTTTCCACTTGGTATGCATCCTTTGATAGTGCTCAACATGCTGAGAATGTCTTGGACATTTTAGTAAGGTTTACATGTGAAAATGTAAGGATTGTACCATTTCGTTTTTTCTGTTTTCTGCCTATCTTTCTCTTGCAAGCCTCTTTTGCTCAGCACTATATAGCCAGGGTTATTCTGATGTATCATTTAACTCCACACAAATACTACCTTAATAATGGACTTATTCGATAATACTTACTGAGTCTTAATAATGGACTTTGTCAATAATACTTATCCACTCTTAATCATGGACTTTACTGACAATAGTTACATAATCTTGATATCTAAGTACTACCACTATGTTACATATTATCTCTTACATATCATTATGTTACATATCCAGTCCCTTATGGTATCTCAGGCAACTATAACATTGAAAACCTATCTGGAACACCATGTATACTGAGACATGGCTTTAGCAAAAAGAAAAAGTTTATCATACAGCAGAAGCTATTGTGCCATGTTCTTTAAGCAGCTGTCAAATGCAGTTACACTGCATCAATAGATCCTATCAAAACTAATTAGGTCTTCTGAAATTAAAGATCTCTGAGGTAGAAACTAGAAAAAGTCACTCTAACCTCCATCCTATACCTTGTAAAATCTGATAGGGAACAGCTTCACTCAAATGCAATCAATGTTGTTACTGTCCTAACCCCAACAGCCAAAAAGCAAATCATGTTCATTGGGTTAATTTTTTTTATACAGATAACTCAGCTTATCAAAGATGATAGAGACCTCACTGAGTTAGCATCCTTTCTCTCCTTTTGAGGTAAAATAGTTTCTTTGTTAGCTTCCTTAAAGCTCTTCCATTAAAACATACATGGGACCAGGGGAAGGCAGTTTTGAAATTGGGTAGCCACCCATAGATGTGATTTAGGTCTTTCAGGACCCACCAACAGAATCAATTTAACAAAAACAATCACTCAGCAATAGAAGTTTTTTGTTGGGACAGCAGGATATATTAGAATTCATATAGGACTTGTATATTTGACTCATGGAAAGCAAAGTCTAAAAATTATTTTAATCAAAATATATCATTAAAAAATGCAACTATGCCATGGTTTGACACTAACTTTTTTAAAAAGAAAACCTGCAGTACTTCCTGCTTTTGAAAAATGATGGTCCTTCTGACTGATATAAGGACCATTTTGTTTATGGATCTAGTTAGTGAA
The DNA here is from genome assembly GCA_016746295.1 of Potamilus streckersoni. Taxonomy (NCBI): domain Eukaryota; kingdom Metazoa; phylum Mollusca; class Bivalvia; order Unionida; family Unionidae; genus Potamilus; species Potamilus streckersoni. The sequence continues at coordinate 2,494,707 of JAEAOA010001023.1, forward strand.
AAATAATGTATAATTTATACAATAAAATAAACATATAAAAGTCTACATTAAATTCATCAATTGATATGCTTTTTTGGTAATTCAGACAAATCTTGAGAATGGAATTTATTATCATCATCATAATCATCATTGTCATAAGCAGCAATAAGATCACTGTCAGACACACCATCAGTTCCAACATTCTCCACTGTGTATGTTTTAAATGCAAATAACTTCACCTTACATACATCACTCTCTCAAAAGTATGTAATAACTGGTGAGCACCACCCAAACATGCAAAACCACAAAAAGTCAGTATTCTAAATGCTAGATGCTCTTATATGATTAACAAAGTGCACTAATGACAATTTATGGCAGGCACCAAATGACAATGATAATTTGGATTATATGGCGTAAGCATGATCTTTGTATTAACTTCATTTCACTTTTGATTTTTGTCATGTTTGACAGGTTTATAATTTAAAGATAGATTTATATGACCCTATAACATACCAGTAGGATAGATATAGATTTAATATTCAGTCTAAAATTGCTGGCACCACAGACCACCGAGCTTTAGGAAAACATAAAGACTTATGAATATCAGGTGGCCTTGATGACTGGTGTTTATGAAAGTTGTTATGGCTATGTAAAGAGTACTTAACATGTCTATGTGTATATTACAAAACCATGACATGCATGCAGAATTGCTACAATGCTACATTCTACTTTATTGGTCTATTTCTGTAACATTTAGTACATCTTTACTGCTATTAACATGGGCAGTCAGTAATCTGCCTTAAATATTGGTCTACAACCACTCTACTTCTGTTTGTAGATGTTAAATGTGATAGACAAGGTCACCATATTCTGATCTATTTTACAAAATTATGCATGGTTCTGTATGCCTTATTATTTATAGCTGGGAAATGGTATAAACAATGCTTCAAAACAGCATTCAATTTAACATCTTTATTGCAAAATATATTACCAAAATGATTTCTTATGTCACTGATAAAATGTTGTATTCCAATCATTGACAGGATAAAGACAATAAATTTTCAAAAAGATTTCACTTAAGGAATTCAAGTTTGTAAAAAATATGAATGACCACTTTCAATTAGAGACTCAGCCAACAAACTTTGAAAAATAGATGTTCATGACAACTCCATCTGAAACAAAGCTAACACAAACTTGTTGAACCTAATCCTTGTCTCTAAATCCATATTTGCCATCTTACAAGATCACAAGTACATGTACCTAGATCATAGCAACAGAATCACAGCAAATGTGATTTTGAAAACTTAATGCTCTGGATAAATGACATGTTGGAACTTCAGTTACATGTTTGATAATATGTACAACAATTTCATAAACATCAATAAATGGCATCTATAAATGACATAATTTCCTCTCTGAACATGCACTTGAGTAATTTTAACTACTTGGGTACATAGAGGTAGATGCCTGTATAATAAGAAAAGAACTGATAAGCACTATTACAAATTTGAACAATGTGAGATAACCCCTATGACACAGATACTTAAAAATTCTGAACTTAATCAGTCAGTGCTCTGTACTGGTTACTAGTGTTGGAACTATGTTTTATGTTGTTTCATCATCACTGCCAAGTAAGTTATTATTCCAGGTGAGGATAAGGGGTTGTCCATTTAGAACATTGAAAACTGCCATTTTTTTCACCTCATAATCCAGCTGCTGGGTGGACTTTTTTCTAACCACTCCTCAGTACGAATGTATACATTTGCTTAGTATCCCCTTCAAACAATGTCAATTAGTCTCATTTCAAATAAAAAGGGAGGTTTTTTTAGTAACATCTTCTCTATATCTGCATGATCAAGTCCCTATTTTCAAACAAAATATTTGATCATTCACCATGTTTAATAATCTCACTAATTCCACACATTTTGGAGTTACATTATTATTTATCGACTATTTCTAACAATATTAAAACTGTACAGTGCAAATACTGGATGGAGATGACAGTTCTGACTGCCATGCATCATCCATCCTGGAAATAAGAAAAGGGCACATGGGCTGATCTAGCTGCTTACAATTAACTTATCAGTTATATTAAAAAATACCAGTAAAGACACTTCTCTCCCTTTTTGCACCATTTGTATGGTCATAACCAGACCCACTTAACATGCAACTGCAGTACACAATCTATTCTAACCAACTAATTGGTTTCAAGATAATTTCCTTTCCATATATTGCCATTCATTACAATAGTTCCAAGATTTCTTTTAAACAAAATGCAACTGAATCCATGAAACTAATTCATTGAAATTGTCACATAAAATACTTCATACAGTCATATAACAGTAATGACAATGGTAGTATCCTCTTCACTTCATCCATTGAAACTTTAAAGGGCTATCAATCAGATTCTTCCTCTGATAGCTGTTAATCCTTGATAGCTGTTAACAGTCAAATTTTGTCAAGCTGTATTCCAAAACATCATAATTATCTATTAAAATGAGACATGGATTGAGTGCATGTTGGATCTACAATATTCAACGAAGACTCCATTACACACAAGTGTTCATTTCTACCCCTTCAATCAATTAACTAACAAATCTACTCCACACCAATTCTTTGTATGTCTGTCATCTCGAGTTAATTGGCAAAAATTGGATGAAGACAAGTGCGTGTTACAGTGTCAATGGCTTCTGACAAACAGAAACGAGTCTATAATAACAACATTCATAATGACTGAATAAACGGAATTTCACTAGTCTCTTTAACACTTTTTGATTAGCTTACTGAAAAAAATAACAAAACTTGCCTCTAAGGCTGTCAATTATTTCTCAAAGCTTTGCTTTCTCGACCAAATACAGACTTTTTACCCTATCAAAAACATGTTTTACCGTCATACTGTCACAATACAGCTACATTTGTTTTTCTTTCGCAGTGTGCATCAGAACTTACTGACGCAAACCAAGTCTCACAAGACTAAAATTAATGTCACAGAAATTACACTTTAATTTATAAGGAGATTTATTTTAAAACTCTGCTAGTTTTCCTATGATTGAGAAAATAAAAACATAGATTTTTACTTTATGATTAGCAAAACTACAAATGTAGATCATGTGGTAGGCTTCCCCAAACTATTTATAGCTGACCAATGACAACATTTTATAGTCTGTTACCCATTCAAAGGAAAGAGGCTTTCTCTTGACGGGAACAAATATGGTGTGCATAACATAAAATACGAATTTAATAACTTGGTATATAAAGTTGAAGTGTTTTTAATTATGTTTAGGTCACACTTTTAGACAGACCTACAGAATCAGTTATACCAACCACCAATACAAGCGATTTTATTGAATAAACCGCCTGGGACAGAAGCAATTTTGGAATGAGGACCACCCTGGGATGTTTTTAAATGTGCTGTCCCCGAGTCCCATGTATCATCTCCAATTATGTTTTAATGGAACAGACTTTATGTATTTTTTCCACCTGGCCATTGACAAAAAAAGAATTTGAAAATCTAAGGCTGAAATTTAAGCTTGGCTCTGTAGTAGTCTTTTCCAAAGTCAGAAGTGTAGAGTACAGCATCTCTTTCTACCAGCTGAAGATTTGTCACTGATTGTTAAGGCACTGGTCCGTATGTGCTGTTCAGATCTGTTTATTACTCCCGTCATTCAAAACACATACTTCTGCACATATTCTGTCCAAGAGGATAAACTGTTTTCTGCTTGCTGGAAGACTGTAATAAAGTCCAAGGGCAAGATGGAGATTACTGTCATGATACTCCCAACCAAATGAATGAGGTTTTCATAGCAATGTCTCTGTCTACTGTCTATTTTATATAATCTCCTACTAAAATATTGATGGCAGGCATACCTGCAAAAAGAGTATTGACAATAGTATCATGCAGTGGTCAGTGTAAGCATCCCAAAAGGTCAGCCACTTGACCAGACTGTGATAGCAGTTTGAACACCAGTTCATCTCCAGATTATCAAGTCAACTGATGCCAAGCTGTTGATGGAGAAGAAGAGGAGAAGACTCTGATGATTACAAGTGAAAAACTTCTTTGAGTGATGTTCAGAAGGCAAAGTCTTCTTGTCATTGTTCAGTCTAGCAAAGATGACAAAACTTGTGGCACACTTCTCTGCTTTTAGTAGTAAGTGGCAACAGCAATGTCTTAATCTGTGATGAAATCTCTCTACTAGCAGACTGTCCTGATTGGGATATGGTATTTAACCACTAAGCAAGTCATCCCTAGAGTGGCAAGCAAAGGAATTGATTCCATATCACTTGAATACTCAGGCAATGAAATGGACTGAGTGTCTAATGGCACTATAATGTTATAATATAGTGGGTATGCTGATCCATGAGAACACCTTTCCAGTGTTTACACTTATTCCTATCCAGGGAATAAAATCCAGGGCCTCCTCTAAGCTTGCATTTGTCACCTAATGCAAACAAATTTTGAAAGTGGTGCTGTATTTTACTGATTAATACAAGTTGCTGCCAAAAAAATTTTAAAAAGTAAATTTTGTATTTCTGACTGATGTAAGTGACTAAGGCCACTTAATACCTGTTTTCACTACAGTAATCCCCCTCTTGAACGGCCCCCCTCACCAGCGGCCACCCGCTCCTTACGGCCAGAATATGAAGGCACCGACAAATTTGTGTTCAAAATTACCCCTTACAAAAGGCCACCCGGCTAATGCGACCAGCGGCCAGCATATTTTTCCAAAAACATAAAATTTACCCCTCACCAGCAGCCGCATTTTATTTTGTAATATGTATCTAGAACAATTTTTTTTTCTAATTGTGTTAAGTAATCGGATTTCTGTTTCCCGATGTCAGGTTTTCGTTCTTCAAAAAAGTGTTCTACAAGTACCACTAAGGTTAATATTATATTCTTTACACCTTACAAGAAGCCACATTTATTTCATAAAGCGGAGAAAGACTCAAATTTTAATCCATACATAAAGGTAATCCATATATCCTTACGGCGTGTGATCCTAGAGGTCTGGTTTATCCACAGATAATTGTTAAGATTACACTTATTAATAGTAGTAACATCGGAGAAGCTGCAATATTGATGTTCAATACGAAAGTCTGTGCGGAAAATGGTTTGATAGCCTTTGTGGCTTCCCTTGGCAAGATGTTGAGCTGGTTAACTTACATAATTAGCGGCTATTACGCAACAATTGCAAAGTTTATAAAATCTTAACGGCCGCGAGGTGCTATTGTTAAGATCAAATCTGCGTATGTATCCAAGGCGTTTTTCACACTTAGAGTAAAAAAAAAATATATATATAAAAACAATAGGGTACCAGACTGCGACTAATGAATCACGTGATAATTGCTGCCTTTAAAAATATACGGCATCTTGTTTAAATGCAGAAAAAAAAATTGTTTCATCGTCTGGTAGTTGCAACATTGATGATTATAACTGGATGTAAGGTCAAGATCACACGGTCAGCATTGGCTAAAAATAGAAACAGTGTACTAGAAAAAGACTGAAAAATCACATGACAACACAACTTGTCGCTTCTTTACGAAGAAAGCATGTCGTCCGCTCAACAAATGTGTCGTCTGCATAATTAAATCGCATACAGTTAGCAATATCGGAATAATTCATTACCAAACATTAACATGTCATCACGTAAACGATGATGATTTTTTCAGAAAACGTCAGTTATTATATATAGTCTACGATATCGTGTGAGGTGGGGAGGGGGACTGGTCAAACAAATTTAGGTAGAAAAGACTCGAATAAAACAATTTTATGTTGAAAAGACTCGAATAAATAACATTGTAACCGATAAGTTATTTAGCAGCAGTGGGAAAATGGAGCAAATGGATAGATAATTGCGTATGTACCAAGATTCAAATGACGTTTTTGTATGGTTCTGCTATGTGCATGACAACACCCGCTCGCATATCGCACTTTTGCCAAGAATAAGAACTATTAATGCATACTCAGTTGAAATAAGTCAACTATTATAACACAAGAACCGTTTAATATTTAATGTTGCTTTTAAACGAAGATATTTAATGCTTTGAAAAATGAAGCTTTCTTACTATGTACATATACTTCTCACAAAAAATTTAGTCCCCCTCTGGAAAGGCCACCCGCCTTATAAGGCCACTTTCCCGATGCAGAAGGGGTGGCCGTATAAGAGGGGGACTACTGTATCTGCTGCAGTCAGTGGATCATGTCAGTAGAAGATGTTATTCAAACATAATTGCAGCCAACTGCAAGCTGTCAGACAGTTTTGAGAAGCAATTAAATGTGATTAGAAGAAAATAAGGAGTGACTGGGGGATATAAGCTATTGAAAATATAAATGGAGAATACATCCTTAAAAAGAGAAATTCCTCCAACTTACTTTAATGTTGAATACCTGTTCCAAAATTCCTGAAGATGGTTTACAAGGTTGCTTACCATGAGAGTCAATGTTACTTGGCACAAGCAGAACAAGGGTTTAGTGCCTATACCAGGGGCAAATCATTCTGTCTGACATTTTTGGAAAGGTGTTTATCTTCTGTTAACTAAATAGTCTAGCTTGGAAAGGATGGATTTCCAAGGTAGTACAATGAGGTAACATGTTTGATGAAGAAACTAGTCAGCAATACTAGTGAGTGTACCCTGTGTCAGTTGTTGTTCTTTTTTGTACTTTTGACTTGTAAATAGGGCAAATATTACCTTTACTAAATCACATGATGCTGATATGTACTGCAGAGCAAGGGACCTGTGGTTGTTATGGAAGAATATTGGATTTCCCTGAAGACAAATCTGAAATAAAAAAAAATCAAAGCTGAAAATAGACAAAGTAATTAATTTTGGGTAAAAATAAACAGTTATATGAATAATAATAATAATAATAATAATAATAATAATAATAATAATAATAATAATAATAATAATAATAATACTTGTAATTAAGCTAAGGAATTCACTTCAAATGGAAATAATTTTCTCCTACACCATCAGAAATCTTTTGATGACAATGACATCATTTCTGTTCCCACTGTCGGGGAAAAGTTGTATACCAACTTTCCATTTAGGTTGGCTTGACAATATCTGTTGATGACAATGTCAATAATGCTATGTCAGAAAAAATCTGTATACTGCCTTTCAATTCAGATGGACAATTATCTAAACAAGGTAAGAAGTCATGGATACCTGAATGAACAATTTCAAATGGCAAAAAGACTGATAGGTGAAACAGTGCATTCTATTAAACTGTAATTTTGAATCAGTAGGTTTCATTACACCTTTCACTGCAGTATCAAATTTCAACTGGCTCCTGACAGGAATTCTCAAAAAATACTATGATGCTCTACTGACCAAACAAGAATTCAAGACAAGACCATTTAAAACTAGATTTAAACTCCCGTGTATGGAAACCATCTCTAATATTCTTCACTGAGAACACGATTTTAAAATTAAATGCTATGGGTGGTGCTCACCAGTTATTATGTACTTTTGTGAGAGTGATGTATTTAAGGTGCAGTTGTTTGCATTTTAAACATGCACAGTGGAGAGAATGTTGGCATACCTATATGCTACTTTCATGTAATGGGGTTAAAATTTCTTTGGATATTGTACTTTTGGAAAGTCTAACGTTGGTATGACCATATATTATTCAGAAGGAGTAGCAGCAAAAAGATAACTGCTGTGGCAGCAACACTGGACATCCGATTGGCACCATAAATTTATGTATAACCTAACATCTATCACATGAAGTCTTTTGGAGATGATCAAATGTTGATTCAGGATTTTAAAGACTGGCTGCTGTGGCATATGAAATTGAATTGACCATTTTCATTTAGGACTGATCTGACCATAGAATGACTGTGTGTGTGAAGTTTACAGCAAGGTTTACAGCAAGGAGTTTAGAGATAATAAACCTATGGACAGATAGGTGACAGACAATAGATCATCCCAACAAGCTGTCCTGGTCTATGACAAGTAAAGATAAAAAAACCTTCAAAACATTAGTATTCATGTAATAAGTAACAAAGTAACAAAATATGTCCATTGTGCAGATCAATAACATTTTTCTATTCCACAGAATAAAATGTATTGAATCAGTAAAAACCACACAGGTGCTAAACACTGGAAAATATAAATAAAATAACCTTCAATAAACATCCTAAGAAATATAAAACTTACAATATACAGCCTGTGCAACTTTGTGATAGCTTTAAGACAAGAATGATCACTCAACAGGTTATCTGCCACATCTAGCTCCTCAAGGGAAGACAACTCTTCCACACCTGGAAAAATAAACAAAAAAAATAAACCCTGAGTGGGTATGATAACACTCAACTCTTCAGATGAAATATATTGACTTTTGAAACAAATCCAAATACATATTGATACTAACGAAGGAAAAGAAAACCTTGGAGCACAGAGTTGTTACATTAATGTTTGCATCATATTATACTCCTTCAAAGACCACATACATTAATATAACCACCACTGTTTCCAGGATCTTTCCCAGCTCTTGAGGACATGATTCTAATTCATAAAAAGTTCAATAACATAACATTTCTACACTAACTTGGCTTTACTCTAACAGGAAATCAGGATCTGTAGGATATTTTCTATTGAAACTATTGATTGCACATATTATATTGTTTCAAGGTTTCTCTAGTTTGTGTACCTTCATCAGTAACTCATGATACAAAAGTATCATTTACCCAATACTGAAAATGATGCTTTCCATCAAAGTTGGTCACATCTGGAACTGTTACAGTACCTTTATTAGATAAAGTTGTATAAATGTTTTTCTACTTTTCTTACAGCAATCATAATTAATGGCAAACAGTATAATTTGTATAAGTCTATAAAACATTAAAGCTAGGACAGCACAAAGTCAGCTAAGTCATGCTTGGGATGAAATTTGTAACATTTTCTTCACTTTTAGTAACAGCCACTATATTTTGATAAAAAAATTTCACATTCTCATGAATAAGTTTGAAAGGTTGCTTAAAAGATTTTCCATTTGTAGTACGAGTGGCCGTAGATAATGGCAAACTGTCATCATTTGTACAAATTTTAAATCCCTCATTAACAAGATCCATGGATTCAAATTTTGTCAGTTTGATATCATTTTCACAAATCTGAAAATCTTTTATACCTTATACTTTTCATAAAACTTGGTCAACTTCTATTCAGCCATGTTTGAGAACTTGTTTTCAAATTGTTCTCTTGTAAGAACCGTCATATGTGAAGGCGGTTCTACATCCTATGTACAAGAACAGATGCATTATGAGAGATCAGATCAAATTCTGTTAGCAGTTTTTGATTAGCTTTTGTGCAATGGTTTTTATCATTTTAGTAATGATGGTCATATTTAGCAAATTTAAAATATCTTCATGCCAGGATTTCCTTTTTGTCAAATTCTGTTACTAAATTCTGTTAAGCAGTATTTGAAGTCATTCAAGTTTTTGTTGTTATTAGTAGCAACCAACTATGACATTATTTGAAACAATTTAAATGTTAGATCTGCATCATTTATAACAATATCTGTAAGGATGTCATACAAAGGTGCTTTCTGTCAAATTCTAATTAGCAGTTTTGTTAGAAAATCATTTAAAAGTTTGTCAAGTTTCAGTAATGGTGGCCTTGTCAGATGGCTTATCTCTAGAGAGACAATAAGGCAAAGATGCTTTTTATCAAATGTGGTCAAATTCATTATAGAGTTATTTCTGAAATTAGAACTGGTTAAAAAATTTCAAACATATTCAAAATCATGAAAAACCTCTCATGACAGAAATGTCTGTTTGGCTTTGTGTGCAAAATAAAACCTCTAATTTGAAAAAGTCTTTCATCAGGTAATACTTAAACTGTTAGTGAAACATGCACAAAAATGTTTCTAGTGATAAGTGTAATTGAGTATGATAACTTGAATGTGCAGTAGTGATTATGATTCCATCTTTTATTAGTGAGTGAGAAAGAGAGAAAGGGAGATAGAGTTGTCATCTACAATCAATGCGAGTAGGATAAGGGATTGATTCCTCCCCTATCTTTGTCTCTCTTGTTAATGGTAAATTAAATGTGCTTGTGTATTATATATATTTATATATATATATATATATATATATATATATATATATATATATATATATATATATATATATATAGAAAGAGAGAGAGAGAGAGAGAGAGAGAGACACACAATGTATCACGTTTTGTATGTGCAGTTGATCTCTACATTTATATCAAACTGGTTTACTGGTTTCTACTGTATCTAGCAGAATGCTCCACTTAAAATGAAACAAAAACTAAAGAAACTTCAAGATCTGTTTCAAGTACATTTTGCACAATTATTTTTATTATTGTTTCTCAATACTATATAAATGGAATGAACAGACCCATTTGTTTACTTAGTTCTGCTGCAGACAGCATAATACACCCTGGTAATTATCATATAGAAGTAGTGACATTACACTCCCTGCAGTGAAAAGATGACAATGAAAGATAAATTTTAAAAACAATTATGACAAAATCACACTATAAATGACTGAAATGAAATAATATTGCACAAGTTTTGACAGTTACCACATGCTTGAGTTCTTATTAACATACTGTATAATAAATGTGTGGACATTACATGCAGAATGTCATACATTTGTTGGAAATTAAAATCTCTAAACATATAAGATTTGACAATTTTCTATATTATTATTCATTTAAACATTACACTGAGGTCATTAATTAGGAACAAATACCAAATTTCCATTGTTAATGATGGGATCATAATTTGAACTGTCAAGTACAAAGCACCAAGTCATATAGCTTCTTGCATGTGTTTCCAAGCCAAAATTTAAACCATCTTTTGATGCCAAAATTTTGTAACAATGTTTATAATGGTTACTGCCTTAATTTTTGCCAATGCCAAATCTTTATTGGGGACAAACTGTTCAAGTTTCTAAAGAAAGGGATGGTCACATTTTAAACTGAGAAATTAAGCAGCTGCTCAAACTCACCAAGACCAAATGACAGTAGGCTTTTGTTTCCAACCATTGATGATTTAGGCAATAAAAAGAAGCTTCCTGGGGTTATTGTTATAGCACACATACTGCTAATCCAAGTTTCTTCTGACCCTTCCCACTTCATTTTCAAAAGTTTGACATAAATTTTATGTTTGGAGTATAGTGTCCAAGTAAATCAGAAGAGCTAGCCTAGCAAACTTAAGTGTCATACCTACATAACATCGATAGGAAATCATTTTACGAGAAATTATGAGTTATTATAATAATTTTCTATTTAAACCACTAACGGATGAGATGAAACTACAACAATGATGAAATATGTATTTTAAGTCACATGACTAGACAACTCTCACAACTAACATGTCAATGAGTTCAGAGGACCAACATTCATGTGATATAAAAATAAACCCCTTTTTCCAATGTTGTATAAAAATATGAAAGCAAAATTAAAGATATGTGCCATTTGTAAAAAACACAGAAAGGACACATAATTCTCAATATACTATTCTAAGAAAAACAATCCAAAACCTGTCACTATTGCAGAATCCTGAAGACAGACTGATTCATCAAGAACAGAGCATGTGTTAATGCTGCCCCGGTGACAAGCACTCTCTGCTTGATGAATCTGGCTTTATTTCTCTGGATTATGGTAAATGCAATCAAAATATGAAACCTTGAAACATTGATAAAGGTAATCTACAAATCAAACAAAAAATGTAGAATTTGCATACTTGGAGTGGTCACTGCTTGAGTGACCAACAGAAAGCAGGGTGAAACTAATGCATAATTACAAAATATCTGGCCACTAGCCACAGAAGACAGGTGACTGCTGATTATGTGACATTAATACAGGAAATTTGCTAGGGGCGGATATTAGAATGGCCAGGTAGCTGTTTAACTTAGGCGATGGTTAGGCCTAGTTTCACTATTAATATTTGGGATTTGTCTTTCCTCCTTTTAAAATTTATTTTCAGAAAGACTTTTTTCTCCTTAAGTTTGTAGACATTACAACCCATGAGAATGCCTGCCATGACTACTAGCATCTATTTTACAGCATCTGGGCAGCCCATATGGAATGGATATCTTTGACAATTTGACAAAGGTAACACCTTTTAACAATCATAGAGTATACTATACCTGTACACAATAAGTTATATCATGAAAATAAATGGTGCTGCTATACCAGAATCTTATATGCTGTAACATTCATAGTCAAAAATAGAACCATAAATATTAATTTTCCTAATGAATTAAATTCATCTTAATGTCATCATTTCTGCTGACATTTATTATACATTTAATTTCATGCATCTTTTATTTTACATTGAAGAATTTTACTCTCATGTACCAATCTTTTATACTGGTTTTCTGCCTAATACTGTCAACATAAAAAAAATGTATGTTAAAAACTGTATCCCACAAACTCATGATTTTTCAAAATTCAGTAAATACAGAAGGAAGAATTTTCGCTAAACATTTTAAATAATTCTCTGCCTTATTCCAAAGTTAAGTTCATGATGATACCTGCAAGGTCATCAAGGTTGTTACTCCTCAAGATCAATGTCTTCAGTTGGCTCTTTACTGTGTAGGAAAATGTAGGTACCGATGTTAAACAGTTGTAACCAAGGTTAATTCTCCTAGTGTCTGTCAGGTACTGAAATGAGAGAATGGATATTAATTTACTAATGCAAACAAGACACAGGCATACAAAAAAGAAAGAATAGGAAATCCAACAGGGCCTAATATAGCTCAATTAAGAATAGGAAATCCAACAGGGCCTAATATAGCTCAATTACCTTACATAACTTAACTTAAGGAGGTTCAAAGTATCCTACAAACACTATGTCACAAACATGAAATCCAGTGATTTCATTAGGATTTTCACAAGGAAAGGCAAAAAAAACTCTAGCAACTTTGCCAGAATTGTTTAAGTAAAGATATTTCATGTGGATCAATGTACAAACATGTCAGTCTTGCTTATATTTGCCAGTCAATTCAATCCATCAGTGTAACATTCACTAGCTGCTATATTCAATTCAATCCATCAATTCAAATTACTTATATTTGATGTCTACAGATTAATGCATCAGTGTAACATTTGACTAGCTCTTATTTGTTAGACTCAATTTAATCTGTCAGTGTAACTTTCAACTGGCTTATATTTGCTATATTCAATTTAATCCATCAGTGTAACATTCAACTGGCTTATATTTGCTATATTCAATTTAATCCATCAGTATAACATTCAACTGGCTTATATTTGCTATATTCAATTTAATCCATCAGTATAACATTCAACTGGCCTACTTTTGCCATATTCCATTTAATCCATCAGTGTAACATTCAACTGGTTTATATTTGCTATATTCAATTTAATCCAACAAAGTAACAATTCAACTGGCTTATATTTGCTATATTCAATTTAATCCATCAGTTAAACATTCAACTGGCTTATATTTGCCATATTCCATTTAATCCATCAGTGTAACATTCAACTGGCTTATATTTGCTATATTCAATTTAATCCATCAGTGTAACATTCAACTGGCTTATATTTGCTATATTCAATTTAATTCATCAGTGTAACATTCAACTGGCTTATATTTGCCATATTCCATTTAATCCATCAGTGTAACATTCAACTGGCTTATATTTGCTATATTCCATTTAATCCATCAGTGTAACATTCAACTGGCTTATATTTGCTATATTCAATTTAATCCATCAGTGTAACATTCAACTGGCTTATATTTGCTATATTCAATTTAATTCATCAGTGTAACATTCAACTGGCTTATATTTGCCATATTCCATTTAATCCATCAGTGTAACATTCAACTGGCTTATATTTGCTATATTCAATTTAATCCATCAGTGTAACATTCAACTGGCTTATATTTGCTATATTCAATTTAATTCATCAGTGTAACATTCAACTGGCTTATATTTGCCATATTCCATTTAATCCATCAGTGTAACATTCAACTGGCTTATATTTGCTATATTCAATTTAATCCATCAGTGTAACATTCAACTGGCTTATATTTGCTATATTCAATTTAATCCATCAGTGTAACATTCAACTGGCTTATATTTGCTATATTCAATTGAATCCATCAGTGTAACATTCAACTGGCTTATATTTGCTATATTCAATTTAATCCATCAGTGTAACATTCAACTGGCTTATATTTGCTATATTCAATTTAATCCATCAGTGTAACATTCAACTGGCTTATATTTGCTATATTCAATTGAATCCATCAGTGTAACATTCAACTGGCTTATATTTGGTATATTCAATTTAATCCATCAGTGTAACATTCAACTGGCTTATATTTGCTATATTCAATTTAATTCATCAGTGTAACATTCAACTGGCTTATATTTGCCATATTCCATTTAATCCATCAGTGTAACATTCAACTGGCTTATATTTGCTATATTCAATTTAATCCATCAGTGTAACATTCAACTGGCTTATATTTGCTATATTCAATTTAATCCATCAGTTAAACATTCAACTGGCTTATATTTGCCATATTCCATTTAATCCATCAGTGTAACATTCAACTGGCTTATATTTGCTATATTCAATTTAATCCATCAGTGTAACATTCAACTGGCTTATATTTGCTATATTCAATTTAATCCATCAGTGTAACATTCAACTGGCTTATATTTGCTATATTCAATTTAATCCATCAGTGTAACATTCAACTGGCTTATATTTGCTATATTCAATTTAATCCATCAGTATAACATTCAACTGGCCTACTTTTGCCATATTCCATTTAATCCATCAGTGTAACATTCAACTGGTTTATATTTGCTATATTCAATTTAATCCAACAAAGTAACAATTCAACTGGCTTATATTTGCTATATTCAATTTAATCCATCAGTTAAACATTCAACTGGCTTATATTTGCCATATTCCATTTAATCCATCAGTGTAACATTCAACTGGCTTATATTTGCTATATTCAATTTAATCCATCAGTGTAACATTCAACTGGCTTATATTTGCTATATTCCATTTAATCCATCAGTATAACATTCAACTGGCTTATATTTGCTATATTCAATTTAATCCATCAGTGTAACATTCAACTGGCCTACTTTTGCCATATTCCATTTAATCCATCAGTGTAACATTCAACTGGCTTATATTTGCTATATTCAATTTAATCCATCAGTGTAACATTCAACTGGCTTATATTTGCTATATTCCATTTAATCCATCAGTATAACATTCAACTGGCTTATATTTGCTATATTCAATTTAATCCATCAGTGTAACATTCAACTGGCTTATATTTGCTATATTCAATTTAATCCATCAGTGTAACATTCAACTGGCTTATATTTGCTATATTCCATTTAATCCATCAGTATAACATTCAACTGGCTTATATTTGCTATATTCAATTTAATCCATCAGTGTAACATTCAACTGGCTTATATTTGCTATATTCAATTTAATCCATCAGTGTAACATTCAACTGGCTTATATTTGCTATATTCCATTTAATCCATCAGTATAACATTCAACTGGCTTATATTTGCTATATTCAATTTAATCCATCAGTGTAACATTCAACTGGCTTATATTTGCTATATTCAATTTAATCCATCAGTGTAACATTCAACTGGCTTATATTTGCTATATTCAATTTAATCCATCAGTGTAACATTCAACTGGCTTATATTTGCTATATTCCATTTAATCCATCAGTATAACATTCAACTGGCTTATATTTGCTATATTCAATTTAATCCATCAGTGTAACATTCAACTGGCTTATATTTGCTA
Organism: Potamilus streckersoni; assembly: GCA_016746295.1. Taxonomy (NCBI): domain Eukaryota; kingdom Metazoa; phylum Mollusca; class Bivalvia; order Unionida; family Unionidae; genus Potamilus; species Potamilus streckersoni. Next base: position 2,510,490 of record JAEAOA010001023.1, read on the forward strand.
TATTCCATTTAATCCATCAGTATAACATTCAACTGGCTTATATTTGCTATATTCAATTGAATCCATCAGTGTAACATTCAACTGGCTTATATTTGCTATATTCAATTGAATCCATCAGTGTAACATTCAACTGGCTCCATCAGGGACACTTTCAACTGGCTTATACTGATATACCTGGCTTTGGTTTATAAAATTGGACACATTAATGATTTTTATCAGTGCTTACTATGCATTATAATAGTCTTAAGATCAAAATCATGGTACGCCATTGTTTTATTATGTTAAAAGCCAAGCTTCAGTATTCTTACAATGCTCACTTCTGTCCAACAGTTAATTACTGTAAGTAAACTGATGAAGCATTGTATTAGTACTGGCAAGTCTGCATAAAGCCATATGCACAAAATGCAAAGTGATCAGAGAAAAACAAGTAGTTATGATGTTCAATGTACATCTTTATTAAATATAAATCTATGTCTAAGATATAAATTATTTAATCATCAGGTCACCCTTGTTAATCCAAACATTGATAATGGATTTAACATTACATGCACTTTTTCACCATAGATATTCTTTTGTTTCGAAATTCTAAAGATTGCTATGGTAAATTTTGCAAGAACATAGAAATGATTACAAAATGTAAATGTATCATGTGGTTTCAACTTTCAGTTTAAAAGTGTGACCTGTCAATAATTAGGTTGTCACTTTGGTGGCATCCAACTCAAGCTAGCTGCTTCCACACACTGTATGTAAGCAAAAACATACCACATGAAAAGCAGCATGAAAACATGAAGAAATCAAAGAACTAAGCCATTTTTCATCAGACTTTCAAAATTATAAATTTACAATTATTTGATGAGACTATGACAATTGCCTGAAAAATTTCCCCCAAAATAAATTTGAAAAAAAAAATTCATGATGTATTGAAGATTTGTCATAAAATAAAATTTATTATAATAATAATAATAATAATAATAATAATAATAATAATAATAATAATAATAATAATAATAATAATAATAAATGCAATACAATATCTGCTCAAAAACCAAGTTTGACAGTTGAAATGCCATCCAGGTCACCTGTGTTTAGATGCCAATTTGGCCTTTTCCCATAAGTGGCTGCTTAAGTCAGATTTGACTTTAGTTACAGGTTATTGTATTTGTACAGGAAAGATTTGAACAAGAGTAATACTGCAGTCCCAAGGTCAAGAAACGAGTTCATATTTTCCCCTACAAATTCAGTAACCTGATTATATACTCATTTTGTTTCTAAGGATTAATTATAAAAAATACACTAAAAGAAAGTCAGTGAATTTATGCTGTATTCCAAAATATATATACAACCATAGATTCAACAATAAACAATAACAATATTAATGCGCACACAGCACCACCCAATGAACTTTCAATGTGCTCGACATTTGTTTAAAAAAGAATTATCATGTTGGTCTTGTTAAAATGAAATTTTGCATTATACTGTGAATGAATTCACATTGCAAAAATCTTTCCAGTTGGTCTAGAATGGCTTGGGATTTTCTTTGCTGATTCTACTTAATTCTGCTTTTTCTGCCTGTGATAAACTGGATTTATTAGCTGTGTGAATTCCGCATGAAGTACACGTTTTGAACTGGAGGGACCCACCCTGAATCAGCTGTATGCATGTTTCTGTCCTGTCATTATTTGTTAGGAATCTCAATGTGGAAAAATATGAACTCTTTCAAGTGAAATTATCAAGAAGACTATCGAATGCAGTAAGGAGAATGTGATTGCAGTTGAAAAGAAAGTCATAATTACATTACAATTTTGCAGTGTGTGATCAAGTTTTAAAACCCATGACATTGCTCATGTCATTCAGATTTACAGAACTAAGAAAGTATATTTTGAGGAAATTGAAGATGAAAAAATTTAAGTATATTTTTTGTCAATCTTATTACCACCTAAAGAAGACATGTTTAAACCTTGTTACTTGCATGCTCTTATAGGTACCTAACTATGTAAAGACCTCTACTGTATGGTTTCTATCACTAGTGTAAATCTAAAACATTGTACCCAGAAAGTTAACTTGGAAAATTACAAAGCAGCTGGATTGTGACAGTCCATTTCGCCAGCTGAAATAGGAATTCTTCATTGTTTTGGCTTATTGACTATGAGGGCCTTACTTTTCAATCAAAACCTTCAGTTGCATTATTTACTGAATAAAATACTTCGACTTATAAAATGGTACATCTCTGAAAAATATGTGACAAACCTAGGTCACAGTATGCTTTTCTATGCTATTTTTATATACCTCAGGAAGCACTAATCATAGTCTGAACCATTCCAAACATTTCTCCCAAATAACTGTTCAAATGATCGGAATGATATTTTCAATACTGCATCACTCACATTTGTTGTGGACATTGCAAATATCATGTTCATTATTCGTTTGTTTAAAACTTTCATTTGTGACTCAGTAAACTTGTGCACATCATTCACTTTATCATCTCTTCTTTTAAACAGATTAAATCTAATGAACTGAAACCTGAAGTCTACTACATGAGTGTACATGGTCTGTTTACAAAGTAGTTCTTAATACACTATTTTTCAACGCATATGACATGCAGTATGAAGCTGTTCTTGACCTGTCAACAGAAGAGAGGGAGTGAATGATGATATTTTGGTTACCAAGGCATGGTAACCTATTCTTGGCTACAAAGCCTGGTTGTGTCAGGAGGACAACCGAACCATCAGATCTGAACTGAACATAGTTCAGGTTGATGGAAAGGGCATGTAGCTCGCTTACCCTACAAGCTGAGGATAATTATATCAGGAATCATGTCTTGTATGATAGAAACTTTAACAAAGTGTGGGCTAGAGGCTCAAATTAACTCAAATTGAGCCATGTTAAAACCCATGACATAATCCATTTTGGAAACATGGTGAGGAATTTTGGATACATGGTGAGGAATTGTGGTTGATTGAGATCCAAATTAGCGAAAAGATCTAAAAGGTCTTCATCACACCCAATGTCATATCTACAGTGATCACAGATCATGTCCAATATTAACCCTTTCTCATGGCAGACTGCATATGCGGTCAGGGAATTTACTCCGTCAACACTATGGACCGAGTTTTTGGTCTAGGGCAGTGTTCCTTTTTAACATTATAATACCCGACTAAATATCTTTCGGGGTACCTCTAATAACTTCCATCTTGTAATGTAGATGTTATATTTGGATTATCTCATTAATTTAGCTTGTATACAACTAGAAATAACAAACAAAGTAGGAACTTTTAACGTGTTTTCCGAATGCTGAAATTTGTATCCAAAATGGCGGCGTTTGAAGGATTTTTAGAGGAGAGTTTTCGGAGGATTTAAATAAATCTGACCTGATAAATTTATTTGACAATGAGAGAAGATGTATGGAGAGACAATTGAATGCACTTGTGGGTGACAGTGACGACGATGAAGATGACTTTGAAGGTTTGAACCAAAGGAATTGTACTCTCCACATGGTTTTGGTTTTTTTTGGACGAAGCCCAAAAACCAAAGAGATTTATTTCAGTTTTCTGACAGAGTTGGGCACACCTGAGAGTTATATGGCTCCAGGAAAGCTTCCGATTATTTTCAAATATTCTATTCAGATGAAGTGTTTGGAAAAATTGTCCGTTTAACGAACTTCAATGCGACGATCAAACGTGGCAGAGGCGATATAGGTCACTTAGGTGTGTGGACAGATCTCACCTTGGAGATCATTTTGGTTCATTTTATAGAATTTTATATATTATGGACACCATGAAAGAAAGACTTGTGTTGTTACTGTGATTATTCACTAGTACATCTAGGGTCAATTGAACAAGTTTTGAGAACATTCTAAGTTTTCTAGGAGGTAATAAAATAATTGTATTTTACCTGTTGTTACCTGTTTGTACCTGCATTTTAACAGTTGTAATAGATATGCACATTTTATTGAATTAGTCATAAAATTTGATTTTTAAACTTGATTTTGACACCTAATCCAGCCAGATATCTTTAACATTGGCAAAGTTATGTTGTTTCAAAGTCCACAAGTCATTTTGCTTTACAACTCCAAAGTTACTTAGTTTTGAGGACTCTATGGCTACAAAGTTACTTAGTGATGAAAGGGTTAAAAAGCAGTAGCCTTTGATAGTGATTGGGACTAACTGTTTCTCCTCAAAAAGCCAGAGAAAAAGGTCAGCCAGCTGAGGGATCAAGGCACTCAAAGGGACAGTGTGATTAGTCTGGCACCAATACCTGAAAATGCACGTCTTTTCCTTGCAAGCCTTCAGAGTGGAGAACATTCTTGCTCTCAAGATTCTCTCCATAATCAAAGGTTTAAACTATTAGTCTTGTAAAACTGTCTGGATAAGAGCCAAGCATGCAGAAGACAATGGTCAGGGCAGAAATGAAACACCTGCGACCATAGTTGCATGAGGAAGTTCTTGTTGGCCTGGGCAGATCTATTGCCAGATTGAGTAAATCAGTGATTCAGGACTTGTCACATCTGAGAGGGTCTATCAGAATCATCTTGCAAAAATCATCTGACCCTGTAGACTAAATCAATATTACAATTGGGAGGTAGGTAAAGGCCAACAAAACCTCCCAAATGATGCATCCACAGCAAATGCTTCTGGATCTGGAATGGGAAAGGTGAAGGTGGGTAGCTTGTGATTCCATCTCATCACAAAAAAGTCAATCATATTTTCCCAAAGTGTGCAGATCCGAGTGAAGATTGATTGAGAGGCCATTCTATGAGAAGGACTTGACCTCTTCTGAATAGAGTGTTAGCTAAGACACTGAGTCTGCCAGGAACATGTCTGATTTGCATGTGATTATGGATACTGTCACATCAGTGTAAAAACAGCATATATCAGAACACACAGCTTGGAAGGTACATGAGTCCTCATTTGAGGAGATGGGACACCATGGTCAAGTTGTTGGACATAATGAAAACCATTTTCCCCAAGAAATGACCTTCCCACAAATGAAAGGCACTGATAATAGTCTTCATTTCAAGAATATTGATGTGCAGAAGCCATTTCCCTGGGCATACCAACCATACACACTGGCAGGATTTCCATAGTTAGTCAACCTGGTTTGCTCCAACGACATAGGAATAATCGAATCTCATGTATGATTATGATGCTTGATCAAGGGGACTCGAAAATAGGCACCACTATGCCAACAATGTCATCTGTAAGAAGCACATAAAATAGACTGCTCTGCTGTTGCATTGAATTGACAGAGGAGAAGCAAGAAGTCTCTCACTGAAATCAAAGTCTTGTTCCAAATGGACTCAACAAGTTTCATGATTCTGAAAAAGTCAACATAAGAAAGCTGCACCAGATTCCTGTTCACTGAGAACCTGACATCCACTTGGACAAAGTTCTGGGATGGAAGGTCTGACTTTTCCCAGTTTACTAAAAATCCTAGATGATCTAACTGAGAAAGGAGATCATTCCTGTCATGAAATATGATAGAATTTACCATGAGTTTCTGGATTTGTCATCCAGGTATGTTGCCATCATTGTAGATGACTAAAGACCTAAACAGAGGGATGACACAATCCATAATCTGATTAAAAACCAAGAGGCTGATGCTGAAGCTAATGGGATGAACAGTGAACTGATAAATGATGTCACAGTAAGTGAAATAGTGAAACATGCAGGAGACAGGATGGATATGGATGTGAAAGCATGCATTTACCAAGCTGAGACTAATAGCATACTTGCCCTTTCTTACAGACAGGCAGTGTTCTTGCAATCTCCATCCGGAACTTTGGAGTTGCAATACATTGTTCAAGTGAATGCTGGGCCTCAGCTTGACATTTGCTTTCCAAAATATGTACAACTGTGAGTAAAACCCTGGAGCATGTAGCTTTTGCACAATCTCCACTGCCTGTTTTGTGATGTGTGACCCTATTTTCTCCTCCGCACAACCACACAACCAACTATAATCTTGACTTTGTAAAACTGGATATTAAAAAATGTCCAACACTCAACAGATTTCCTTGATGGTGGCATGAAAATTGAATTCAGTCAACTCCATAGTAGTATCAGAATAAGAAAGATTTTCTAGCGTCTCATGACACTCACTGTGTGCCGGGTCTTCATCTGAGTTGGCTTGTAGCGATGCAAAGCCATGCCAGATGGCATCAATGGCTCTGACAGGTCAAATTTAGCAAAGTCACTAGCTCTCTCTTCAGGGCAGGCAGTAAGTAGTCGAAAGTACAGAAAAGCAGACACTGTCAGCTGGTGTGAATGGTGCGTGGTTGGCCTCGATGCTGGCAGTATATAAAATGGTCTGGCAATCACCAGTACCGGCTGATCCAACTGCCTGGCTGAAAAGACAGACTGCTCATTGAAACCTCTGGTATATTAATGATAAGATGCTGATGGCACAGCTTGATGGACACATCTATCATTAAGATATCAATATAAACTATTCAGTTGGACCATGCTGGGATGGCTGGACTGCCCGTGTTGGCTGGATGGCTGGTGATATCATTACAACTGGTAACGTTGTGGCAGTATTAAGAGTTCAATCCAAAAGATCTGCCAGGAACCCCATGCACCCTGATTTACACCCCAAAGGCCATGCAGGGAGACTCAAGTGCAATGGGCTGCCTAAAATTTGGGAAATATCAATATGTCCATAGAAGCATGCAATGGAAAAATGGGTACAACTTGCCTAGATGTAAGGAGTTGCAATGTTGTTTCCTCTACCAGACAATGCATTTGTTTTAATGACAGCTGTAACCCATCGTGTATCTTCTCCATTACCTGAAGAAGCTGTGGCCATGGGTTGCAGATGATGAACTTTGGAAGGGAAGGGCAATGTCCACCCACAAGACTTCCCATAGAAGTAGATTTGGGGTGAAGGTTGAGGACCTTGGTGCTGTCGTTTCTTGAATTTTGACCTTTTTTCTTTCCCCTTGGCTACTTTTTTATGCAGATGTTCTCTGACCACATGCTGCAAATTTGACACATGATGTCAAATTATACTTCATGCATACAATGCAGGGTAGTGAGTATCCTCCTTTGCCTTGAATTTCTTGCATTTCAGACATTTGGAAGACATTCAACTAAATGAGAAAAAAACAACTTAAAGCTAAAATAGTAAATCTATCTAAAATCACAAAAGCACTGTCGTAACCAACAGAGTAGTGAAAGTGTCGAATCAGAAACCTATGGCACTGTTATGAACTTATGCACAATGCTTACTTACTATTTAATTCACAAGACAATCAAAATAGCATGAAATATGAATAAACTAAGCATAAATATCAAGCAGCACTATATAAGTATGCTAATAAGAGTTCCATCATCGACAGAGTAAGCAAAATTAGTCATGCTAACTGAAAACTGACCTTGTAATGGTCAACAGTAGCTCAGTGGGATGGGAGTCTTAAAAGACAAAGTCCCACAAGGTGACAAAATCACTAAAATATTCACAGAAATTGTATAATAATGCATACAGTCCACAGTGGAACAATATATCTGTATAGTAAGTCCAAAAGTAACAATGAATGACCCACAGAAACACAAAAAAATGGCTGGATTGTCAGAGGATAAAATGCTGCTCTGTGCATTAGCAAATCAAAAAACTAGTGGCACCTGGAGGTGCTAAGGGAAGGTAATGGGCAAGAGTTACTACCCTTTGTCTATTGAAATAGTATACAATGCCTTTCATCTTTTACTAGGGTTGGATTTGCAAGGTAGCATTCTAATATCCCTAATGAAGTAGGTGGCTTATATTCCAAATGTAACATGATTGGGGTACATATTTGAAGGAGAAATATACTTTCAAGACTGGTACCAAAACTCCCACAAGAAATTGCTGACTTAGCCAATATTTCATTTATCCAAGAACTTTCTGATGTAAGCCTTTTTTTCACCAAAGCAGAAACAAGAAAAGTCAACAAGACACAAAATTACCTCAGTAATGCATGGATATCGCTCATTTTCAGTCTTGCATAAGACGCATGGTTCTCTCTCATCTAAATCTTCATGACACAAGAACCTATTCTGTGGAAAATGTGACCAAAAAGTATGGCTTCCAGAATGGCACATAAGTTCAGTCAATAAGATGCAAAATCACCTCAATAATATGCATGCATATTGCTCATTAGCAATCCTGTAGGACATCTGCATGACAAGACTATATTCCAAGTTTGAACAAAACTGGAACTTGTTTATATGCCAACAAGATGAAAGATAACCTCATTAAAATGAATGGATCTATCTCATTATCAAGCTCATTTCCATGATCATGAAAGATAACCTCATTACAATGCATGGATCTATCTTAATATCATGCTCATTTCCATGATCATTCTCAGAAATATAGTTTCCAGAGTAGACTCTACATTGCAGACATTTCTTCTTCCTGAAAGGGCATGCGTCTTGCTCATCTTGTATGCCAAAAGTAATGCTATCAGGATACTTGTTTTGTAGATAATTCAACAATGGCTCAAAATTTGTCTGAATTGAACTGTGTTAATATCCATTACAAATTCAAAATTGGCTAGTAGGTCTCATAAATCTTGATCATGACTGACAGCTCTTCAAACATGAATGTATCAGATATCATGGAAAAGTAGCATTTGATGGTAATTTGTGCCAACATTTCCTCCTTGTGGATGGTGTATTCCTGGACTTCGGTCTTAGCCTGCAGTCTTCTCAAGTTGAAGACATTCCCATCAGTCCTAAACCAGATATCAATGCCAATGTCATCCTCACTGAAAGCATCGGTCAGCATCTCCAAGAACACCATGCTAAACAGGGTCGGAGCTAGAACGCAGCCCTGTTTGATGCCATTTGTCACTGCGAAGGGCAGGGCATCCAAACTTTGCAATGATCCTCCACAGACCTTCACTACTCAAAGGATCAAAAGTCTTAGTGAGATCCACAAAAGTGGTGTAGAGTCCGATGTTCTGCTCTTGGAATTTCTCCTGGATTTGTTTGGCTGAAAAAAATTATATCCATGGTGCTTCGACCCTGCCTAAAGCCGCACTGATTCTCTGGTAGCAAGCCTTGTTCCAGGTGGACTGTTAGTCGATTTAGCAGATTTCTGGCCAGTATCTTCCCTATGATAGATAATAGAGAGATGCCATGGTGGTTGTTGCATGCTTACCAGTTCCCCTTCTGCTTATAGAGGTGGACAATGGAGGCGTCTTTAAACTCCTGTAAAATCCTTCCCTGGTTCCACATGGAAACAAAGAGGTCAGTAAACTTCTGCATCAGTCAGATACCACCAGTTGTGTAGACTTCTGCTCTGATGGATTCTAGGCCCGGGATTTTGCCTTTGGATAGGCTTTTAATTGCCTTCTTTACTTCTGTGAGACTCAACTTCAATCCCCTACACAGAACCCAGCATTACTGTCTATGGCCAGAAGCTCACTGCTGCTGACAAGATCATCTATCTTGGCTGCACCTTGTCATGCACAGTCTCCATTGATGAAGAGAAACAGTACAAAGACCTGCTCAATGGATGAAGAGGTCAACCTTAGGATTGCTCATGCAAGTGAAGCCTTCATCAGACTTCACAACTCTGTGTGGAATAGAAGAGGAATCAGCATGAAAACCAAAATCAAGGTGTATCACTCAGTAGTATTGCCCTCCCTCTTGTATGCATGTGAGACATGGACAGTTTATAGTCGCCATAAAAGACAGCTAAACTCCTTCCACATGCGCTGCCTCATAAAGTTGATCCATATCAAATGGCAGGACAAGACTCCTGACACAGACGCCCTTTAGAGAACTGAGATGACAAGCGTCCATGTTTGCTCAGAAGGTCACAACTCTGATGGGCTTGCCATGTCTGCCGTATGCCTGTGACCGCATCCCGAAAAGGCTATTTTATGGGAACTAGCTGAAGGCAAATGTTTTAGAGGAAGCCAAAAGAAACAGTACAAAGACATGCTCAAGGATTCATTGAAGTCCTGTGACACTGATCCAGACAGCTGTGAGCACTTCACTGAAGACCGTGCTGCCTGGCATCACCAGATCAACTCAAATGTAGCTGCTTTTGAAGTGCACCGCATCAATGAGGCCAAACATAAACTTCAGCAGAGGAAGAACAGAACCAGTGCAAACCCTTCAATCCATCCAAGCCACAGCAATTCCCTGCCCTCATTGCCTTAGACTCTTAAGAGCACAGATTGGCTTTACAAGCCATCTGCACACTTACAGACCAGCCCAGACATTAAGTCATGGTCGTCTTCGAGAACGAAGGACAAATGAACGAACTCCTCATATAGCAAAAAAAAAGTTGGCTAGTTCAGGGCTGAGGCACTCAAAGGCATGATGATACTAACTTGACACCAGTCCCTGATAACTAGCCAAATTTTATCATGAGCCTTCTTGCTCTCAAGATTCTCTTAAAGACTCTCCAGGGATGTAAACAACCTAAAAAAAACCTGAAAATCTTCCATGTATCTCCACTGCACATGTAAAGTGTGGAATTTCACAAGTAACTGACAACATGTAAACACTTTCAAAATCATCAAAACATGTGAGGAAAGATATCAACTATTATTATCATTTATTTGAATAATCTTCCATTGTTTTTACAAGTCGCTTGGGAAGAATGTGCTGATACCCCTTCTTTCAGCTTGTATCAACCTTTTCTCTGAATGGTCTGAGCTTTCTGCTGTTAAAAAAAAAAAGAAATGTTTCTTATTGTACTGGTTTTAAAATTAGGGTAGGTAGTAAATTTTTAATATTTTATTATAATGATTAGTATGTATAAGCACTTTAAGTATTGGGCTAAACCAGCTCTGTGAGAGACACATATTTAGGGGAAGTATTGTAAGGATTGGGGGGGTCACTTTGAGCTGAAAATGGTGCTGGGTCAGCAGTGAAAAACTGGGATGTTTGGATGACCGAAAACATTTTTATTTTCACCTGTAGAAGTCACTGTCATTTTCACTGATGAAAGTGACTGAAAAACCACTATTAAAACTGATCTTTCCTGTCTGTGCTTTTTGTTTTAGCATGGTTATGGAGCACATATTTGCTAGCTGATCCAGAATTAATTTTGTCTTGCAGCTCATACACCAGGAAAATTCAGGCTCCTCCAATTTTTAAATATATTCCGAAATAAACTCCTTGTGAATTTTTTCTTCTAGCAGCTCAATCTGAATAGGTCAAACTTAGTTATACCCAAACATTTTCCTCTTTTAACAAATTTCAATGCTGTGGAAGCCACAAAAAGTCTGAGTGTACAAAACATTACTCAACACATCATAATGAACTGAAACAATTAAAAATTTCTGCCTGCATAATTAACCTCAGTTTTAAGGTGTCTTGTTGTTTTGTTGCAGTCTTTTCTACTCTAATTACATCCAGGAACAGATATTCCAATTAAAAAAAACAAACAGAAAAAAGCCACCCAAAAAAGGAAAATTTGTCAGGATTAAAATAAAACAAACAAATGTCTGACTAAAACCTACAAATTTCCATTTCTGACAGTCCTCAGAAATGCCAGGTGTGAAAGAGAAGATAGTCCAGGTAGGGGTGAAACATCTGCAACTATGGTTTGGCCATAATCTTCTAGGTAGATGTATGGGTATAACTAAGGTCAAAAGGCCATGCTCAGACATGTGAGGGTATCTATGCCAACTCCACTACTGTATAATAAGTACTAGCAGAAATTTAAATTTGCATAGTCACCATGTTCTTTCTTGCCCTGTTTGACTTTTGCAAAACTACATTCCATACAATCTCAGACTGCATGGTACTGATGAAGTACATTTTGTATACACAAGGCACACCTCATCCTTGCCTTCCTTAGCTTTGAACCTGTTGCATTGAGTATATTTCATCTAGGCCTTGAACCTATTGCCTTGATTACACTTCAATGAGGCCTTAAACCTGTAGCACTGATTATACTTTGTTGAGGTCTTAAACCTTTTGCACTGATTATAATAGTTTGGTGAGGCCTGCACTGATTATACTTGCTGAGGCCTTAAACATGTTGCACCAATTATTCTTTGTTGAGGCTTTAAACCTATTGCACTGATTATACTTTGTTGAGACCTTAAACAAGTAGCACTGATTATACTTTGTTGAGGCCTACAACTTGTTGCACTGAATATACTTTGTTGAGACCTTAAACCTATTGTACTGATTGTACACTGTCCAGGCATTGAACCTATTGCACTAATTATACTTTCTTGAGACCTGGAACAGTTGCAGTGATTATACACCACCAAGGCCATGAACCTGCTGCACTAATTATACTTCTTCAAAATGTTTTACTGAGATAAGACGATAAAACAAAACACAACAAAAATGTATAAAGTAAAGATACAGCATGGAAATAAAACAACACCCATTACTCTGTGTTCAAGAAATAGGCAGTGTGAGAAATCATGAATAACAACTTGTATCAATCACATTGTGTTCTACCCTGTGGTCCAAAAGTGTGTGTGTGTGTGTGTGTGTGAGTGTGTGTGTGTGTGTGTGTGTGTGTGTGTGTGTGTGTGTGTGTGTGTGTGTGTGTGTGATTTAGATTTTAACATAACTTTTAACAATTTTTCAGTCGTATTGTTATGATGTATGCAGTGTGACAGTATATAGTGATGTCTAGCACTGGGGCATCATGCTGCAGACATGTAACATGATGTCCCACACAGTCACATTATCCTGACACCAGGCCAACCAGTCCTAACACTAACCTCTTAATGCTGAACATCAAGTGAGGCAGCTGTTAGTACCATTTTTAAAGTCTTTGGTATGACTTGGCCGGGGTTCAAATCCTCTACCTCCTGAGTCAAAGGCGGATGTTCTAACCACTAGGTCAATGGAGGGGTATGCCCAAAATTAACCAAGACTGAGAAGGTGAAAAATTTCACAAATTTATCACTTGCTTAGTAATAAATATTAATCCTTATAAATCCAAAATCCTGTATGGATAGATGGAATGCAACACAATCTTGCTTGAACTACTGGATGTATCTCGTGTGAAGCTGTATGGAAGCAAAGCTTAAAAACTGGCACACCTAGTGGTGACAAAGGAAAGGAATGAGTTATTGCCCTTTGTCTTTGTGATGATAACAACCAAATTTTATCTTTTAGTAGAGCTGAATTTAGGAGGTAGCAGGCTTATTTCCTAATTGTTACTGTTATCAGTGTATTTACTTGAAGGAGAAAATTAAAACCTCCTAATGTGATAATTCTGAATCTTCACCTTCAAGAAGATAATCAATAATTACACTGAAAACTAAGCAAATGAGCAACTGTGAGCACCTGTGGGTCAATGGTATATTCTTTTGAGTTACAATAGTCATGCAAGATAAAAGCTAAAGTTTGTATAACACAAGAGAAAATTCAGTTATGGGTTATTCCATTAAACAGATATACCAGTGTTGAAAGATAATTTTAATTCTGACTCAAAATCGACAGACAGAACTCCTCCTTGATTCCAAATACATGAAGAGTACTTTCTACATGAAAATATCAACCTGCAGGCAATGTTTTTAATTCTGGTACACCATTTTCAACAAAATAGCCCTGTCTCTAGTCATCTGACTATAAAAAATTCTGATGGAAAGCATAATCGACACAAAAATTTATTATACGCAGGAATTGAATTATATCATCTTTATTACCAATAATCTCACTTGGTGATTTACTTAATGAATAATTTACTAATGAATCATCAGTCACATGACTTCTACCATTGACTATGCATATTCTGTTTGGAATTACTTGAAATGTAGATGGAACTTGTATATTCATGTCATCTGCATGTCAAAATTCAAATTTCAGATCCTGTAATTTTTCATCTATTATGATGTCATGGTTAATTCATATATTACTATTTTAGTGTTAACATGCTATGCACAAAAACAATCTGCATTATATTTTTTTTGTTTCTTGACAAGGAAATAGTGGGGCACCAATGAATCTCTTTACTTGTATAACAGAACACAATCCAGCATATAAAATAAACAGAATACATACCAGCATAGCAAACAAATAATATAATCCAAACATCCATTCATTTCTCAAATCAAGTAATTTAATCACTACTCATTTATCACATCTGTAATGTTGGGACTTATGATGTATTCAACATAACCACAATGTAAAAGGGATCATGTTCAACATTCTTTATACCTCTAAACAATTGTTGTCAAGTTCAATCCAGATGGAGTTATGGCTCAGATCCAACACCTCTAGCGCTTGAATCAGTCTCTGGAAAACAAATTATGAGTTAGCTCCCTTAAAGAAATCCTTGATAAATTTTGTAACTATTTATGGCAAACTGTTAAAAAAGGGAATATAGAAGAAATTAATTCCTTTGTCTTGAACATTAAAAAAAAAAACATTTTTTAATCCTCTTTGTGATAACTTCTGGTACATCTTGTTCAACCAGAGCAAAAATGATAACCATAAAATGATACCTCTAAATTGGTTAATGGTGTTACCTCAGAAATAATGTGTCCTGCCAACACTGATAACTTTCAACAAATATAACAGGTACAATCCCAAATGTATTCAAATAATAACAAAATATAAATATACAAAATATACAAAATATCACAAAATAAATTGCCAGAATTCCATCAGTTGTGATAACTACAATTATATTAGATTTTTTATTGTTAAATTATTGCATTTCAATGGGTTTTTTGTTTTCAGTTGGTATCTGCTGCACAAGAAAATTCAACACTTGTGAACAGGAGTCGAATTAAATATACTCTTTCTGTTCATGGCTGCATATCATAAAGCGCAAGTAAAATCATACTTAACATATTGTTACATATTGGCTCGTTCAAAGTAAGACAAAGAAAGAGTGAAGACAACAAGCTTTGTAAATTTTAACAAAAGTAATTTATTTTCATAGAAAACATGGAAAAATATAAATATGTAAAATGTGACTTACTATTTATGGAAACAATCCAAATTGTTTGTTCTAAAGATATAAAACAAGTCCTGTGAACAGTTCTAAATAAACACAGTCTGAAGTTCAGTTCCGGTCCATGATGGCAGGTGATGACATTAGACAGACTAACACAAAAGTCCAAAATTTACACAGTAAAGCACAGTTTGTATTGTTCTGTTCCAATTTAGAATATATTCAGAAAATGTCTTTGTCCAAACCAGTAATATTGTTCTCCAGGAAAACATTTAGAAAAATTAAGTACAATTAGCTCCACTAACAAGACTAACTAAAAACAAAAAACACATGTTGTTCTATGTAGACATATGAATAAACAACTTCTTCTAGCACAAAAATACCTTTTTTTAAGGTAATAGGCTACAACTCTGTTTTTTATTCTGACTATGACTCTGACGGATCTTTCTTACAAACACCTAAGCCTATAAACTAAGCTAATACATTATTTCAATTACACATGCACAGAGGACGTGTAATTTCGCAATACATCTGGACATTAGGAAAGCCTGACCAAGTATCAGCCAATCGTTTTCATAGCTATTCCTAAATGTTTACTTGTAACGAATTTGATATCATATACATTACATGCTCACATGAGTCACATTACGACTTAAGTAAACATGATGTTTCTAACAATATATTAGAATCATGCTAACATAATCATATTAATAATTACATTTAATGAAATAAAAATGAAATAAAAAGATTTATTCAGAATTCATTCCTTAACACACACACTTAACTACAGGGTCATAACAATATTGATATAAAAAATTGTTTCTCTATTCCTCTCTGATAAGAAACTTAACTTACTACTTTTAGACATATCTCTTTCATTGCATGAAGTATAGACAAATGGAATAAAATGTATAGAAGTTCCAAACCAGCAAACAGTAAAAAACAATCCTTGTATGTGAAATAACACACACACACACACACACACACACACACACAATCTCTGCTGGGGTTTGGACTGAGGCAACCTTGTGGTGAGACATATAATGTAACCCTGCGACTGGGATTTCCAAATCCCAACATAGATTATTTTTCTCACCCAATATTTTCCTTTAAAGTAAAAAGAACTCTTCGCTAGTTAAATATAGTTCACATTCAAATGTTTACATGTGGCTCATTAATACAAAGATGTTAATGTATCCAAAGTACACAGTTTATATGTGTGAGCAAAGAAAATAACATAAAACACTGCAAAATAATGAGGTATTATCACATTTAATGAATGGATGTTACGTAAAATTAACAATAATTAATATTTATTACAAGAAATGGTTTCATTTTCATACTTTCCAATTGTGAAAAGTTATATTGTAAATAATGAAATGATACTGAGTACTTAGCTCTACTGTAGTTATACTTAGTACGAACTATAACAAAGAGTAACATGTTACATTATATTATTCATGGGTAATTAGAGATCTGTATATATCGTATATAACTCTCCTTTTCTTTGGAGGAGGTGAAACTGTTTGTGACATACTTGTATTGTCATTACTTTGATTGTAAAATTATCAGTCTATAGTAGACTTTCCAAATATGACCCTAGCGGATGACCAATGTATTCTTTGAAAATTTTTGCCTTGGAAATATGTCAAGTGCTAAAGAGAAATTTACTTATGGATTAATGTATTTACAGATAAATGATTCCTTCTGGCTGGTAAGTGCATTATTTGTTATTAAATATTGTAGTTACATTTTTTATTCAAATGAGGCACAATGGAGACGCTGAACAAATTAAAATAAAGCATGTTTGACATAACAAATTTCTGGCTATAACTAAGTTTTCTTTAGTTGTTAAGAGAGTTGGAAGGCTTTCAAGTGTATAGGTCTATGTCATCTATGTGCATAGATCAGTGTTTTCTGTCATAGTTCATTTCACACAGTATTGAAAATTTTATCCTATCTGTAGCACAGTCGATTTTCAAGTCATCATTAAATATAGCCAACCATATATAATTTTTTTCACATGAAGTATATTTAGGTAGCTTTAGCTACATTTAACACATTAACCCTTGGAGGTTTTTGACATTTTCATCTGAAATGCGAGTAGGAAACCCATTTTGGGGGCTATTTCTGAATACATCCTAATTCATCAACCTCCAAGACATTTTAGGTTAACCTTATGCCTAGTTGTGTTAGAAAAATCATTTTCATTGGTTATTTTGCCTGATCATGAGCAGACGGGTAAAAGTTTTCTTTTTTGCTTTTTCGTGTCGAGACCACATTTTATTCTAAATGCCTATTTTATCCTACTTTTGCAACGGTTGCCCTGTCTGTGTGCAGTTTAGACCAGTCTGTCTTAGATCTGAGGCCAAAGAATCTAAAATCCGGACACAAAATTGGATTCTGACCTCAGGCTGGAAAAAAACTCTGGTCCAAAAAGTTAAGTTTTTCCCTCTGTATTTGTAGTGCAGCAAGAACATCCATATTATTTTGTATGGTGTGTTCTCAAAATTGTTATGTAGTTTTTGTTGTTTGTCTTTAGAATAACAATTTCAGAAACAGCAGAAAACAACAAAAGTGTCTTTTTTTAAAAGTAGTTCTGAGTGCATGAACACCTTGACTGAAATGACTGGTCTGAGATGATTAGACTGAGATAAGAAAAGCAAAAGTTATCAAAACAGCTAGATTTATCTGTTGTATGTGTGAGAAATGATTGACTATACATGGTAGCCAGTGTAACCAGTGGAGGAAGAACTCGGAGGAAAACCCAAGGACCTATGGCAATCTTTCTCACCTAATACACAGCCTGAGCCTGAGACTTGAACCCATACATGCAGCGTGAGACGGCAACGATTGATAAGGCAAGTGCTTTAGACATATATATAAATCCAAACTCTTCAGAATTCTTGAGTACTGTTTTGGTGAGTGCATGAATATTGTTATTGGTATTTCAAGGAAAAAAGCCAAAATTGCATCACAAAGGGTTTGACTGTTGGTTGGATTATGGTAAAAAAATAAAAAAAAACAAAGATTTACAGTGAAAAAAGTCAATTTATGTTCAACAAGAAGGATATTTTATTAAACAATTAATTAAGTTTGTGTTTAAAAATTGTACCTCAACAAAGAATACATTGAACTTTGCATTACTGGGTTGTTCCTTTTTATTAAAAAAAAATATAAAAAATTGTTGTATGAAAAATATTCCTCAATTTGACTAGGAATTTCAGAATGTTCATACTTGTGTCTTCTTTGCAAATATTATGCAGAGTGTGGACATTTAAATTTTACTATGCACCTGGGTGTAATGTTGACAAACTGGGTGAACCCTCAACCTAACCTGGTTGTGCAGCAATGTTAAACTAAAATATACTAGTCAAATAGTAAGAGAATAAAGATCACTCATTTTACAGGTTGCTTGCTACTTTCTCATTCATGGTCAGTCTTTCCATTTTACTCTGGTTGTTTAGAACCAGACAGACAAATGATGTAATACTTTTGACAAACTGTCAACAACAACCCCCCTATTTGTAATCCTGTTGAGAATATTTATAGTCCTAAGCAAACAACCAGAATCATGAATTTTGGAACATTTGGTTAAGTTTATGCATTACCATTATGCCGAGTTCAGCCTAAGAAAAAAACCTGAAAGTGAAGTGATCAATTAAATCAAGCATGTTCACAAGACAAGTAATCAATAATATATGTGTTCTAACAGCTGAAGCAAATGTTGAAGATAAAAACCAATTTTTCCTAGTAAAATATGATTCTTTGAGAATATTCACCCAATCATAATACCTTAGGAGAATTGCTATCTCACAAATCCAGTTGATGAATTGATGATAAAGGAATGTAATGTCCATAACTCTCCCAGAGTGTGAAAGGAACTTAAATGGAATCCTCCATTCCATCATAAGATCAACAGATGATGAAACTCTGTTGTTGATGGAGTAGGACAAGGAGGATAAAATTTCTTCAGAAGGCTGAATTTCCCACACCATTGGACAGTGTAGAATATATGACTGTACTGGAGAACAAGCAACATCACCTTGGTTGGTGAAGAGTGATGAGGTCTGTCACTCACTTAAATTGTAGACCTACCTAAATTATAAATCATGGATGACTTCAACACAGTTGCAGAGCAAGTGGCTCTTCTAGTGGCAGAGAAATTGCAAAGCGACATCTGTTGAGGAACTATTCATGGCATCATACCAAAAGGTGGTATGAGAGTTAGACTGGTCCCTGCACATGTCTGTAAAAGTCAGGTTCAATGTACTGGAAGCAGGGCTGTTATTTATTGAGCCTGTAATAGTTATGTTTGGCCCTTCATGATCCCTTGTATGTGGTCTAAGATAGTTGCAATGGAAATAGGCCATCCACAAGAGGAGGATTTCATTATGATCATCAGTTGGGATGGGTTATGGTATGTTTGATCCATGTAACCTATCCAGTTTGCTAGCTCTGTCACTTGCTGCTCTGCAAGCAGAATCAAGTCAGACACCAAGGAGACTAGACAGTGGGAGTTTAAAAAAATCCTGAGTCCTGTGGTGGTGACTTGGGTGCCAGAGCTGTTTCCAAGCCTGTCAATGTTTGGTGCTTCTAGGCTAAAAGGGTAGTTGAATTATCTTCCTTGTCCCCATAAAGATGCACACTGTGGAAAATATCAGCTGCAGACTGGTGAGGTCTTCTTTCTGAACTGTGTGGTGTTTGCACTTTACCTTTAGTTCTAGTGCAAAACATAAAACTGCATCTTCCTTTGAAGACATGCAGATCTAAAGCATGAAAAGCTTACCCAGAAATTGATGACAGACAGTCTAATAAAGCAATGAAGCATATAGATAAAATATAATGACAATACTACTATGAGGAAGAAGTTATAACTATGTGAGTCTGCACATAATGTTTGATGTTTGACTATCATGTGGGCACAGAGCTATACCAAATAAAGGTTACCTGCATGGTTCCCATGCTTTTCTAGAGATAAATTTCCAGGTCATTTCCAGGATTTTTCTAGGATGAAATTTTTTCAAGGTTCAAATATTCCCATTACTGAATCAAACTAGAGAACATTTTAGATTATAAAACATGCATCTTCTAAAAAATATGTATCATACAAAAGAAGTTTGATTATATTCCTACAAATTGGCATGTAAAGTCATTTCAATTTTCAGAATAAAAATTCTAACTTTATTTTGCTGATCTGCATTATGTTGCTAAGTGGGAACGACATAATGAGCATAAATTAGTTTTCCTTCCTTTCAAACCTTTAATTCTAAAGAATTATATAGCAACATACATATATATATATATATATATATATATATATATATATATATATATATATATATATATATATATATATATATATATAAATTATCTGATGGAATAGAAGAAAACTTAAGATAATATCAGGATTAAAAGGTCATGAAGGTGCAAGTGTCCATTAAGATGAATGTTTCTTTTCCTGCATAATGGTGTTTATTTTAGTTCTACTGTTTTGTTTTGATGAAAATTTGAACATACCTCAGAAGAATAAAATCATACTTTGTACACATGTGCATTCTACAGAAACAAATTAATGTTTTGCTTCTTGCATTCTTGCATTCTGTTTCTTTACTAAATATGCAGGAAACCATTTAATTTGCTGCTTTGTACCTCTTCAAGTTTATATGGCTTGCTGAATTTTATACAGTCATAAGAAAAGTAACTTTTGATAGTTTCTGATTGTGATAGATTGGCGGCATTCAAAACACACACCAACCTTTCCACTATGGTTCGCTGATAGGGAATGACCTCCTGCAGTGTAATTTACCCAGTGTTGATAGATAGAAAGAAGAATGCAGATCTCTGAACAAGTATATTGAAGAAATAAACACAATGAGCCCCCATTTCAATGAACAAATATAAAATTTAATCAGTTTCACAACAGAATTTAAAATGAAAAAGAAATCAATTACTTGGTTACAAAAGAAGGAAAAATGTACTAACATGTACTCAAAATTGAAATAGAAAAAAAACAATACAAATTTCTTTTACTGTTACGATTACTGGTCAGTGAAAGAATTCAATTCTTCATTGCCTACGAGATGTGACCTTTGAGTGCAATGATGAGCGACATCATCACCTAATTTATCCAAACATAGTCTTCCGTTTGTTCCTGCTCTGCCAACCTTTGTTGTCTCAAACTGGATTCTTGCCAGTGGAGCCTCGATTTGACGGTCGTCCCTGGACCTAGACTTCGCTCTGGCTCTTGTAATTTTGTACAGGAATTTTCAGGGAATACGAGGAGAGTTCCAGAATCTCGGGAGAGTTTAGGAAAGTTGTTTTCTTTCAATAAATAAAATGTCTTGCAATAGACAATAGGTCACATTTCCAAGTATATCTATATTTTTATATTAATTCGGCTCAGAAAACAAAAAGCATAAATTCTGTTGCATTCATGTTCACTAATTCCTATGTTTACATAGACGGTCATTGCCTGTTCTGACTTAATTCAGGTCACGCTAGTGGAGATCATTAAACTCCACTCCACGCTAAGACATATGTGCCTGTATTTAACACCTCTTGACTTCTTACATTTAACTTTCTAGTAGTCTTAAATTACATATGGCTTATACCCTCAAATCTAACTATTCTAAAATAGTTTACGTAATCAATTAAATATTACAAACTAGTATATGGATATACACTCAATACATGTCATAATAGACAAAGAGTTAATTCATAAGACTACGAAACATTACCCATCATTGATTAAGCTTAATTCTTGAAAATTCCTAAGCACTCCTATGTATTAAAGATTCAATTACATGCAATCTTGTCAATTCTTTCAACGAACATTCAATTACATGCAACCTTGTCAATTCTCCAAATGAATTGATAATTAAAAAAATCAAAGAATAAAATGTCCTAACATTTCACTAAAACCCTGCAAAATGAAATCATACATACATACATCATAACATCAATATATTTGCAAGTAAATCAACAAATGAAATAACATTAAAATTGGGAAACTAAGATTGTGTACCTTTTGCCGTTTCTTATTTGTTTCCAACAAACCTCACGTATAGTCTGTCTCCAATCTGAGAAAACTATCTGGCCCCTTACTCAATAACGAAAACGTACTTGCTGCGAATTCGGAGTCCGTCTAACTTTCCACACCAAAGATCAAAGACTGAAGAATTTCTTCAAAGCAAAACATTTAATTCCTTACAAAGTTATGCCCATAAATTACTATTAACCAATCAGACTTGACTGTTTCCTAAATCTTCTATGTAGAATTTTTGATTGTCAAGACAGCTAATCACTTATTGCCAAGCTTCCCCCTTTAACCAGTTGATTTTGGGAAAGGGTCTTATGTCATAGCCTTGTACCATAGCATATGACTTGGTCAAGTTTTGTCACATGGAACGAATTTCCTTTGACGTGCAGAGATGAAATGAAAATAATCATCTAACTATCTCTAGCCCTTTCTACTTTAATTAAGTTGACTTTGATACAATTCCTTTAACCAATGCTTCTAAGAGTTTTCAAAATTTGACACAAATGTAGTTTTAAAAGGGTGCATATGATTTTCCAATGTACTTTCATCAAACATACTTGATATAAAATTACTGCCATTAAATGAATTAATAACAGGGTTAGGCAAGTCAGTTATTGGATTAGTGATAAAAAATAATTTGAAGCCAATTTCTAAATAATATGTATTCACAATTTGGATCAACAGGTGTCATGATTCAAGACATAAAACATAAATTTCATGATTGTTTTTATAGTTGGAAAATGCATCACAATTTCATGAGCAGCAGTGGATTTCAGACTACTAAATTACTTCAGTTGAAGGGGTGCACTCAAGTAATCAATGTTCATAAAAGAGATGTAAGACACAAAAAAAACACAATTTTGCTGGGACCAGATAAATAAGTTCAGATAATAATAGAAATCAAAGGGGTTTGAATAACCAAAGCTGATAGTCTGTCAAACAGAGTTCCACACACACAAATTTTTATTAAACAAGTATGTCTTATGAAAGAATTAGCTGCCTATAAAAATTGTAAAATATGAATTCAAAATGATGCTGATTTAGAAGTCATGGTAATACAGTGCTCCCTCATTATGATACAATACATGGCAGCCAGTCAACTTTCTTTAAGTGAGACCTCTTTATAACAAAAATTATAATGCTATCTTCCTCATTATAATGATGTTCATAGGAGCCATAGTCTGCTTTCTTATATGGATGCCTCCTTATAATAATCACATTATACTACATTCCCTCATTATAATGCTGTTCATAGGAGCCATAGTGTTGTGATGAAAGACCTTATATTAAGGAGTCATGTATACACAACATTGGTTGGATATGAAGGGATATGAAATCCAACCTAATTGGCTTACAACTGAAATCCTTGATGCTATGAAAACAAGAGTTCAATTTAAGGCTATGGGAAACCATGCACACTATAAAGTATGGAGAAACAAAATAACAAATATGATCAAAAAAGCTAAACAAAATTATTATCAATCATTGCTTGAAAACAAAAAGAGCGACAAAAACTGCATTTGGAAAGTCTTCAATGAACTCACTGGAGAAACACACAAAGATCAGATAAATAAAATCCACTCACTTCTGGTAAATGACACCATAGTCACTGATGACAATGACATTGCAAATGTTTTCAATGATTTTTTCACCAACATTACCACAAAGTTAAAAGAACCAGTGATTGAAAACAACTTTATTGAACTGAAAAAGTTCTGCAGCAGCAAAATCTCTAAGGAGGTATGTTTCTCCATCCCACCAGTAACAAAAAACTTTGTTAAGAAATATCTCAGTGAACTTGATACTAAGAAAGCTACAGGACTTGATCAGATTAGTCCACGACTTATTAAATCTTCTGCCTCTGCTATTGTAGATAGCTTAACATTCATAATCAATTTAAGTATTGCATCCTCATCTGTTCCCAAAATATGGAAAACTGCAAAAGTAACTCCTATTCACAAATCTGGCCCTAAGGATGATGCTGATAACTACCGGCCAATCTCAATACTACCAAACTTGTCAAAATTGATTGAAAAGCATGTCCATGATTCATTGATATCATATTTAACCAAACACTTTCTGTTATACCCTAATCAATCAGGCTTTAAACAGAAACACTCATGTGAGACTGCCTTGATCTCCCTAACTGATAAATGGCTTCAAGCACTTGATCAAGGTAGAATAATAGGTTCTGTATTTGTAGATTTCAGGAAAGCTTTTGACATGGTAGATCATGAAATCCTTTTGAAGAAACTGAAAATCTACCAATGTGATGAAAGCACAGTTAGATAGTTTACTTCATACTTAAGTGAGAGAACACAACATGTTTATATTAATAATGTTCTGTCTGAACCTGAAACAATTAGATGTGGAGTACCACAAGGCTCAATTCTGGGTCCATTACTGTTTATTTTATTTATTAATGACCTACCACTTGTACTAAAGGACTCAGTATCATCTACAGATCTCTATGCAGATGACAAAACATTGTTAGACATCCAAAACACAAAACAAGAACTCGAAATTTCTTTACAGAATGCCTTAAACAAACTAGAATACTGGTGCACATGCAATGGCATGGTGGTTAATACTGGTAAAACTAAAATATTACTTATCTCAACACAGAAAAAAAGAACAAAACTTGATAGCGATGAACTATGTCTGACATGGAAGGATAAAAGGTTGCAAATGGTCTGTCACGATAGTCTACTTGGTGTTTTGGTAGATAATAACCTATCATGGACTGAACATATCAAACATATCAGTAAAAAAGTCAATTCAAGTTTATGGCTTCTCAGTAGGATAAGACACTTGATTCCGGAAAAGCACAGAAAACTATTTTATAACAGTTACATACATTCCTATTTAGACTACTGTAATACAGTATGGGGTAATTCAAATGATAAAAACTTAGCAAAGCTGGCACATCTCCAAAAAAAGAGCTTTTGAGTTAATATCAATCCAGAAAGAAAGCAAAGAAAATTTAGTTGGTAAGTTAAAAATACTACCTATTAAAGACCGAATCTGTTTAAGAAAAGCCAAATTAATGTACAGGATAGCCAATAATAATGCTCCTGAATATTTACAATCACTATTCAAGTATAGGCTACCTGGAAATACTCCCCACCTGCGATCAATGTCTACCAAACATTACAAAATTCCCAAACCAAATAAGGAATTATTTTAAAAAAGTTTCCAATACTCTGGAACTTTGCTCTGGAATAATATTCCAGTTGAGATTAAAAATGCCCACTCTATTTCCTCTTTCCAAACCCAGTATATACAATGGCTTCAGAGATGCAGCAAAAAAAATTAAATTCCTTTGAATGAGGGCCTCAAGGTAGATTAGTTCTTAGCTAATTGAGTTACCCTCTTTAAATAAAGTCATAATAATAATAATAATAATAATAATAATAATAATAATAATAATAATAATAATAATAATAATAATCTTCATTTTATACATTTTGGTGGAAATGTATATTACCAAATTAACACTCTTGCCACATCTGAGTCTATGAAAATATCACAAAATACTTTATGAATTTCCCATGTTTTTTCTAATTAAGTCACAAGGCTATAAAATCTTTCTATCGGTAGGAGAATTCATAATTATCATGTTTAAAAAAACAAGTAAATTTCCCCAAACTCAATAAACTATTTCACACTGTATGGAAATTAGTTGCATAAAAGGTTGCATAGCACTCACTATATGACCCTTAATTAAACAAGGTTCACATTAAAAGTCAAGTATGCTGTCAATCGGATTTCATTAAGCAGGGTAGTAAAAATTATCTGTATCATATATTACAGTATAAGACAATCTTACTATAAGGCAGGATAATCTATGGCTATCATCTTTAGCATCATGATGAGGCAGTTATGTATACTCAAGTATAATGTAGTTAGCATGGCTTAATGTCATTAAATTAATTTATATACAGCACCACAACATTAAAGTATTAAATTATATTATTTTTACTCAGAGATCAGTCTATCTTACCAGAGATTCATCTACTTTTATTATATTGTTGAAGCTAAGGAAGGCAACCTTCAAACACTCCCAGGACATCCCAGAACTTCGGTCCCCTCCACATACCTCAAACAAATCCTGTAATCATAAGATAAAAACTAGATAACCATGGAGTAATGTGAAATTTTTGCATTCCATTTAGAAAGAGCTATACTGGTCAGAATTCTCCCTAGGATGACATTGCATAGATGCATTACACTCTTGTCTTGGAAGGCCACTCCAGTGGCTAAAGTGGTAAGAGATTCTACCTCACAAATAGAAGGTTGTGAGTTAAAACTCTGGGTGAATCATAGCAAAGACTGATAAATATGGTACTAACAGCTACCTCACTTGGCACTCAGCATTATTAGGTTAGTGTTAGGACTGGTTGGCCTGTTGTCAAGATAATCTGTAAAACTGTAAAAAGCACAAAGAATATGGTTAATCTAGCTCTGAAAAACAAAGATTTATATCCAGCTTTTCATATTCTATACATTGAACTTCATGTGGATATAATGGTATTGTTATATGTATTAATAATTATTCTTGTGCTCTGAAATGTAATAAAAAAACATGTAAAAACATTTTTATTGTCATGTTTATATAGATTAAAAATAGGGTCAATATAAAATTATGCATATATTTAAGTCCCTGCATCATCGCATAAAATGGCTCCTATGGCTGAAAGGTGGCTCCAAATTTTTAAATTTCGTGAACTTCATGGCACAAAGCAAAATATTTATAAGGGAGGCCCTGGTCTTTGCCACATTCAATGAGGGTACACATCATCAATTAACAAAGTGCAATATGTAACATGACACCAATCAACACTGCCACACAGGGCTCGAAATTAGCAGTAGTCCGCTAGCACAAGGCTAGTAGATTTCCTGTCAGACTAGTAACTTTCATAATGTTAATAGTCTGATGGGCTAGTAAGTTTATGTTATCAAGAGTCAGCATTTGTTTACGCCATTCTCTAATGAAGACTTAGCTGTCCTGTAGAATCAAAGTAGTAACCATTGTCAACACAGTCATAAAATATTAGCACGAGAAGATGAAGTCAATATCTGCCTCGGAAAAGTGCGTTTCTATAACAAGAAGCCATTTGATTTGTGCATTTCGCTTACAGAGCAAATTATTGTATGGTCATTAAAAACGGAAGTTTGGTAATTGATCATAATATAATAACGAATTAAACAAAAAATGATGTGGTATCACAGTTTATTCACTTGACCACAGTAATTTAAATACAAAATGGTATTCCACACATAAGAACACCACAAAAGCTATTTGAACAAATAAAAGTTTGCATGTTTGTTTGATTAAGGGGGATAGCTCGCTAGCAAAGCACTTCAACACTCCAAGTCACAAACGGTAAAATAATTATAAAAATAAGATGAATTTATTATAACATTATTGACACAACTACTTTATATATGATGATAAGAACAGATTTTATATTTTTTTCCCTTACAAGAATGGACAAACAATTGAATACAAGTGAGAACATCAAGCAGAATGCTGAACATTTGTTTGGAATTAAAAGCTCCAAGCATGGGCATCTAAGATTTGAAAATGTTTCGCCTTATTATTAATTTCAACAATACACTGTGGTCCGATTAAAAAGGAACAATTACCAAAATTTTGCTATTAATAATGAGACCGTAACTGGAGTTGTTACATAGATCGTGCGGAGTCAGATGAGTTCATTTGATGGGAGTGCACCCTTCTAAGCTGAAACTAACATTATTTTCCGATGTTAATATTTTGTAACAGTGTTTACAATAGCCACTGCTTTGCTTCTGCAGAGCAACTGCTTGTCTTTATCAGAGAGAGGTCATTTAATGGGGGGGACAAAAAAAACGTGTTTTGAAATGGCGTTTCTTGCTACGACTTTCTTAAAGGACACTGTGACATTCCTTTTCTTTCTTTAAATAATTTGTGTTAGCTATACTGTAACATCTCATATTTCGAAACAGGACACAATTCACTCCTTATAAGATAGGCAAAATGTTGCGTTTTATAGAACATGTTCAGCCACCGGGAAAAAAAGCAAAAGTTGAATTAAAATGACATAAATGAGAGGAATAATTCTTATGATAGGGAAAAGTTTAATCAAACATTTCAGAAACATGGACAAAAGACAGGGAATGGCTGAATTATGATGAAGAAAAGAAAGTTATGCAGTATAACTGGTGGACGGAATTCGCAAAAGCAAACAGAAAACATCCAGTTTTGCCATGGGTTGTTCAAACTTTAAAACTGAATCAGTAAGTGTGCATGAAAGCTTGAGCAAGACAAAAAGAGCAGAAAACAGCAGCTATGCAAATACCACCAGAAGAATCGACCACTGGTAAGATATTGGAAAGTTTTAGCGGAATGTGTTTGACCATATGCGCTCGATGCAAGCTTGATGCTGAGATCCCCCCAATAATCTGAAGGAAAACAATCATACATAGTGACATAAATATCTCAGATTACCCCATGACCTATTCTGACATAGGACTCTTGTCTATCATACTATAAAAGAGACAAGGTCAGTAACTTCCAAATACTTCATTCTACCCATGACTCTAGTTTTCCTTCTGCTATTTCCATCTTTAAAGGAATATAACCAAATCTGATGGCTTGTTTTACTCCAGAGATATTTTTCTATTCATCAAATCATAATTGACTTTTCTATGTTGCACTAAACTGAAGTTACAGGTTCAGAAACGTGTGAATTTCGCCTGCCAGTTAACGTTGCGATCAGGTGACAAATGGTGAAAAGAGCTATGGTAAAGAACCGAAGACCCTTCATTGATGTGTTAGCTGGATGAGATGAAAGGAGTTGATGGAAAGACTTACAGGATTAATAAACAGGTTGTTACATTTACTCACTACATCACTGGAAGTGAAAGGCAGAAATTTGTTTTGGTGGAGCATTTTCGGCCAATGCTTGTTGACACAGATGTGGTTGCTGATGTAGTGGAATTGGAATGGGTCATATTAAAAAGAGTAGTCTACAGCTGATGCTGAAAGGAGTTTCTCTGAGATGAAAATGGTGAAAAGTGACTGGAGATCATGTTTGCGACCTAAATAAGTATAATCATTTTGTCAAAGAAGTTTGACTTATTTTAAATTTGTTAAGCCCTTACACAGCAAAATAAATTGGCGTAGTTATGCTAACCTCACTGTGTCCACCATGACAGATAACGAGAGACTCTCACCATAACCCCTTTTCTATATAAGGCTTGCCAGACTATATATGGATATTCTACACTATGGTATATTTTGTTGAATAACATAATGCAAGAAGATGGAGACTTGCATAAATTGCGGAATACAGTTTTGTTGAGAAAATAATTACTTCTTGGTGGAATTTCAAAAGCACCGGTAAACCGTATTTACTTTTAATACACAGAATTTCCAACTCAAACCGAGCCATATTATTTTACTATGATCTCTTTACGTTTCCAAATAAGGCATTTATGTCCTTATATGGCACACAGACAAACGAGGCTGAGAACAGAAGTAGGCATTATTTGAACAAGGTAGGACTAAGGTACTAATATTAGTACTATGTAAGAGCTAGCAGCCCTGGTCAAGTGTCAGGTTTCAAGCGATCAATCGAACACTTACAAATTTTTGGGAGAAAGCAATATAATTAAACTAAACTATATCAGCATACTCATTAACAAATGTCAAAAATTACAGCAAGACAACCAAGCAAAATCAATATTTGATGATGTAGAATTATGTTACACAGATATGTTTAATTAATGAAAAGTTAGTTTCAGAGTTTGCAGTTAATTTGTAATTTCAGAAATGGAACTCAAAGATCTTCTTGTGGATGCAAATAAGTTTCACTATTATCTGCAAAGAAACCATGGCATCAATATTTTATTATAGAAGAATACAAAAAATGACTTTTGACGAAGGCAGCTGCTCCATTTGTTTTGGGGGGGGGGGATTTTTTTTAATAACAAATCTTGTTTGATTGTGAATTAGAATCAATAACTTGTGTGGTTCCCTGCTCATGAGTAGAGAGCAAAGCAGGGAACATAAAGATGAGGGAACCAGACTACTCAGCAACAATATATAGCAGTGGTGTAATACACATTGTCTTCACTTCTCATGACGGTTGATGAAACCAGTTGAAATAACAAAAAATGATCTCTCAGCATTGGGCATCTTGAAAAAAAGAGGTCATTTTTACATAAAAATGAATAACTTTGTTACAAAAAGTGCTTTATTGACAATTATTTCCAACATGATTTTATACAAGCATTCTGCCATTATAAAGACCACTTCGCTCATCCCCCCACCATGGTTTTCTCAATATCCATCAAGGATGGTATTATTTCATAGTGTAATGGAGGACGCCATGGAGTATCATTTACACTGTTGAGTAAAGAAACAATGGAAATTTTAAGTAGATGAAGACAAAACCAATGTGAAAGGCATTTGTATATTGACAAATTACATTTGTTTACCTTTGTGTAATAAAATCCACAATAAAATATTGCATAGGCCACATCCTGATATGAAAAACTTTACACACATGTATTCAATGTCAGCATTATCACATACATGTAGTTATTTACATGCAACAAGTACATGTACTTAAATTCACCTAGATTTTGGGTCAACAATTTGATTTAATTTAAACATTAAATGTATTTAGTTACCGAATTCATTGTGAAAAGGACAAAAGCAAGCAAGCAATATGCAGCTGATATGATTAATGAAGTCGTAAAAATGTATATGTTAATAGATGCAAATGTGGTATTATCCAGAGATATTCAACCACTGAATGAAGGTGATGATGGAATAAATGAAATTAGCATATAATGAGCTATGGAGCAGATTTCAAACTGCTCACATTTATCACCATGTGTAAGTTAAGAAAACTGTAGAATAGGACTGGGTGTAGTCAATAATTTTCCTTCTTCACTGTAGAAGTCTTTTGCATCTGCAGAAAGTAAAATGTGATGAATATTGTTGGTACAGTATACAACATACCAAGTTTTTTTTTATAAAAAAAAAATAACATTTTATATGATTTTATATAGTGGTATTAATGCCATTAGGACACAAAGTATCTAAGTTGTGAATCCAAAAAGTTTATTTTACAAGTCTATTCATGTACAATATCTATTGGCATGAACGAAAAATCAAGCAGCAAGTTGATTATTGGCATTAAAATGTGCTAAACCATTATAATGGACATTCTTTAATAAATATATGACAGTTATCAAATTTTAATGCATTTAATGATATAATACTTTGACTTATGAAGTGGTACAGTCATGTCTCAAGATCATCTGGAGTGGCAAAAACAATCTTGCAAGGCACAGTACAAGGGTGCAGAAGAAGAGGCAGACAGAAAAAGAGGTGGGAAGACAACATTAAGGAGTGGACAGGCATGGGATTTACAGATTCCTAAAGGTAGTAGAGAACATGGAAAGAGGGAGAGAATTGGTTGTAAAGTCAAGTGTGGTACCCAAATGACCTCTTGGCTAAAGGGATTGATGATGATGATGATGATGATGATGATGATGATGATGATGATGATGATGATGATGATGATGATGATGATGATGATGATGATGATGATGATGATGATGGTGATTGATGATAATGATGGTAACAGTTATGTTTATATATGCTGGCTGTGAGAATAATATATTTACTGACAATCATTAAACATTTGTAATATCATATAGATTATATATTATTTGTAGGATCTTTTTATCACTGAAAGAAGGTAACTCTAGAGCACATGAAACAATGGCTATAACACATTGATGGACATCTATATAAAATGTGATTGTGTCCCAAAACTTACCATCATTATGGTATGAACTTTTCACTTACTATACCTACAAAAAAACATATAGGTTTATTGATTAATACTACTTTTTAATTTAATTGTGATTTATTAGAAATAAAAATGTATGTGCTTCTGCTAATCAGTCATTCATTACATAACAATATTCTCACTATAACATAGTTCCATAATAAAATGGGAAGCATAATAAAATGGGAAGCAGTTATGGACCACACTTAAATACTTAAATACACTTAAATACCACACTTATGGACCATTATCCTGACCACATTAAAACATGGGAAGCAGTTATGGACCCCATACTACATTAAAACATTGGACTGCTGTATGCTATAAAATTTTTAAAAAAAACTAAAAGTAATACATAAGTAATACATAAATTGTTTCACAGAAAGAAATGTGATGTGATTATGATTTTTAATGGAACTTTTTCAGTCATATCGCTATGATGTCTGCAGTGTGGCAGTTTATAGTGATGTCTATCACTGAGGCATCATGCCAAAAACTTGTAGCATGAATTCCCACCCAGTCACATTATCCTGACACCAGGCCGACGAGTCCTAACACTAACCTCTTAATGCTGAGCATCAACTAAGGCAGCTGTTAGTACCATTTTTATGTAAGTCTTTGGTATGACTCGACCCCAGGGATCAAACCCACAACCTCCCGCATCTGAGGCAGACGCTCTAACCACTAGGCCACCAAAGCAGTTCAGAAAGAAATGAAAAAGTTAAATACAGTTTTTTTATTATACTAGAAACTGATATGAACTTTTCACCTTTAGAGTCTGAAGACTTTTCGATATTGTTAGAGTAACAAGTTGGCCTCGTAGAATCTGCAAACCTTCAAGCATATGAATTGGAACCTTCTTAACCTCCAGGGACCGAAGATTTCTGAACCTTGAAATCTGAATGGGTGCACGTATTGTGTATGTTCCATGGATAACCTGTAAAATTTAAAGATGCAATAAGAATTTTTTATAGGTATTAATCGTGAAATCAGAAGGCATGTAAGTGACCAAATTAGTAGCCTTAATGAATACATAAGCAGTCTAATTAAAATTTCAAAATGACTAGTTTTTAAACTTTTTTACTGAATCTTCCATTTTCTTTTCTTATATTTATGTCAGTGAATTAGTGTTTTTCAATGAATTATGTCTGCTTCAAAAGTCAAGTAATTTTCAAAGTCTATTAACCTTTCCAGTACTTTTTTGGGGAGCTCAAATTCAAGTACTTTTTAAAGTCTATTAAGTGTTAAGCACATTTCCAGTACTTTTTTGGAGCACAATTTCAAGCACTTTTCAAAGTCTATTAAGTGTTAACCACCTTTCCAGTACTTTTTGGGGAGCTCAAATTCAAGTACTTTTTAAAGTCTATTAAGTGTTAAACACATTTCCAGTACTTTTTTGGAGCACAAATTCAAGCACTTTTCAAAGTCTATTAAGTGTTAAGCACCTTTGCATATTTTTGGGAACTCAAATTCAAGTACTTTTCATAATAAACACTAAAATTCACTCACTTGTTGAAGTCTCTCAACTTGACATAATTCTTGGAAATTCTTTTTCTATTTCACATGACTTTGGCAATCATATCTCCCACCATAAGACATACTCAAATTGGCATGTAATATCCAATAAACCGTTTCCAGCTTTTATTGACAAGAATCTGAATATTTTTATTCTTCTGTGTTGATTTAACATTTTTAAGTTTTATTTTCCCTTTTGTCTTAAATATGCATTGCTTGCTGGACACCATTTTTAAAAAAATAAAAAATTCTATAATCAACAGCTTGATCATACAAACACTTTGCATGGACAAATAGGTGCAGTTTAAAGTGTCTGTGGAACTGCTATTAATTTAGTCTGGTTCCCTGACTAATTTCACTAATTCTAATATGAAACCCTGATAAAAATCAAATACAGATGAACAATTTATGTTCATTTTTCCATATTTTAAGAGCAAATTTCATAAGACAGAAAAATCAAAAGGATTGGCAGGTCTGTTGCTGGCTATGTTGGTGGTCAGATCAGCACCATTTTATTTAATATGAAGCAGATGTCATAGCACAGCATCACTGAGCGGACGTCTTCCTCAATAAAGTTAATAGCCAGGGCAGAATGGCTCCAAGATGAGCTCAACGACCATGTGCTCAGGGCCAGGGTGTGCTACATTATATCAGTAGATTTCAGCTATGATCATCAAGCCTGGAGAGGGATGGGCTCTGTCAGGCTGTATATTGCCCTTGACAAGCCACATGAAGACCACTAACAATTCTTCCATAACGAATCGAATCGGTCACAGCCTGGGTCAACAATGACCATGCCTTCCGATGTACACCAGGAAGGAGCTGACAAGTATGCTACTGGTGTCCCCATTACCATGATCCGTAGGAAAGACAACATCATCATCGGTACATGGAATGTTAGAACACTGAGAGTTGTGGGGAAGTTGAAAGAACTACATTAGTTGGAGAGGTACAGCTGGAACATCAATGGTCTCTGTGAAGTGCACTCAAAAAACTATGGTGAAATAACAACAGATAAAGGGCATAAGCTCTACTTCAGAGGAAGAGTGGATAAATACTGTCATGGAATTGGATTTCATGTCCACAAGGGCATTGTTAAGATAATTATGAGTTGCTGCCCAGTCTCAAGCAAGCTCATTACCATCCACCTGAGGGCAACTCCCTTCAACATCACAGTCATACAGGCCTATTCATCCACAGCTAACTATGATGACAACAAACTGGATAATTGCATAACCAACTGCAAGATGTCATTGACAACTCACCAAAGAAGGACATTCTGTTTGTTCAAGGAGACTGGAATGCAAAAGTGGAAGTTGATTCACAGGCAAACTAGCTAAGCACCTGTGGACCCTTCTGCAATGCAGAAGCAAATGAAAGAGAACTCAGACTCATGGAGTTTGCTGCCTATGACAATCTTGTGCTAACCAACACATTCGGCTCTCACAAAGCATCTATAAGATGTACCTGGCACAGTAGAGATGTACAACATCACAACCAGACTGATATCTTGATGAAAAAAAATGATTCTGCACAGGACTGAATATTGCCAGAACATGAAGTTTTCCAGGAGGTAATATTGGAAGTGACCATGATTTATTAATGACAAAATTTCACCTAACCTGATAATGATCAAACTCCTAACCAACCAAGAATTTGATGTGATCTTGAAAAAATTTAAAGATTCAAAAGTTGCAGAAGCCTTCCAAGCAATGATAAGTAGAAAATTTGCACTTTTGATAACCCTGGACAGCCAAGACACTGACTTAGAGTCCTTAACAACCACATTCTACATAGCAGTGACCAGCTCAGCTAGTGAGATCATTGGCAAATATCGTTGAACAAAGAAACCTTCGGTCACGACATATGTCCTTGAATTATATAACGATAGAGAACTGAAAAAGGAAAAAGAAAGAGCTGATGAAGGAGCTAGAAAATAAAGAGATAAACAACATGATCAGAAAAAAAATGAAAAATGCAATGAAACCCTGGATAGAAAGACAATGCTGCAAAATTAAAGGTCTCAGTAGAAATAACAACAAAATGGCATATCAACTGGTGAAAGATCTCACAACCCATAAACAAAGGAAAACTATCACCATCCAAGACAAACTTGGAAAATGCCTGGCAGAAGATCAAGAGATACTCAAGTGATGGACACAATACTGCTAAGAATTATACAGTCATAAGACCCAAGGAGATCCAGCAGTATTAAATTGCCCTCAGGCAGAAGAAACTGATGATAACCCCATTCTTCTTGAAGAAGTAGAAATTGCAGTTAGGTCACTAAAGAAAGTAAAGTCAGCCAGCAATGGCAACATACATGCAGAGCTCATTCAAGCAGGAGGAGAAAAGATAGTTACAGTCTTATCAAAAATCTGCACAAGATATGACAGACAGGAGAATGGCCCACCACATGGATTCAATCCTTGGTCATCCCCAAGAAAGGAAACCTACAGCTCTTCTAAAACTACAGAAACATCAGTCTGATTAGTCACCTGAGCAAAGTGAGGCTGAAGATAATTCTCAACTGACTAAAGCCTCAGGCAGAGAAAACAATTGCTGAAGAGAAGACATGCTTCCAAAAAGGAAGGAGCACCACAGAATAATCTTCAATCTCAGACTCCTTTTACCTGTATTATCCCTGCCACAACTAACAGGTCAACTGGAACTGACACTCCTTTGAGCTGTTAAAACAATAATACAAAATTATAACAATACAGAGGGTGATGATACCATTGCCTCAGCTAAAGC
Source organism: Potamilus streckersoni (assembly GCA_016746295.1). Classification (NCBI taxonomy): domain Eukaryota; kingdom Metazoa; phylum Mollusca; class Bivalvia; order Unionida; family Unionidae; genus Potamilus; species Potamilus streckersoni. The sequence continues at coordinate 2,546,523 of JAEAOA010001023.1, forward strand.
CTGAAATAGCCACCTGGATGAATCTTCCTAAAACCCAGTTGTTAGGGCAGTCGGACCAGAAATTAGGAGCAGTATGATACCTTCTGACATTACATAGCTTTAATATTTGTTTACTAAGGGCAGCCATTTTTGATGACTGATCAGCGAATGGCCTTAACCATGGATGTTTTCTTCTCTAAATGTCTTTCAGAAAAAGTCATTTAAATTATTTTTTTAATACACATGGCCACATTGAAGTAAGGATTGACATAATTTGTGCAAAATTAAATTCCTTCAAGCCTAAATGCTTTCTTTTAAATCTGGCCAATTTCTGTTATTAAATTTGAAAGAAAAAAGTAATTTTAAGTTTAATTTGTTATTTTTAGTAATATAACCAGATTTTATGGTAGACAAATCAGACAAATGCAAACTTGAATTTCCTTCTTACCAGAATATTTCATATAATATTTTTATTAAATTTGTTTCTGCACTTTTTTGAAAAGTTATTTAAAGCTGCTTTATATTTTAAATAACAGCAGACACATCTGACAGTTGATCAGGGCCATTCAAAAACTTAAAGCTGGAATACTTCAGCTATATGCAAATCATTTCTATAAATCAGAAAGGCACTCTGTCAAATTTGGTCTAATTCTGTTCAGCAGCTTTTACAAAAAGGTAGTTTGGAATGATTTTTTTCAATTTGAGTACCAGCAGCCATATATAATTTCAGATTGGCATTATTTATGCAAAGCTGAAAGGTTTTTATGCCTGTATGCTTTGATGGTGGAGGATGGTTAAAAGAGGTTACTTACATCATTTTGGCACAATTTAAATACTTTATTGCCAAAATGCTTTCAAGCCATTTGGATTAAGTTTATCACATGATATTCTGATGGCTGACGCAGAACTATAAAATGAGCTAAAAATTTTACCATCTCTTTACTATTTGCTGATCCCTACAAAAAAAACGAATACTGTGACTGTACAGCATTTACTGAATTATCTGTAGCTAGAACATGCTACTGTGTAACCCATACAACACCTTTAATGCAACTGTTTTGCGAACAAAGTCAAAGAGTAGATGTACATCCTCTCTCCATGCTTGCTCTTTTGGTTGTTCCTCTGACTCAAGGTTGAGGCTACTGCAGCGGTGAAAACTGGCATTCAAAGTAACAATAGAACCAGTGGTCAGACAAAATTTGCTCTCTCCAGATAAAATCTTGTCTCCTATAAGAAATGAGGAGGAGGAAGTATAAATTACACATATACTTTGCAAATTATTGCTATTGTGTTACATGTACTAGAGTATGTATATGATGGGGTCCTCATTATCAACACAAGCTTAAAATCTCATTATGATTTTATATATTGATGTACAAGATTTAAACTGTGGCCTGCATTTCAAGTTAAGTTTTGGATCAATTATTGTTTTATGCATCAATACAAATCCTCATTCTAGGTAACATTCTCTGCAACTACCTGTACTTGAGAAACTGACCATATAAAGACTTTTGAAACTGATGTCAGGAATTTACAAATGCTTTAAAAATAAGCTTGTGCCAGGAAAGATGACTGGAAAATTTAAGCTTGCCACAATCATAACATCCAGCAGCACAAGTAAAACAATAAAAAAAAGAATATTGGATATTTTAAATCAATTCCAGGGGTATTGAAAAAAAAAAATTGTTTCCTTTGTATTGCTTGACACCTTACAAATATATATATATATATATATATATATATATATATATATATATATATATATATATATATATATATATATAAATTACAAGGACTTAAAATGCATATATAGTTGGAAGTGAATACACACACATGTACATATATTAAAACAGATATAGAAATGTGTGGAAATTTGTTTTGAAAGAATTAGAGCCAGACGGTAATGATTTAAATATTTATTCTTATAAATTTTAACACTTATGTTATAAATTTACTTAACAATTATATAATAATCACCTTCAAATAAGTGGCACACACCAAATTTGTGCCCATTTAGTTGTTTATAAAGCAGTTTGTATAAAGACTCCTGTAATTATTATGTAAACAACAAATCACAAACACCTAATTTCAACTATACTTGGAACAAAATCCTCCAAGCAGTTAATCACTAACAATGTATGCCTTTTATTTCCAAACACACCTGTCAAAGAAATCTAAAAAGTTGTATTTTTAGCAATTAATACCTATCTAATGTAAAGTGGGTGACTTAAATTGACACAATCTTTAAAAAGTAGAATGTTTACATTCAGCACTTTTGAAGGCTAACTTTCCACATGAACCCACATTGGATTAGTAGAATGCTTAATTTAGGCATCATGCTCTGTGTCACAGTATTTATATGTAATACTTAAATCTGACATAATGGTAGTCAACAACACAACCATATGCACACTTTAACAAAAACAATCAAATAACAAAAACTTAATAGAGATTAAATGAAATCATTTTTGTAACATTTCTTGGGTGAATAGGATAGCATGTGTATTATCTTTTATTTTCTTCTGCCCAAAAATAATCCAAGGTCATCATACTCATAGTGTTTCAACAGTCATACTTTTAAATAGGCCATATTCACATGCCATGACAAATATGAAACTCACAGGAGCTGGGAGTACAAGTCTAAGAAAATCCTGTGGTTGTGTTCTTGCAATTACAACTTTAAATTAAAATACATGTACTTAACTGCCATAAGTATAATTTAATTTACAACTTAAAAAACAGAAAGTATTCAACCCGTGTTTTTGTAACATACACACTAACAAAGTTGTTCAATGGAAATGATGCACTAATGGCTGAATTCATTTTCTAGGTATCTAAGATAAGACTGTTTCTTCTTTTTAAATATTAAGTGTTGAAACCATGTCCAATATTCTTGAGAAATAACAATATTTTAAAGACAGCCATTGTAGCAGACATACTGGATATAAAATCTGCACCATTTATGTTAGGGCCAACTACCAATATATAAAAGAAATCCTTCGGTGAAAACCCTATGCTGATGCGTATTTAACCAGCCATTTAGAAGCAGCAAATATTTTCAAATTCCTATGCTGATCTGTGTATGACCATCCATTTAGGAGTAGCTAATATTTCAAAACCCTATGCCTATCCATGCATGACCATCCATTTAGAAGCAGCAAATATTTTCAATACCCTATGCTGATCTGTGTATGATCATCCATTTAGAAGCAGCAAATATTTTCAAATTCCTATGCTGATACGTTTATGACCATCCAGCAAATATTTTCAAGATGGCCACTTTGGTGGCCAAGATGAAAAACAGATTGGAATAAATTTCATAATGGACTAACCAGACATCACAAGAAGTCTTCTGGTGTCAATGCCACATTGACAACTTTTTATTTAGAAGGAGTAGCAATGACAATTTTTAAGATGGTAGCCATGATGGCTATGTTGTTCATATATTCAGTCAACAAAGACAACTCTAGTCATCCGCGAGTTGGAGCAGCTGGTTATGTTCTGTGTGTGCGCAAGTGGCTAATAAGGCCAATCCTTGCACTGAAGGTTCGGTTGCAGAATGGACATGGGATAAGTGGGACATCTCCAGGAGGGTCGCTGGCAAATGCTTTTCTGACATGCCTCTTTATCTCTGCAGCTGCTATCCTGCTCGATTCACACAACTTGAAGCCTTTGTGCAGATAGGAACTCCAAGTGACTCGATCGCTAGCTGTTGGCTCCCAGGAGTCAGGGTTTATGTTGAACGCTTTCAATGCAGCTTTCAAATTGTCTTTAAAGCATTTCTTCTGACCTTTATGGGATATAGGATCTCTGTCCTTGCTGTAGCTCGCCATAGAAGAATCTCTTAGGCAGCTGGAGGTCTAGCATGCATACAACATTTCCCGCCCTGCATAGCTGGGACTGATTCAGGATGGTATGAATGCTGGGGAGACATGCTTTAGCTAGTACCTTGGTGTCTGGGACTTTGTCCTGCCATTTGATGTTATTTTCCTGAGGCTTATAGTATGAAAGTGGTTCAGCTTCCTGGCATGGCGTTGATACACCATCCACGTTTCGAATGCGTAGAGTAATGTGGGGAGTACAACTGACCCATTTAGTTTGGTCATGATGCTGATGCCTCTTCTATTCCATACATTCTCATACAATCTGCCAAAAGTTGCGCTGGCTCTGGCAATGCAGAGGTTCACCTCATCGTCAATGGTGACACTCTGTGAAACTGTGCTGCCAAGGTAGGTGAAGTGGTTCACTATGTTGAGTTTTTGGCTGTTGATGGTGATGTTTGGCTCAATATAGGGCTTTCCCAGGGCTAGCTGATGCAGTTCTTCAGTCTTCTTAGTATTGATGGTGAGACCATAGCTTGTGCAGGAACTGGCGAACTTGTCAACGCTGCATTGTAGGTCTGCTTCTGAGCCAGCATTGAGGGCGCAATCATGGGCAAATAAGAACTCCCTGATGTTGCCTGTCATAACCTTGGTTTTCGCTTTTAAACTCCTGGGGTTGAACAGTTTTCCATCTGTACAGTACCTGATGCCGACTCCAACATCTCCGTCTCTGAAAGAATTAGTCAGCATGGTGGGAAAAAAAGACTGAATAGTGTTGGTGTCAGAACACAACCCTGTTTGATACCATTGGTTACTGGGAATGGTTCAGATGACTCTCCATTTTCCTGGACTCGCGCCCACATGCTGTCGTGGAATTGCTGAACCATGGATATAAATTGTTTTGGACATCCATACTTGGCCATTAATTTCTATAATCAATCTATGCTGACAGTATCAAATGCCATGATGACTAAACTGGTCATGTGGATGTCTGATTGGTTTCAGTGTTATTTAGACTTTGATTAAAAATACATTCAAGTTGATTATTCATCCAGAAGTAGCAATTACAAGATTTTCAAAATGGCCACCATCATGGCTACATTAGAAGTCAGATCAGCACCATTTATATTTAGCACCAGCTTGACTTCACAAGTATTATGTGTTGATATGACTTTTCTTTTAGGAAAAACAGCAACAAGAAGTTTTAAGATGGTTGCCATGGTGATGATATTGACTACAGCATCAGTACCATTTTTATAACCAAATAAGTCTTTCTATAAATTCCATAAGCGCACTCACCAGTTATTATGTACTATTGAGAGAGCAACATATCTAAGGTGAAGTTGCTTGCATTTGAAACATGTACAGTTGAATGTTGGCATACCTCTATGCTACTTTGATGTAATATGGCTGGCATTTTTTTAGATATTGTACTAATGGAAATGCACATGATCTAAGCACACTAACTAAAATGACTGTTTCCTTGTTCTAAAAACATCACCCTCAATTAGTCTAAGTGACACTATCTTTAGCACCTATTAAAACTGGGAAAATTAATTTTGCCCAACTAAACAATACCAGCTTCTGAAAGTGCAATAAATGAATTGCCAAATATATAAAATGAAAAAAGAAGTTATTGGCTCTTTTTTTACAATCTACCTCTGAAGTCCAAGAAGTAAAAATGACCAACTAGAGCTAGTAGTTTTTTGAAAGGTGCACATCTGAAGTAAAGCCAAGCTGTATACTGCATAACTCAAATTACACTCATCAATCATACAACAAAAAAAGGAGGGAATTAAAGGTTCTTGAAACAATACATAAGATATACATGGATTTTTCTTAAACAGCCAATATAACCAGTGAGGAAACCCATGGAAATTCTTTTTCTTTAACCTTATGCAAAGTCTTAAATTGTAAAGCATCACCATATTCACAGAAACTACTTAAATACCAGTACAGTTAAAAAGTATCATGTACCATCTGAAAACAAATTCAGCAGTAAATCGGTATTATGGTAAAATTTTATCCTGCTCTTCTGAACATGCATATTTATGTAATATCAAACAATTTCATGTACTGTACATCATTCAAGGTGGAGATTCAGTCTTTCTTTTATGATTGGGGGGGGGTGCATAGATGTTCACAATAGTATCATAATATGAATACATCCCTATAATGAAATAAAAAAAGGGTAATGGAAAAGTAGCTTCTCCTTTAGGACAGTACTGGGACAAGTGAGAGCTGAAAATGGAGAAGTGGAAATGCAACACATATAGTGTGTGTGTGTGTACATTTGTTCTGGAATTTGAACAGTCCCATTTTCTCTTTATATATATATATATATATATATATATATATATATATATATATATATATATATATATATATATATATATACTTGTTCTGTTTTTAAACACATAATGTTTATATATTGCGATGGCTTCAAGTTTCAAAACCAAAGTTGGCATGTTTCTAACATCAAATAATAAAATGTGGGGGAAAGGTTAATGGTCAATCAATTATTAAAACCCATGCCAGACAATTTGAAAAATGATTGTTTTCTTGGTATAGCTGATATATGCATAAAATATATTTCTTCCAAAACTTACTTCAATGAGTTACTAGCATAACCACTTCAAAACCCATTAAATATTTTTATTCTATTTACATTAAAACATATCACAAGGTGAGGTTGTTTTCATTGCCAAAATAGACAGGCAAAGTTCACATTTTTAGACAACTCAGTTGCTCACTTCACAAGATTGTGTGACTCATGAGTTTTAGTTGTTTTCTTACTTCAGAGTTTAAATCTGCATAGGAACTTTATGATAAAGAAAAATGCTAAAATATTTTTGAAAATCATTAAAATTTAGTGAACACACTTCTGTTCTTAGGGATTTCAGTTTTCAAATAAAGTTCTTTCAACTGAACATATCTATCAAAAATCTTGCTATTTCTAAATATCTTATTTAACATCCATTTATCTAACTATATACACAAAAATGTTTTCATTTTAACTATCTACACATTTTAACTATATACACATTAATGTCTGTTTTAATTTTTTAATCCATATATCTACATGTAACTTGAATCACTGGCATATGCAAATTAAAATAAAAAGAACAAAGGTTATTTGTAAAATTATGTGATTTCCTTATAATCATGCCCAAATTTGGGGTTTTTTTTGTTATATATTAGGTGCAATATATGTAAATTGAGGACAAGTACGCTTACCCTGGGCAAGCTTACCTTTACACATATTTTACATCCTGTTATAGCTCTGACCAAATGACTCATTACAAACATTATTTGCTTTAAATCTCACTTCCTTAAGCAAAATTACGCACTTTAAATCCTAATATTCTATCATATACCATATATAGTAAAACAGTGCAAAAATAGTAGGACTTCAGGGTACTTTTTAAAGATAATAAAAAAAGCCAGAAAAGAGTCATAAAATCAGTAGTTTTCAGTGTCATATGCATATGTGGCTTTGTGGAGGATTATCAAATGCATGCTGTTCCAATGGCAGACTTGCATACTTTCTTTCTGGTACCAAATAAAAAGATACAGATGATTCTGATTCATGTGAGACTAAATTATCGAAAGTAGGTATCCAATTCTCCTGAAGAAAACAGAACAGAGATTTGTGGAATGAATAATGTATAAAGTTTGGGCTGCAAAATTGGTTTTATGTTGGTTATGGATTAAATGTAAAAAAGAATCTAATATGTTAATTTGTTTCCTTTTTAAAGTGTGCTAGAGTAACAAGCTGCAGAAAAAACATACTGTATTGATCAAAATATCAAATGTAACTAAGCTAATTATAATTTATTGAAAGGTGAATGGAAATATAAAAACCTCGAGAATTATTATAGTTGAAAATAACAATCATAATTATCCATGTTCTCAATATCTTAGATTCTCTTTCATATAATATAATAAACATTTCACAATTAATTATAGTCCGAAAATACAAATCCGTTGGTTTGTACCACATTACTGATTTCAATAACGGAAACGTTTAATTTGATAAAAAGTGCAAGGAGCATAGTCAATTCATTTATTGATTTGTATTTTCTAACCTGAATGTGAGAAAAATTGCCACAACACAGTCATAGACTGCGCGTTTCATGCTTAACAGAAGTTTTCAATGTAATAGACTGACATGCTTGAGAACCATTTCTAGTTTCTAGACCAGTTCATTTTCAGCAAAGGGGCACATGAGCAACTAAATATGTACATACATATGTCATCTGCTTCCGATATTTACAGTGTCGAATCAAGCAAAGGAAAAGAATGATAAAAATTTGCCTTTAACATGGATTTAACAAGCAGTTTCATTAATATGTTCACATAAGCAAAGGAATAAAATTCCAAGGTCAACGTTATGGCAATTTACGGAATTATCCGGCAGTTACCGAATAGGATCAATTATGTCAATATGTTGTCGGATGGAAATAAACTACCCCGTAGTGTACAGAATATGGCGCCGTGTTAGTATGGAAAGTCCGTTAAGCATGAAAGGTGCAAGAGGATGCAAGTACTAGTGCCATTCTGGTGACAGTCAGGTTAGAAATTAAAAATCAATGATTCAATTGACTTAGTTCTGTGCACTTTTTATCACATTAAACTTTTTAGTTATTGAAATCGGTAGGCGGGTACAAACCAACGGGGATGTATTTTCAGACTATAGCAATATTGATCAAACATTTACCTTGGTGACACTACAAGACATCCATGTACATAATACCCTGAATTATTGCAAAGCAAAATAAGACTCAACATTTTGGGACTCCATTTTTAGGGGCAAAGGCTCCAACTTTATTAATATTTTTTTTTTTATGATAGAGTCCTTGGCCCCAACTTCCAAATATCCAACCAAAAACCTTGTAAAACTGTTGTGTTTGGTCACGATTCAGTATTTCAAGCTTGTTCTATTAGTCGACCAACTTATGTAAATATTAACATATCTCACATTTTAATAAATCTAAAGAGGAATTTTTAATTTGTAATTCATAACCACTGTTGCTAATTGGGAAAAAATAATAAGACGCTTCTTACCATTCTTCCTTAGTAATGTTGCTAAATTCTGAATTGTTTTTTTATCGAGGTCCTCAGAAGTTTCCATTATATGTCACCTATTTACATTAAATAATGTATAATAGTAATCAGCATACATGTATTTTAGGCCCTGAATTCGAGCCTTGATCGTCCAGTTTCAGATTCTTCGTGCATCAATAAGAGGCTATAAGTTCAATGTCATAACGCCAAAATAACATCTACATTCTGTATAACTATACGATTATTGTAAATCATATATGTGATTTCTCAACGTAAAGCTTAATTTTTCTCACCAAAATCTAACGCTTTCATAACTAATTTGAAAATTTAAAGTTACATCACATTGAATGAAATATATCATTTCCTTGTTTTGATTTTACGCATGTGATTGTAACGGAAATGACGCGAGGATGCGTGGACAAACTAAAACTGAGTCCTCTACAGCGGTTTGTTGCAGTCAGATAAAATCAGTAACACTGGTTTAGTGTCACAAAAATGTATCAGCTCAGCAAACGTAGATTGAGTTGTAGCCATAAACAAGATCTCATCAGGATTAATTTCTAGTAGTCTGTGCATCAAGATAAAAGCTTAGGATTGACTAGGCGACTGTGAAATCCAGATTGTGAATGAAAGCAATGGAGTTTTTAAATTTTTATTTCCATAGCTGTAACAAAGTCGATGTTTTGCTTCCTAAAAACTACGCTGAAGGTCCAACCATTTTTTACGTGTTAGAAGATACCCTAATACGCATATTATATCATGTATGATCATAAGCTTATGATCGCACATGATATAATATACACGTTAAGGCATCTTCCAGCACGATTTATTTAAAAAAAAAAAAAAAACACACACACACACACACACATTAAAAATTATGCTTCATCGTAGTTTATAAAAAGGCAAAACATTGACTTTGTTAAGTATACTCATACGATGCTGTTTCAATGCAGATGTGAAATATAGCATACTAATACATTATCCGTTTGAAAACAGTATGCATGTCAACAGCACAGCATCTCACTTTTTCTAAAGGTATATAAGTAGGTAAATAAGGCGGCTAATAATATCATCATGACACTGAAAATAACATACTTTAATCTTGAATGAGCTCTATTTCTCTCAAGATCTGCTGCTTGAACTCCTCATATATCTTGCGCGTCCACAGGCCTTCAGGAATTAACATGAGGGGAATTCCCACATAATTGAAACAATCTCGACCACTACTTGACTCAATTTATACATCTTTTAGAACAATCTACTGTTTCCAAGTACAATCATATACTTACCTTGGTTCTAAATACATGTGCTCACTCATTATCATTGGACCTACATATAGTGTTATTCCTAGATTTTTGAGCTACAATCAATTAGATTTCTTCTGCATACTCCTACCAATAAATGGCTTGAAGCCTTGTGTTTTATCCCACGTATAGGATATGTGACTATCTATCTACTAAGATTAGTGTGTCTAGTGTTCATTCCTGATTCAGGGATCTACGATTGTCACGACCCTCTATACTTCCAATTATCATCCGATTCCTGGCTCGGTGCATCATTCAGAATTTTAAATTACAAAACTTTTGATTCGTCGATAAATACTCACTCTTATAACAAACATGTCACTAAACAAAAACAAAAAGATAACATTATCTAATAGCAGACGTCAAGCTAATCTTCATCAACGTCTTCATACCAAGCTTTACGCGCTTACACACCATGGTCAACTTCCTCCTCGACCTGTTCCTGAAACCACTGGAAACAACCTTTCTCGCCAAGAACTGGACAATTTCTACACCGACATGATCTACTTAAACAGAACAAACAGGGAAAAGGCCCTAGCAGCTCATAGACAAATCCAATTACAAAAAACAAAAGGATCCTATCGGGGACAAAAATCTTCACATACTTTCAAAAAGACAATATCACCAAACTATATCTCAGATTTCTCAACTCCAACTCATCCTATCTCTCTGGATACTGAACTTATATCGTCTCCAGCAACCAATGACAAACCATCACCCTACCAAACTGATCTCAGTATTGAAGAAATATATATATATATATATATATATATATATATATATATATATATATATATATATATATATATATATATATATATATATATATATATATATATATATATATATACCCTACCCCACAGTCGACAAAACTCTCCAACACCAATATGAATACATCGTTACCTTCTCCGAATAAACGACATAAATTCACCTACCAAGAAAGAGTATTCACTGCTCGATGCTTCACATCTCCTACCTCCTCTAGACCACAACCCATACCTGGACCCTACAAACCCAGCACTACCTCTATTGACCAACACCAAACAAGCCAATCCTTATTCTCTTCAGCAGAACAATTCCTTGACCTCCTACTGACAGAACAGATATTCTCTCGTCTTACTCATTACCTTGAAGACACCCGTATTTCACCCAAAGGCAAACATCCACTCAAAGAACCTTACCGAGCTAAAGGAAACATCCTCTTTCCGGACCTCATTACTCTTCTTCAAACACACCTACAAATAGGAATTTTCCATGCGTCATTCCCAGGCAACCTCACCCTAGGAATCTTTCTCCACTTGAAATCCGAGCTGATTTGCAACCAATAACGGGGCCACCAGCTTCCTACAACCCTCTCTCCAACGTCCATCACGACCGATTCCCGGCTAATCAAGGGAAACGATACTTGACTACCCTACATTCTCCTCTTCTTCACTCACCCCAACCATACCAGGAATTCGAAGATCACTGCCTTCTCCCAAAAGGTAAACAACTTATCCGCGGAATTAACAACATTAAAATAAGTCTTCCTCTTTCCACCGATACTATCCCATCCAAGAGATCAAAATCTTCCGTCATCCCTCCTTCGATCTCCACAGGATTGCGACCTCCGAACGACTTAAAGAAAACAAAAACCAGGTCACAAATCACTAGATACCTCAAACACATCAGACTGACATCCGGCATATCAACATCTACAGCTCATTCTCATATCAGTCCTAACCTGTGCACTGCAATATCACTACATAAAAATCCGCAGAACCATCCTCCAACAAATTCCTCTCAACGCCACGTACGGACATACCACCCTCATTACCGTACTCTTTATCTCCACAGTCCTTGTTCCACCTTTACTACAGTGCCAGACGCCTCCATTATGTATTCCTTGAATACGTTCCAGCTTCGTTTCATATGACTTGTTCGTCTCAACAATCTTCCCATTATTCTGGAATGCTCATCTAAACAACAAATTCGGGCATACAAGAAAATTAAACGCCTATTGGACATTCCGGTTTCTCTGAAACCACATCAAACCTGTCACAGAAAAAAAGAAATACATTGACTCAGGTCTATCCTCGCTGACCCACATCGACTCAGTTCTCTCCACAGTACTACAAACCACGTCTTCATCGCCCACCAAATGTTCACCCGACCTACCGTCCCGAACAACCTCTCAACTTACCGCTTCCACTCCTACTACCACCTCCACCGACCCGAGTATTTCTCGGTCTTCCATTTCAATCTGAAGCTGGAACTGCCGTATTCTACGACAAAACTTTTTTGGAATTTACTGCTGATGTTCATAATTCAACCATTCTTCCACATCTTTTCTGTCTCCAAGAAACCAATTTACAACGAACCTCTAAACAACCACCTAAACTTAAAGGTTACTCCACAACTTATTTACAACACCGTACCTACGGTACACAAGGGAGAGGATTAGCGCTGTATATCTACGATTCCTTAGTAGAAACACAACTGATTCCAACATCTTGTTCTGAACTTCACCCTATGGTTAAAATCCAAGGAGTCCAAATAACTCTTAACAGAAACATATATCTTTGTCATATATACGATTCCCCAAGACATTGCATTAACCCTACGATATATATGAACTACTTCCTTCAAAAATCGCATACGCCAGTTATCATATATGGAGATTTTAATGCCCACCACTCCACTTGGGGAAATAAAACCACTGATGCACGATGTAAACGACTCTACGAACTCATTACTTTCCAGGAATTGGACTTACATCTACTAAACGACCCAACTCCAACCCGCATAGATGTCCATTCCGGAAACTCTTCTATACTGGACCTCACCTTCACCTCCACTTCCCTATTATCGGATCTCCACTGGACCATTTCGCAAGACAGTACTATGGGTAGCGACCATTTCCCCACCCATCTCATCCTCCATTACCTACTTCTAACCGACGACTCTTTCTCCACTCCATCCTGGATCTTTAAAAAAGCCGACTGGGATCTTTATACCAACAATCTTCGATACATTATTCCGGCTGATCTTCCCTACACCAACACCGAGGACTTCACTCAACATTTCATCCAAATCATCACAAAAGCAGCTAATGACTCTATCCCTATAATCAGTGGCCGACCTGCCAAATATAGACTTCCCTGATGGAATGAAGACTGCGGCGATGCACTACTAAAAAAACACAGGGCTTTAAATCATTTTCGTCGCACTCGATTGATTGCTGATCTTCGCTCCTACCAACGTTCCACAGCCATTGTCAAAAGAACTATTAAAACTTCAAAGTGCAATTCTTGGCGAAATTACTGCTCAACCCTTACTTCTAAAACACCCTCAAAAGAAGTATGGTCCAAAGTCAACGCTCTCAATGGTGAAAATCGCAAAAAAATCCCATTGAATCAAATCCACCTCTGACTCGGTTACTGCTACGATCCTAGCTCAACAATTTGTCAGCGCCAGCCACGATTCCAACCATCATCCCAATCTTCTCTCCAGAAGGCCTCTCTTGGAAACTACATTTCCACAATTATTCAAGGATTGTGTAGACCAATGTGAAGCCAATAACCAGCCACTTAACGATCTCGTCACCATGGAGGAATGGAAGCAGGCAATTACTCCCCCCCCCAAAAAAAATACTGCTCCTGGCGCTGACCAATTGCTTTACGCTCTCTACCAACACCTCCCTAAGGATATGGCAACTATTGGTGTTGAAGTCATCAACTTAATCTGGACCACGGAGGATATTGTAAGCTTATGGAAACAGGCTCTGGTGATTCCAATCCCAAAACCTGACAAAGACCCAACTCTTCCCGCTTCATACCGACCCATCTCCCTCACCTCTACACTATGCAAAATTATGGAAACAATGATTGTCAATCGTCTCTCACTCCATCTGCAACACAACAATCTCTTATCCGACAATCAATGTGGATTCCGGGCAAGGCGCTCCACTATTGATCAACTAATTCGACTTGACGCACTATCAATATTACCTTTAACTCCAAACAACAATCATGTCGCCATGCCATAGCTATTTTTCTCGATCTGGAAAAAGCTTTAAATTTGGTCTGGACCAAAAGACTAATTTCCCAACTCAATTCCTTCGGCATCTCTGGCAGACTTCATCTATGGATTGTAAACTTTCTCTCCGATAGGACATTTCAAGTCAAAATTGGCCAATCTACCTCTACTCACCATCAATTCTACAATGGAACACCCCAAGGTAGTGTTATCAGCCCATTCTTCTTCAATCTCATGGTCAATAACCTTTCCCGATATCTTCCTAAACAGATCCAGTTGTCACAATTTGCTGACGACAGCTGTATTTGGTTGGCTTGCAATCCCCGATGATCCCTAAATCTTCTAACTTTTTGAACGAGGACTCAATGCTGTGGCCATGTGGGCTTATAACTGGAGCTTTAAAATCTCCCCTACCAAAACAAAGGCAATTTTTTTTTCACCAAAACGCCTTAGACAGCCAGTCCCTCCTCAACTTTACCTTCAAAATCAACTGGTTACCTTCACTACTCAGAATTGTTTCCTGGGATTATTATTCGACCGACACTTGACTTGGGAACCCCAGATCCAGGAAATTGTGAACCGCTGTCAATCAGATTTGAAACTTCTCTCCCTCATCTCCAACACTTCCTGGAGAGCGGACCAACACACACTACTTTTTGTTTATCGCTCCTTGATCCGTTCCAGAATCGATTATGCTTGCCAACTCTACCAATACGCATACTCAACACTACTGCTGAGTCTAGATGTTCTCCAGCGGAAAGCCCTCATGTTCTGCACAGGCCTCTTACCCAACACCACTTCGCAGGAATTACAACTTATCGCGGTAGAACCACCACTATCCATACTTCGAACAGAACTACTACTTAAATACTCTGCCAGAATAGTCATACATCCTACGACAGATCCAACTAGGATATCTCTAACTAGATGTCACACAACATTTTTCCTAAAACGTGTGACGCGACCACCAGCCGGTCGCGTTTGACATCAACTCCAAACCCTACATCCCGAACTTCAGTTTCAACCTGACCCGATCACACCTACGGATCTGACTCCTTGGAGAAATCCACCTCCCAATGTGCAACTAGCCATCACGCAACACGGATCCAAATACGTCAGTTCATAAAAAATCCTGACTGCCGTAAATCACATTTTGGACGAACAGTACAGTCAGTACAATAAAGTATACACTGATGGATCTAAGCAACCCCATGATCTTATATCCACTGCGGCAGCTTACATTGTTCCGGAACTCTGTATATCCTCTTCTTTCCGATTACCACACTACTCCTCCATCTTCACTGCAGAACTATGGGCC
Source organism: Potamilus streckersoni (assembly GCA_016746295.1). Classification (NCBI taxonomy): domain Eukaryota; kingdom Metazoa; phylum Mollusca; class Bivalvia; order Unionida; family Unionidae; genus Potamilus; species Potamilus streckersoni. The sequence goes on from JAEAOA010001023.1 coordinate 2,562,029, forward strand.
ATGTTCCAAGCTTTGAATTGGATCTCCCAGGACAACCACAATCTTTAACACATTGTCACGGATTCATTCAGTATCGCTAAATCATTACTGTCTCATCAACCCTCCAGTCAACCAAATCTTCTTGATGCTGTCAGAACCAATCCTCAACACTTTTCTACTAATGGGAAAACCATCGAATTCCTATGGTCCCCATCCCATATCAACATCAGCGGAAATGACTCTGCTGACCTGGCAGCAAAACAAGGGCTCACCCTTACTTAGATTGAACATATTGACATATTGCCCCCAGCGTTTCGGAACTTTACTCTATCATTCGGACATTCTGTGTTAAAATGGCAACAATGGCAAAACACTTGGGCTGTATCCAACAAAGGATGATTCTTATACCATATCCTACCAACGACTTCCCGACATAGTGTCACTTCCAAACACCTCTCTCGCCAAGACACAATCACCATCAACAGGCTACTTGCAGGGAACACCAAACTCCCCACCAGCTTCTGGAAATATATTCCAGTAAATACACCACAGCAATGGTTGTGTCAGTATTGCTCTGTTCCCAACACCATTCTACATCTGATGAACACCTGTGTGCTCTATCATTCACAGCGGATTGATCTCCAGTAAGCCCTCCGTCTCCTTTGAGCACCTCTTACATATGCAGACTACTTCCTCAAGACTCTCAACCCAAACCAAATTGTCACCTATGGATACGTCATCAACTACTTGAAAAGTATTCAGGTCTACTTCCAACTTTAAATATTATTCTATTAAGACAATTTATGATATTGCTCAAATGTAACTATATAAAACATTTAACCCCTAATATAAGTACATCACCTTATTATTCCCTGTCCTATTCTACATAACTCTCCCTCATTAGGTTTACTAGTCGTCCTTACATTTCCCTCTTTTTAACACATCCATTACAAACATGATAACACTAAATAATAATCCACCCCTGGTTCTTTCTTCTGTTTCTCCTTTCTGGTTCTTCCTCTTCCCTTCCTACCTTAACATCTATAACCTGCTTTCATCTTTACACATTCAGAGGCATCCGGCTTCAGCCATACTAGTACTGTTTTGGAACTCCTTTTTGTGTACCTCAAAAAAAGGACTACTACATCGGACCTAAATTATACCACGCCTTTCGCTTTTTCCGTCCATTCATACATGGATCGATTGACAAATAAGTTAAAGAATGCCCAAATACTTCGGTGCTATCCCATAAAACCCTTCGGACATCGTTATCCTGTTGGCTCAACAGGATACCCCTTAAATAAGGGACACTACAAGCATTGAGCTGTCCTATTACACCCTTTCATACCGTTGTCCATCCAAACCACTAGATATCCCTTCAACCACGGTTTCCCTACCTGACATCTCTACTGACCGACAGGAACAATCCCACTTTACCCTCACCATATGAATATCTTCTACGCCGGTATTGCTATCTGTTTCTGTTCTAAATGAGGGAAATATCCTGTTGGATAAGAGTACGGGCAGCCTCCTGGTGGATAGATGGCCGTGGATGCCGGATTACTGGTACGTCTTCTTCCTTGTTCGATACTGCCATTCAACAAGGGAAATAGGAATCACTACCTATTTCCCCGCAATTTCCTCCCCCCACCCCCTGGAAAACGTTAGACCTACTCGCTGAGTAGGGCTATCCACTCTATGTTCTCTTCTTGTGTATTATTTGTTTGTCTGATATTTGTAGCCATTTCAACAGGCGCTAGGAAAAATATACTAGCAAACACCTGGGTAGGATCCGGAGGTCTGCAAGCCTGTGCGGAACAACGATTTCCTACCATGGCTTGTATTGTCTTGTTATGTTTAATTGAATGTTAATATGGTTATTATATTAATAATCGTTACCATTAAAACAGGTGCTAGGGAAAATATACTAGCATACACCTGGGTAGGATCCTGCGCTCTACAAGCCTGTGTCGAGTAAAGATTCCCTACCATAGTTGATACTATAAATGTTTTTGTCTTGTTTTTCTGTTTATCATAATTAAACTGGGCTCTATTTTTGACACACTTAGGCCCATTTTAGCTGATAACTCTCATATGGCCCTTAAAACTCCCTATTGGTATTTTGTTAATGTACTTCTCCTTTTTACCAACCTTGAAAACAAAAAGTTAAAGGGACACATTAGCCCCACTCATTTGACTAAACTTCAGGAAAATGTTACGCTTAGTCTACAAATCATCACACTTTTTTTCAATCTAGGTGTATTCACAACTCATGTATATTTGACACGTATGAGATAAACTCATGTTTGGCTTTATTTAAATTTAAAATCCCTGGTTATTATCAATCATTACAAAAATTGTTGCTTGCTGCTTGAGTGTTTCTACAACTTTGGTGCATACCACGGTAGGACGAATTAACTATCACTACTTTGATGCTGCTACGCCCTGGAGCCTTATTCAAACCAAAACCCCTTATAAGCCATCCCCTATAAGGGCTCTAGGTCAACCTACTACTGTATTATAGCTTGACTTCCAGATCTTCCTTGCTGCTACGTCCTGGACTCATGCCCACTATGAAAAGAAATTACAAAGTTGCAAAATTTTCAAATATGCCAAATTTGTTGGTGCATGATTCTGGGGCAATCACTTCAACAACTAGAATGGCCTACTCTGCGACTACCTCTGCTGTCTTCCAGAACTTCTAAACTACTCAACGAGGACACATCATCAGTTGCTGCTACGCCCTGGAGCCCCATTTAAACCAAAACCCTTACAAACCATCCCCTATAAGGGCTCTGGGGCAATCCACTACTGTATCATCGATTGACTTCCAGATCCTCCTTGCTGCTATGTCCTGGACTCATCCCCACTATGAAAATAAATTGCAAATTTGCCAAATTTTTTAAATATGCCAAATTGGTGGTACATGATTCTGGGGCAATTACTCCAACAACTAGAACAACATACACTGCAAACTACCTCCGCTAACTACTAGAACTACAACGATAGAGCATCCCCCATAAGCAGAGCTACCCACTTTGTTTCTTTGTTAAGGATTATTTATTTGTCTGTTATATGTGATCATTCCAACAGGTGCTAGGGAAAATATACTAGCAAACAACTGGGTGGTCTCCGGAGCTCTGCAAGCCTGTGCGGTGCAACGATTTACTACCATGGCTTATCCTGTTTTGTATTTTTATTCGTTTGTCATGTTTTGTGTGACAATCGGTGACACAAACAGGCGCTAGGGAAAATATACTAGCATATACCTGGATGGGATCCTAGGTTCTACAAGCCTATGTAGAGTAAGGAGCTCCTGCTGTGGTTCTTGTTGTTAATGTTCGTTTGTCCTGTCTTGTCTCTATGTCATTATTCATCATGTGGGGCTCTGCGGGCCTTGCTGGGGTGGTGGCTTTCCTTGTGCTCTTCTCCGAGCTGCTGGCTTGTGTGGTGTTCTTCAGGCGCAGATCGTATGAATGTCAAGGTCTTGAGGTCTGGTCAGTAGCTATAAGGCCCAGCCCTGGGCCGAGTGCCTCCCTGTGGACCCGGGCCGACGGCCAAACATATGAGAGGTTAATGGAGTCCCATTCTTCGGGTTGGATATCTGGTCTCTTTAGAGGCTTTAGCAGTCGTCGGGCAAACGCACATGCATATACGACTATAATTACCAAAGGAAGGAAGGGTAGGTTGGCAGTCAAGACGATTTGAAAGTCGGTCGATAGCGGGGGCATACTAAGGGTTGGTGGTGCACGGGCTAGTGTCGTAAATGGTGCCAATTCGACGACGATGGTACACAGGGTAGTAAGTGAGGCCTTTTGGGACCACAGCAGTCTGCAGTTTTAGCAATAAAGCACGGAGAAATTTCTGACATGAAATCACCTTAACGATATTATAAAATAACACGGACTGATAAGGTAATAGTAATATAATACTGTAAATAACATTTTCATGCTGCATTCATTGTTGTGAGCAAATTCAAGTAATTGACGCAGTCCGCATTATTAAATTTCCCTAGTATTAAAACTTCTTCCAATGGTTTACTTTTCCAGGGTTTGTCACTGTAATGGTGAAAATAAACGTTAATTGGCCGGATTGGATTCATGCTATGGTCGTCTGAGAGTGATGCGAAGTTACGTTACTGTTTTTGTTTTGTTTTTTTTTGGGAATGGATTTGTATATTGCTTCAGTCGTCTTTAGATTCTGAAGGGATAAAAGGCGCGTGAGAAAATCCGAATTGAGCGGCGGGTTGTGGTCACACTTGCATTCCTTGTTTTTATTTTATAAAACGTTAAGGTGATTTCATGTTGTCAGAAATTTCATCGTTATGAATTGATAAAACTGCAGCCTCTTGTGATGGGACGAAGCCGGGAGGGTTCTTCTGATGGGCATGGTGCCCCTCAGCAGTCAGAAAGAAAAAAAAAGCAGAGACTTACATGTTGGTCTAAACAGAAGGTAAACCGATGCAAGGGGCACCAGACATTGGTGGAGGCAAAAAAAAAAGATGAAAAAAATACATGGAACCATTGGAATGACCAAAGAATAGTAACATAAACGATATGTGACACATCATGATGTTTTATTACGTGCCATAAAATTTGAAAATTTTTGTTTGATATGAGCTACATGAGGTTGAGGGGTAATCAATCTAAGGGGCGCCGGACGAGTCTTCACTTCCTTGGTCAACTGGGTCGTCACTTGCTTGATCGATTTTGTTATGTGTCTCTCAATGTAATGTTGTTTATTTTTAATTTTGACATCATCTCAAGCATTTGTTATCTCGAAGTATATTATGAACGCACGATATTTTCTCCCCACAAGCTACACACAACTGTGTTTTTCCCCAAACACCAACCCCACAAACCAGACAAGATTTAGGGCAGGTACTTCCACGTTGAACACTGTAAATGAAGCGCACAATAATATAATCACTACAATTTTTTCCACAAGGTGTAGAAAACCCAATCAATATCCACTTACAACTGTTATAGGTTTGGTCGATAGTCATACTATTAGCAAAAGTTTAATTAGATGAAAGTCTAATTAGAGAAAAAATATTATGTATATCAAAGAAAAGTAATCATATAGCATGGGACGATTAGACGAAGCTATATTACTGTAGCAAAAGTATCAAGATATCACTGGAAGCAAAATCATACATACAAAATCAAAACCAGATTTAAATCTCATCAAAATTACATCAGATCACTAATAGTAAAACAAGAAGAGTTTACAACGTTATCTAAGATAGAGCCAGAACACATCACCAAATCAGATTTGTGACAGAAAATTAGTATCATTTGAGTTACCGTTTATGATTTTATCAAAGAAGAACAAATGATAATGTCTCATGTTTGGTCGACGTTAAAAACTTATGTTGATAATATTTCCGCCGATTCCACAACGGATAACAAACGAGCATCTGCTGTCGTTAATAATCTTTATGACAGCAAATACATATTTAGAATAAAATTTATTGTTGAACACTTTAGCGAAGATGATCCAACTTGGATTATTCGTGATAAGCTTGAAACTGTTAAAGAATCACAGCATAACAGTGTCGTCATAGTAGATAAAATTTCTAAAGCAGATATTTTCGCCGGAATTGACAAACGATACTACAATAGCGCATAAACAATTTCTACAGTTGTTTATGCCCTTTATCTTTTGAATCAACCACACATAGATGCTCTTGCTCCGATGAAAACAGACTCGCTAAATTGCGTGGCTCAAGATGTCAAACATTTTGCAACCTCGACACAATGAAATGGACTTACAGAATCAAAAAATAAAAAAATAAAAAATAACTAGGAAAACTTTAACGTAGCTAAAATGAATGACATTGACACACTTGAAAAAAAGATTGAAGATTCATATCAATGCAAAAACAATAACCAATAAGATTTTACAGGACTCTGATAATTATCGGTACAAAGGAGCTCCAATTACCATTATAGACCATAATTGTCACGCCAGGACAGAGCTTATGACAAAATATCCACAAGAAAGAACAATAACACTTTACAACGGAGATATTTTTGAGGAAATTCACAACATAAGTAAAAACTACCCCGTTATCAGTGTAGTTAGTTTACACTGGCGACTTCGAAGACGCGTGCATAAACAGAATCGACGACGAGTCATTTGATCAGGGGGTTGTTTTTTTTTTGTTGCCATCTTCAATTCTTCATGGGAAGGGCTCACTCCAACGTGCTGTGAAGCAAATTCCTGTAAAATATGACGGCGACAACTATGATTTATTCGTTAACTGTTTTGCTATTTCGTCTGTTGCATCTCACATCTCACCAAAAACAAATGGCGTCCAACACCAAAATAATTTATCAATGATGTATCACAATCTTATGTTGAGTTTGGTAATGGCGGTCTTTGGAACACAAAATATAACGTGGCAGCTTATCCTGCGACTATTTCTTGGGCTTGATGAGTGTCATCATTTTTTTTTTCGAGTGATTCGGGCATATAACACACGAAATGACACGAGTTACAATAAACGGGTCACTACCACATATTGATCTTACCGTATTTTCTTAAACTGAATCATTGAAGTTTTCAAAGAGTATTCATTTTCTGATGCTAATTTGGTTTGATAAACACTTTAATAAACTTTAAGTGTCAATGTCAACAAGTGTTGCGCAAAAAATCAGCGTGGTTGGGTCTTATTAGTCTTATTACTATACATGATCGATGCTAGGATCCTCATATCCTTGAATATAACATCTGAGATATCATACAAACAACAAAAACAAATTTGGTTACCACAAGATGACAAAGATATTTGTAGAAAAATTATTCGCAAATTCATTTCAGCGACATCACGTCGTTCTACAAGATTAATTATGGATCCAGCAGAATTAGACTTTGTCATCAAGGACACAGCGACAAAAGGTATATTGGTATTACAGAGAAATCCAAAAACGTGAGAAGTAATAATTATTGGCACGATCATTGGCTACTGGAACAACAATTCATTCTCTTCAATGTACTCATTTACGATCATCAATGCTCGCCTACTAATCAATAAAGCGAATGTAATAAAATTAAGGAGATGCGCATTTAGTTTTAGTATTTGGTAGGTTTGTGTGATTACATGTTTGATTATTGGAATTCGGTGCAGTATGAAATATTCCTTAGCACGAAATAATTAGTGAATTATATTAGGAGCAAACGTCACGGAGAGAAAGTGTTAGTGAGTTTCTGAGATGCCATGGCCAAGGAGTAACGAACCTAGTCCGCATGACTGTCCCTGTATAGCACTTTATAAAAACTAGTGGTGTACATCGGTGTTGTGATTACAGCGGCAGTATTTATGGTAGTAAACCGGTAAATTACACAATGGGATAAATGAGAAAGGACTCGGTAGATACCCTTTATGTTGACATAGTGACAAATGTGATGTAGGTTTACTGGTGTGATGTGCCTTGAAATTGTGGATCAACTGGCCTCAGGTGGGCAGTTAAAATAGTCCTCCGTGTTAGGGATAGTTATACAGTTTCTACGGTGTGAATTACAATCGGAACGGAAATTTAATATAGAGAAACTGTGGGAATGTGCGGTTGATGGCTAATGTTCAAGTTGTAAATAATGTGGTCTTGTGTTGATTATTGTAAAATTTATGTATAGAATGGACACGTCAGGCTTTCAAACTTACAACTGAAGTTGTATAGAAGTCTTTGGAAATATGGGGTAAACTTATGACTTCTAGAGGGATTCGAGCCCAGGGTTTAGACATCGCTCGGTCAAGCAAAAGACACTATTAACGATGATTAATAGATTTCCCAATGATGCTGTTAGAGTCTCCACGGATTCTTTTTATATTAGTCGTTGTAAAATGGACCTTCTTAAGGCATTTATTTCAAAGGATACTGCAGTTACTCATTATAGTTTGTGGTGAATAAAAAGTGAACACATATCTAAATACTCGGCTGACAGTAAAGCACCAGGCATTTATTATCGCAGAGATAATTTATCAGATTTAATCATCACGGTCATTAAACGATCCAATCACCAGATATAGCACGGTCTATCTAAATGGTCCAAGTGATTCTGATAGAACGATACGTGCAATAGAATAATATAAAAACTCCAACATAAATGTGTTAACACCAATTTACCGGATTGCCAAATAGATGATCCTGCGCGGTGTCAGCGCATGCACGTATCATAGTTTCGTTAGATAGCAAGGTGATGCATGGACCCCTGAACGAATAGGTGAGAGATATATTCCGAGAATAATCATCTGGGATGAGATATGTACAGTATCCAAAGATGTTTTAGAAGTGTTTCTTGGTTGGTTATTAACACAATCTAACACAATTATCATGTGTGGTGATCATGGACAGCCGCCGTCATTTACAGGTGAATCACCACACTAATGCTTGATCATTTATGTTAGCTACTATGAATAAATGTTGTATGATCATCAATCACATAATGAAACATTAGGCAACTGAAATCGTTAATCAGATTACGTGACAAAATTCGATGTGAACTCATGCCTACTGTATTTCAGTGACGCCAATATATGATTTTTAGAACTTAAGATGCCTTAAAAATCTAATAGTTTTATCCAGAAAAAATGTCCATGATTCACTTCAGCACAAATTTTTTTTGAGCTTGTTGTTTTAATTCTAATATTCCTCAATGGACCTGCATATGGGAATCTTGTAGACGCACAAATAATGGTCCACAAATATTGGTTGCCTGACCCGTTCTCAGATCTATTATTGTGCTAAATGGTTCGTCTAATGCACGAATAGGTTGCAAACGAGCCTTAGCTATTGTTTGTTTGGCTTTCCTACCTTTCGACAAGTCCGAGAAGATCTACAGTATTTACAAACATTACTTTTAACTCTTGCCCAACAAAAGTGAGCCAAGGTCTTGTGATAAGTCTTATTGATCCCAAAAGTACCAGCCAAAGGAGGCTTATATGTTTTCTTGTCTCTACGATTCTGGAACAACAATTTGATTGTTCACCGACCACTCGTTCCCAGCATGTACCTGGAGAGGTCTCCAATTTCTCATAAGGATCCTATTTTTAACAAAATACCAAAATAGGTAATTATGTGGCTTCAGTTTTACTAATAGCCCTATGAAACAAACATGATATGACAGGATTTTTTTTCTGCTCAACGATAAGTGATTGTCTTTTGTCCCCCAGCTTAGAATAAATAGTAGGAGTAGTAAAGAGAGAATCACATAATGAATACCCTTTGATTTATTCCGAGGAGCAAATCTGGACCTTATAAAAAGCCTGATCAATACATGGGTTTTCAAAATGAATACTCTCTTAATCAATATCATTGTCAAGAGCTATCTTTGCCATAGCAGTATTTACTGCGCAAGCTGGGTATAAATCAGGGATTTCTTTTTCACTATGATCGACTTTCTGATCCAAAGAAGGCTTGTCAGTTACAAGTTGATTAACCACAACCTTATTCCTAGCTAGGTCATTACCAAGTAATAAATGAATAAAGGTCATTACCAAGTAATAAATGAATAATTTATATGGGTACAGATGACCCTCCTGTGAATGTCACGGTTTCCTGAGACTAAGTCAGATGACAAATTTATACAATGGAGACGAACATGAAAAAAGCTGGATTCTACTCCTTGAATAAGAAAAACCTCATTGCTAGAAGACTTCTCAGTAAAAGGCTAAGTGCCTGATAATAAATGCCCAGAGAAGCTCCTGTGTCGCTTCAAATTTTAATAGAGATGGACAGAATCAGTCATGAGTGATATAGAACAGTTTGACCATACTAAAATCAGACTGCGGTTTGCTTACCGAACAAAAGTATTGCTTTAAATACACGATTATGACTTTGGCCTCTCATAAATCAGTGCATTGGGATGTGGTCTGTCTTGATTATGTTGCTTATTTTTAATTTCTTGCGATCAGAAATAACGTGTTCTTTATTCTTGGAATAAGGGCACGTAGGAAGAGAAAAGGACTTATGATTAATCTGATCAGAAACTTGATTTTTAAAAATCTGTGCCAGAATGAGATTTTGCAGTGCTCGTTTTGACTGAAATACATGTAGTTTTTTTTTTTTTACAAGACGATTGCTGAGTGGAAGACCTGACAAAATAAACTTTATGAGCAACTATTCGAACATCATTTTCTAATATTTCTACCCTATGCTCATCAAAGTAAGTCTTAAAGTCACTATGGACTCAATTCTTGAATTCTTCGACTAATGTGAATTGTTTGAAACTTTTGTATTCTGTATTAACCTTTCTAGAACAGCACCATCTGTAAAACTGTCGCGCTTTCCCCATGTAAATTCGACATAGGTTTGGTCAGTTGATTTTCTACAATTACTAGATCCTTGTCGATAAACCTCGGGTACCAATTCATAATCCTTCAGGATATATTCCTTAACCAGGTCATTAATCAGCTCTCTGCTGTAGTGACAGTGAAATATAAATATCACGAGCTCTGCCGATATGTTCAAGCCTAAATAAAATACTGGACTCAACAATAATACAATTGATTTTGTACAGATCTTAAAGCAAGAATAAATAACATCTAGGAAAGCAAGATTATATATCTTCTAATTGCTCTCAGGTCATAAATAAGCTTTTTCTATTTAAAAAAAAAAAAACAAACCATACAAATATAACAAAAACTACTACTGAATGGAAAATTTCTTTTGGAAGGTTCCAAATGTTTACTAGATAAAATAATTATAATAAAGAATAAGATAAACACAATGTTCTTGGCTCAGGCAAAGATAACAATCCTAATTGTTGACTCACACTCACTGAGAATATTTTAGACATGTATTAGTTTTTTGTTTTTTTTCTTTACAGAATAAAACAAATTCACGATTCACGTCAAGTAAAAACAAAAATAGCTTGATTTTGGACAAGGTTAGGACCAACATATAATGTTCTAATATCAAAACCATATAATGAAATAAAAAGCCCCAAAAATGCAAATTAAATACACATAACACGATGCATGTAAGCAAGAAAAATTATAAATTGGAATGCCGGTATTAGTTTGCATACTTATAAAGCAACTTTAATGCTGAACATAACATATTAAATGCAGTAATGAAATGTGTAAATTTGGGAGGCGAGAGAACAAAGATGTACAAACGGGGTGGTGATATCCAAACTGGAACCGATTCTCTAAACTTAGAACTGCTGGTTAGAATAGCTTCGTCAAATTACTCCATCAAGTTAGATTTTACTCTTTTAAAATGCCCGGTATGGCTTTGTGCGTTCGCGGCTAGGCTATAGTTACATATATCTGCGAGTAAATTCCACTTGTTCTAGTTTCGTGACGCGAACGAACTGTGACGGCATATTATGCGATGGAAGATTATACGTCACGTAGCAACATTTAAGTACGCGCGATATGCAGAACATACGGAGATTCCAATATGTAAGCAAAAGAATTTAGTACTAAACGAAGCTGACAAATGTTGGAATATGTCGAGACGATATCATAGATTGAAAATATGTCAAAGAAACTGGAGGTTAAGACCACGAAGCATCCTCGCGACGATGAAGAAGATGCAAATTTAAGTAAGTTTTCAGTAAAGTTACTACGTCCTTCTTAAATTAGAGAGAAAAACAAGGAAAAGTTGAGAACGGTGAAGGAAAAGTGCCGAATTGCTTATTTAATACAAACACATTGCATGAGAGTAGGTCAGTTGCAACCGAATGAGCCAAATACTTTATGTGCTACAACGAACAAGCACACATTGTTTCTTTTGACCTTTCCATTCTTTCTAAAACCCTGGAAAAAAAATTCTGCAAGATCACGTAAATGCGCAATTTACCGAAAAATTGCAAATGTTCCTCAGATTGCAGTACTGTGTACATTTCACCGGCACATTCATTTAGGATAGTAGATCACATCGTATGACACTAATGTGGTCTATGTCCGTAAGGAATATAATTTATGCGCTTTGATGTCGGGTATACTTGGTTAAGGTGATATAGATCGAACGTGCGTGGTGTTCATGGACCCATTGCAAAAAAGAAACACAGAGGTGTAATTCTGTTTTCAGTTTCTGGATCAGTCTTAAGAATCATGCCAGAAATATTAAGGGGGCGCTCTGCCAATATTATGAACTTTAGACAGAGTAAAAGGTAAAAGGTGAAGTAGTTTGCATTTGCAAATTGCACAGTAGAGAGAATGTTGGCATACTTCTATGTTACTTTCATTACAGTGGTCAAAATTTCTTTGATACTGGAAATTGTACATGATCTAAGCACACGGTTACCAAAACGACTACTCCCATGTGCTCCGAAATTCAGTCTGAATTAGTCTAAAATATACTATCTTTGCTAGCTATTAAAATCGTGAAAACGTTAGTAGTATGTAAAATGCGGTTTCGAACACACATGATATATCATTTTGACAAGAGGCTAATGCTTTTTTGTCATAAACCCATTTTGTGCTCGTATCCATCTTACCCTACAACCTGCGTGGACTGCCGCTTTTGTTTACGTAGGAATTATTTGGGTGTTTTAGTGTTGATAACGACATGGTGTGCTCTGATCCTTCATACTCTAAAGAAGGCCGTGGGGGCTACCACCGAGGTAAAAAATACCAGTTTTAGTTTTGGAAACAAATGTGATTCCCAAAAGCAATGTACTACGTGGCAACGTATCTGTTTTCCCCCGCTAATGTTTATATCAATCTGAGATTAGCCAATAAAGTATCATTAACATTTCTTATACTATCTTTATGGCCATGTGCAAACGTTGTAATACCACCTTCAAGAACATTTAATTTGTCATCGTAACAGGACAGACCCACTTTGTCAAGAGAATATGTAAATAGATTATGACTATTCAATCTGATCTGAGAAAACATTGTAACTCCTAACGCCGCCAAATAATGATCGCGCATCAGTAATTTTTATGACTTTTTTTTAAATTCTTTTTAAAGCGCTTTTTAACATCTCCACCTGCTAATTTCACTGATTACATTTTACTTTGTAATCAGTCATATCCCGCTAAATGCACCGATTTAGTCTCATCTTTAAATTGTCAAATTACATTGTGAAACTGACTCGTTTTATGATAATAAAAAAAATATGATTAAATGCTTTTCCTCTTACACGTCCTCGGTTTTAATATCGTAACATAAACTGTATGTTTCGGTAAACATCAATTCGGCATTATTGCTTTATCGCGATTTGATGTGACCGTAATGAAAAGCACACATGAGCATTTTGGACAAATCTAACACCGTAAAACCGCAATAAATGGGTTTCACCATCACTAACTCATTGTTTGTCTCTGTAGATCGCTACTAAAGTTTCGTCAAAGTGTTTCATGCTGACAAACGTGGTACCAGCAACTAATTTATTCTTCGTACAACGTTATTAACCAACACGACATCTACTCGTTTTCGAATGCTTTTGATATTTTTGCGAATCGCTGTCCTATGTTTAAAAAAAAAATCAGGATCCATCTACGAGAAATCTCCAACTGGCATATGCTGTGACATCACCCAACCAAAACTATTGTTGATGTAAAATAAATGATATACTTGGATTCCTCATTTAGATCGTAATCAGGCAAATGTTTGCTGTTGGCTGTATGTCTGTGAGTAATAACGTTGATACCTCGAATTTTTTTTTGGAGAAAACTAAACATGTCGACATATCTATCTATCTATCTATCTATCTATATATATATATATATATATATATATATATATATATATATATATATATATATATATATATATATATATATATATATATATATGGTGATCCCACTGATTTTTAATGCAGTATCAAATGACAAACCTGGTGAGAAATGCTACCAATAAGGATATAATCTGTAATAACTGTGACACGTGTACCTGAAATTGTCATAAGTACCAGCAAGCAGCAGCACGTGTGTTTGAACTATTTTGTGCTTTTGACGATATTGTCTAAAGATTATGCCATGAACTGAAAACTATCGATGAATCGTATTTTTGCTTAAAGAGAACTACATATATTTTTCCATATGGTTAGGAATACATTCAATTTTTGCAACAACATTCCAAAGCATATAGTTTTTAACTATTAGGTGTGAATCGATTCCAAGCAAATTATGGATCATCACAGTACAAAAAAAAAAGTTTAAAAAAATTATGATTCGTGCTCTTACTCAGGTTGAAAACACGCTAGTATCGGAAATTTTGTCAAGAAACGCGATTCTTCATTATTGTCTGGCATTCAGAAACTCGCTGTTTGACACGCCTATGTTCATGTAACCAGTGGCGTCGCTAGGATTGGTGTCACCCAGTGCGGTAAACTCACGGTGTCACCCCTCCAGATTTTGACCACGGATTTATTAATTATTCAGCAAATAACTCCAAATTTTGATCCAACCAGCTCTTAATCTCATTAAAATGAGCCTCAGATGCTCTGCAGACTGCATGGTGACACCCTAAACCTCTTCTGCATTTTAGTCATGTATTTATTTAACTATGATCGGTTATCCGCTAATGAAATACGACTGGACCGAGCAACGTCTGCTCTGTAAAATTTGCAATTTTTCATTTGGTGTCACCCTTCTGAGATGGTGTCACCCGGTGCGATCCGCACCCCACCCCCGCACCCGCCTAGCTACGCCACTGCATGTAACCTCTAAATTTACCTCTCCCGAAGATAAATAATTTTAGCCATGCGCAAACGCGTGTTTACAAACAATGGCGGAAGCTACTAAGAAAATATCAAAAGTCGGTTGAAAGCGAAAACTTACGGATTTTGAAAGGAAAACGAATAAGAAAGCTCTCTGAGCAAATTATGGCAACACGCGCATGTGTATTGGTGACCAGTATGTACGATGGAATGAACTGAAGTCCACTTTAGTTTAGACCTGAAAACTAATCCGGAGGTCGCAAAATTCTTGCTGGATAGGTGAGTCACAATTTTGTGTGATGTGATGTGATTATTATTTTTAAAATAGCTTTAACAATGTTTCAGTCATATCTCTACGATGCCTGCAGTGTGGCAGTTTATAGTGATGTCTATATAGCACTGTGGAATCATGCCGCAGACATATAGCATGATGTCCCACTCAATCATATTATCCTGACACCAGGCCGACCAGTCCTAACACTAACCTCTTAATGTTGAGCGTCAAGCGAAGCAGCTGTTAGTACCATTTTGTAAGTCTTTGGTATGACTCGACCGGGGATCGAACCCACGACCTCCCGCATCCGAGGCGGACCCTCTAACCACTTGGCCACAATTTTATAATGAACGAATTTGTGATACCGCCATTTATTTCTGTATAGTTAATTCTTTATCAGATCTTAGAAATTAGCATACTTTATATAAGCTGACATTATTCCATTTATCTTGCAATAAAATGTTACAGCCCTGCATCAATAAATCCTGTAAGGTCATATCGCTGGACACAGGTCTAAACCATACAGGTACTGCTGCTGTTATTGAGGCTTCCTAAGAAGTATTAAGTATCTTCTTCATTTTCACAGCAACCATAAAAATATTTACTACTGTTTCATTTTTAATAATGTAAATGGTGATGATTGTAAAAAAGTAATGTAATACAGTTCAGAACATTTTTTTGCATACAATTATTTGTAAAGCATATAATATTATTTTGTTAAATGAAACATCTATTTACCCTGTTCATTTTAGATATGAATTGAATAACAGTGAAAGGGAAAATATAAGAGATTCATCAGAAACAGAGAGGAATGTCTCAAAAGAAAAGGTCACAACTTCTACACCAGGGCCAGCAGTTCATCAGATTCCTATTCCTGCTGTGTCTGATATAACTACATCAGAAATAGATATGGCTAGTGTGTAAGTATTAAAATTGTATGTGTGTTTACTTCTCTAAAAAATGTTTTGGTATATGCATATCTAAGGTGGCACTCTACAGTTTCGTATTTAGCATAGGGTTAGAATTTTAAAGAAAAAGAATTTCCCTGGGTTTCCTCATTAGTTATTCTGGATAATAGGGTTAGAATTTTAAAGAAAAAGAATTTCCCTGGGTTTCCTCACTAGTTATTCTGGCTATTTAAAAGAGACTTTGTATATCTTGGGTATTGTTCAAAGAACCTTTAATTCCCTTTATTTGATGCATGATTGATGGGTGTAATATGGGTTCGAGAGTATACAGCTTGGCCTTACTCCAGATGTGCACCTTTCAACAAAGTGCTAGCTCTACTTGCTCATTTTCACCTCTCGAACTTCAGAGGTATTTTGTAAAAAATAGCGCTGATAACTTTTTTTACATTTTATGTATTTGGTAATTCATTCATTGCACTTTTAGAGGCTGGTATTGTCTAGTTTGGCAAAGTTCATTTTCCATATTTTAATAGCTGCCAAGAATAGTGTACTTCAGACAAATTAGGGTTGATTTTTGGAGCACAAGGGAGCAGTCATTTTAGTTAGCAGTGTCCTAAGATCATATAAAATTTCCAAAAGTACAATATCCAAAGAAATTTCAGCCACATTACATGAAAGTAGTACATAGGTATGCCAACATTCTCTCCACTATGCATGTTTAAAATGCAAACAACTTCATCAAATGCAAACAACTTCATACATCACTCTCTCAAAAGTACATAATAACTGGTGAACACCACCATAAAGAGTATATAGGTATTATTATTGTATGATTTAATTGTGATTGTATGGCTGATATATTTAAGTCGCAAGCATGAAAATAGTCTATTGTAATAATTGTCATGTATTTCCTCCCTCAGAACAGCATTCATTAGAGTCAGAGTCTCAAACAAGTACAGCCCCCCCTCCTTATGATAAAAAGTGAACTAATTTAAAAATGCGCATTGCATTTTGTCAACATAGCAACCAGTGTTATGCTGATAGACAGGAACATGAAACTAGCCATATTTATTCCTGAGATGTCAACAATAAATTTTACAGTTAGAAAAGGGATATAACAGGTGAGGTTCATAAAGGTCAAAGGTCAAAGGTTAAAATATTAACTAATTTTTTGATGTGGAAGAAAGCAAATTTGTTTTGTTATCATTTATTTTTTAACTTCATTGCAAATAAATGAATACAAGCATTTTCACTATGTCTTTTACTTAATGCACCAGTTTTCAATTTAAGTTGACTTTATTCCTATTTTCTAAGACTTCTAATTTCCCCATAATGAAGGTCACTACTCACCCAAACATGTCTCATGGTAAATTATGTATGCTAGAGCAACAATAAGCATAATTAGCTTATTTTCATGAATAAAATCAATGTTGTGTACCATTTTACTCTGAACATCATACATGATAATATGAAAATAAGAAAAAAATTGCATAAATGTTTATATTTGTTTTTAAGGTGGCACTCTACAGTTTCGTATTTAGCATAGGGTTAGAATTGTAAAGAAAAAGAATTTCCCTGGGTTTCCTCACTAGTTATTCTGGCTATTTAAAAGAGACTTTGTATATCTTAGGTATTGTTCAAAAAACCTTTAATTCCCTTTATTTTGATGTATGATTGATGGGTGTAATATGGGTTCGAGAGTATACAGCTTGGCCTTACTCCAGATATGCGCCTTTCAAAAAAGTGCTAGCTCTACTTGCTCATTTTCACTTCTCGAACTTCAGAGGTAAATTGTAAAAAAATAGAGCCAAAAACTTATTTTACATTTTATGTATTTGGCAATTCATTCATTGCACTTTTAGAAGCTGGTATTGTCTAGTTTGGCAAAATTCATTTTCCATATTTTAATAGCTGCCTAGAATAGTGTATTTTAGACAAATTCAGGTTGATTTTTGGAGCACAAGGGAGCAGTCATTTTAGTTAGCAGTGACCTAAGATCATTTAAAATTTCCAAAAGTACAATATCCAAAGAAATTTCAGCCACATTACATGAAAGTAGTATATAGGTATGCCAACATTTTCTCTACTATGCATGTTTAAAATGCAAACAACTTCACCTTACATACCTCACTCTCTCAAAAGTACATAATAGCTGGTGAGCGCCACCATAAAGAGTATATAGACATTATTATTGTATGATTTAATTTTGATTGTGTGGCTAAAATATTTAAGTCACAAGCATGAAAACCGTCTATTGTAATAATTGTCATGTATTTCACCCCTCAGAAAAGCATTTATTAGAGTCAGAGTCTCAAACAGGTACAGTCCCACCTCCTTATGATAAAAAGTGAATTATTTTAAAAATGCGCATTGCATTTTGTCAACATAGCAACCAGTGTTATGCTGATAGACAGGAACATGAAACTAGCCATATTTATTCCTGAGATGTCAACAATAAATTTTACAGTTAGAAAAGGGATATAACAGGTGAGGTTCATAATGGTCAAAGGTCAAAGGATTAACAAATTTTTTGATATGGAAGAAAGCAAAGTTGCTTTGTTATCATTTATTTTTTAATTTCATTGCAAATAGATGAATACAAACAATTTCACTATGTATTTCTTTTACTTAATGTAACAGTTTTCAATTTAAGTTGACTTTATTCCTATATTTCTAAGACTTCTAATTTCCCCATAATGAAGGTCACTACTCACCCAAACATGCCTCATGGTAAATTATGTATGCTAGAGCAACAATAAGCATAATTAGCTTATTTTCATGAATAAAATCAATGTTGTGTTCCATTTTACTCTGAACATCATACATAATAATATGAAAATAAGAAAAATAATTGCATAAATGTTTATATTTGTTATTAAGGTGGTACTCTACAGTTTTGTATTTAGCATAGGGTTAGAATTGTAAAGAAAATGAATTTCCCTGGGTTTCCTCACTAGTTATTCTGGCTATTTAAAAGAGACTTTGTATATCTTAGAATATATATCAAAGAACCTTTAATTCCCTTTTTTTTGATGCATGATTGATGGGTGTAATATGGGTTTGAGAGTATACAGCTTGGCCTTACTCAAGATGTGCACCTTTCAACAAAGTGCTAGCTCTACTTGCTCATTTTCACTTCTCGAACTTCAGAGGTAAATTGTAAAAAATAGAGCCACTAACTTTTTTTTTTACATTTTATGTATTTGGTAATTCATTCATTGCACTTTTAGAAGCTGGTATTGTCTAGTTTGGCAAAATTCATTTTCCATATTTTAATAGCTGCCAAGAATAGTGTACTTTAGACAAATTCAGGTTGATTTTTGGAGCACAAGGGAGCAGTCATTTTAGTTAGCAGGGTCCTAAGATCATTTAAAATTTTCAAACGTACAATATCCAAAGAAATTTCAGCCACATTACATGAAAGTAGTATATAGGTATGCCAACATTTTCTCTACTATGTATGTTTAAAATGTAAACAACTTTACCTTACATACATCACTCTCTCAAAAGTACATAACTGGTGAGCGCCACCTAAGGAATTTGCATGGAAATTTTTCATTTTATATTAGTGAAATATTATGCAGTTGGTAAAGATTTAACATTTAAAGAATATGGCATGTTATTTTTTTCTTGTGCCTTACATTTATTTAGACTATGAATTAGAATAGTTGTTTTAAATTATTTGTTGGCATTTGTAAACATAAATTACAAATAACATGAATCATTTGGGAGAAAAGAAGGCATAAGAAGCTAAAGCTTTATAACTGGATGTTTATCATGCAGTGGTATTTTACTTACAAGGCCTCAAGAGAGAATAGTCCTTGATTACATGAGTAAATAAGGTATTGTTATTATTATTGTTATTATTATTTGTTGAAGCATTACATCTCATTTCAGTTATAATAACCATGATAAATGATAATGCTTTTTCATGTTGAATGATAAAATAACTGAGATATTTAAGTTCAACATTAATATAAATTTACAAATTTCAAAATTTTATTTTAAGGGATACAGCATTGTTTGGAGTTGAAGAATTTCAGGAGAAGGAAAGTGTTCTGATGGAAAAGTCTAAAAGTTTTATTAACCCATTTAAGTAAGTATACTAACAACAACGATTTTGATACATACATAAAAGAAAAGTAATTGTGTAAGTAAACTGAACATGAACCATTGTGATACATGTATGATTTATGTGACTAAACTAACAACAATTTGTGTGTGTGTATATATATATATATATATGTATATATATATATATATATATATATATATATATATATATATATATATATATATATATATGTGTGTGTGTGTGTGAGTGTGGATGGTGTTTGTGTATGAATGAGAGTAGCTCCTACAAAAAGATTTCTATTCTTTGTATCAATATACAAGTTACAAATGTGTAATTACAATATATCTTAAATATAGTATAGATGCCTAATTGAAATCATGAAGCTCTACAGGCTGTCATAGAAAGGAAATGAATATGTTACATTATAAACACAGACTACACTAAGGCCATAGTTAAGAATTTTCTGTTTTCACTCAACTGAGCTAAACAGCCACTGACTCAAAATTATATTTTTTTGGTTTTATTTTAATAATAATTTTTCTTTTGAAAGTAACAACTGTACCATTCCTTCTGATGGAATTTTCCACACAGAGAACAAAACATGACCTGACACTATTATTTTGTTCTAGTCGTACAATGGAAGTTTCTGAGAGTAACTTTGAAGCTGATATCCATGTCAAATGAAGATTATGAGCCAAGTTTCCATTGTTCATTCAGGTAATGAAACTTTTAGTATCTTTTCAATAAAGAATTTTTATGTAATTAAAATGTTAGCAAGTATGTAACTCTGTAATAGATAGTGAACAGATAATGAAGCTCATATCATAATTCCTGTTAATATCATTTGATGTGTTCTTTCATCAGAATCTCTGAATATGTATGCCAAAATCAACAAATATTAGATTT
This sequence comes from Potamilus streckersoni, assembly GCA_016746295.1. Lineage (NCBI taxonomy): Eukaryota > Metazoa > Mollusca > Bivalvia > Unionida > Unionidae > Potamilus > Potamilus streckersoni. Next base: position 2,582,792 of record JAEAOA010001023.1, read on the forward strand.
GTATATTAAAACTTGATTAGATATAACCAATTCTTTTTACAGCATTTTATTAAATGTCATAAATATTTCATTTTTATCTTTAAGTGTAACAGGAACATTTGTTTGGAAGATGATAAAGAAGACACAGATGATGAGCAGGATGGTAGTGATCAGCCAGAAATAGAAGAAGGACCTGACATTTGGTGCATCCATACTGTTGAAGATACCTTTAACTTTGTTTTATTACAGTGCACTTCTAAGTATTGCAAAGACAAAATGTGCCACCTAATTGCAGATCCATGGGATGTGGGACAGAAATATCAGTTTACAGACAAGCAAAAATCTTGTTTTAAGTTACAGTGATGTAGGTCTTTTAGTCAGGTACCAACTATTGGAATTGAATTGTTATGGAGAGACTTTCTAGTGATTGTAAAGTAACAAATGATTTCTACTTAGGACACATAAGGATTTGTCTAAAAATTGCTTAAAGTGCATACCATGAGCCAAACTCATGCATCAATATTTGACTTTCAAATAGTGATTTAGCTTCAGACTGCTGTTGATTATGTTCTTAAAGCTTTTAAAAAAAAATGAAAATAATACTTTCTTTAAACTACATTTTAAGAAAAATGTGAAAGACCTTTTGAACAATGACAATACTTTGTAGTCACACATACGAAGTCAGTACAAAAGTATGTAAAAAACAAATGTTTTTAAAATATTTTTGTTTTTGGTCAGCTTATGACCTCCATTTCATATTGCTGAACCTATCAATTCTTACCTCCATGGCAAGAAATATTCATATGATTCTCAAATTTGATTTGTATTAAGTTTTATCCTGTACTTTGAAATACTTAGTGCATTATATATATATATATATATATATATATATATATATATATATATATATATATATATATATAATGTTATGTATCGGCTCTTTTAAAAAAAAGAAAGGAAAAGAGCAAAGACAAAAAGCTTTGTAAATTTTAACAAATATAATTTATTTTCCTAGAAAACATGGTGAAAAAGTGAAAATATGAAATAGGACTTGAAATTTACAAAGAAAATCCAAACATTTGTCAGAGAATTATGAAAATATATAAGTCCTATCAATAATAGCTCTAACTGAATCTGGTTTAAATCTCAAGTTTGTTCCAAGATGGTGAATGATGTCATGTGAAGTCTTTACACAAATGTCATGAGTTCTCACTTTGAACCAAAATTTGTATTGTTCTGTTCCAATTTAGAGTCTGTTTCACTAAATATCTTTGCCCAAAGCCAGTTGTGTAGTTCTCCATGAAAATAAGTATTATTTAAAAAAAAAGATGAACTCATAGCTGTCATCCATTACAAGACACTCAAGCTCTACAGAGGTAAAGAAAAATGAACTCTTTCCAGCAAAAGAAAATATATACATTGTTCTTCAAGGTATAAGAACGACACTACAAGGGGTTAAAAAATTACTTTGACTCGATTTTACATATACCCAAGTATTTAAACTGAACTGAGACGTTTCAAGCAAGCATGCTTGCAGAATGCATATAATTCGAATTGACCTGGCAAAAGCCAATCATTTATATCAACTTGTTTATCAACCCTGCAATCTCTAAGAAATCTTATGCAAGCCAAGAGTCTTTTTTATGTTCAAAATAAACATGATATAACTTCCAAAATACAGCCAACATCACAACAAAATTATAATACATAAAAAATAACATAAAAAAAACAAATCAAATTCTAACACAAAAGTAATTAAACTACATAGTTGTAACAAACAAATGCTGTAAGAAACAAACATGGTGGTGGGCTCAAGTATAATATCTGTGTGCAGTATGTTTAGGTAAAGTACTAAAGTTTTGCATTGAGTAAATGGTAATCTAAAGTAAAAAAAATATAAGCCAACACAGGCAAATGAAATATCAATGTAATTTCTTTAGAATTGGCTAGTATTTTGGACTGTGATGTCTGTAATCAATCATTTATAGCCAGTTTTATGACTTTTAATAAACAATGCTGTTATCATAAACTAGGTAAAATAACTCCTTTAATGTAAAGATGAAGATTGATGGTTAAGTCACTTCTGGATGCATTGACAATGACTTTAATTGATAGTCCACCTATAAATTTTAAACAAACTTATGAGAATTATATAATATAGTAGCAATAGTTATATTGTGGTGAAAGAGATTTCTATGCATGCCATAATTATTCTTAGATAATATCAGTTTTTTGATACCTGAGTGTACTCTTGAATTAAAGTTATGTCTGTATTTGCACATTTGTAATTGTATAAGTTTGGCAAATTTCATAATATAAAACATTTTGTGTATGCAGTTGTGTATATTCATTTGGGTTTTCATATAAAGGGTATTATTATTTCTGTGGTGAATGAACACGTCTAAAAGAACAGAAAATTTGATGCTTTAATTGGTGTCAAGTATAATTGTTTGATTTATAGTCATATGGCTGATGCATATATATGATATAGCTTTCAAGGTTGTTTTTTGACAAAACAGTATTTTAGTCTTAAAAACTTTATTGAAGTTTGTACTGAATTGTCATAATTAATGATCAGTATTATGCTGGATAGAATAGTAGTTTGTAACTCTGGTGATATTTACAAATGATCTGTATTCTTGAAACACTGCAATAAATTTTCCTTTCTCAACTCAATATGAATATGCTTTATTTATCATTTGACTTAATGTGTATATGCACAGCCTTGGCACCCCAAGACAATGCTAGTCAAGTTTAATTCATCCTACATTTCTAATTAATTGCTGTATAATACTAATAAATGGTCTTCTCACAGTTGCATTTAAAACAAATCCATATATGTAAACATTCTTTAGTAGATAGGCAGCTAATAAGATGTTTCATGCAAAATAAAAATTGCATAATACAAAAAAAGACTTTATACAACTAAAAAGAAAACCATGAGTTCTTAAGATAATCCTACCAAGAAACCTATATCTGATATTAGTTAATACAACTCCAGTCTATTTAATGTACAAGTATTCAGTTAGAAAATTAGATGTATGCATAATAACAGAATTTCTCACCCATGTTTCAGAGAAATCTAGCCATTTTACTAACATTGCTTTTCTTATCTCAGCATGTCTGTTGATTAAAAAGAAAAACCCTTGTTTTCTGCTTTGCTGGATGGAGTTATAAAATCAAACAAACAACTAATATATATATATATATATATATATATATATATATATATATATATATATATATATATATATATATATATATATATACACACACACACACATAAGAACTTTGCTCATAAAGCAACTTGTAGTTTCTCAAACTTTGATAACATACCATGCAAAATATTTTGAGACAGACATGCACACATATATAAGAGGTTGACAGACATGCACACATATAAAAGAGGTTGATCTATTTGGTAGAACTCCAGACCCACAGTCAATATATGTCATTGGTTAAAAAAAAATAAATTGTTCAAGAACTACTTGCAAAGCCAGCAGTAGAAAGAAATGTGTTGTCAGACTTGTTTTTTTTTCCTTCAAAACTTATCAAACACCTGAATCTGAATAAAATATCATAATGGAATTGCAAACTATTTCGCAAGAATTTTATTAAATGTTTTTATGTCTCTATTTCCACTGCATGAACTGGAGTAATAAGTGCTGACAGGTTACTCAATTGCCCACATTAACATATTTTAATCAAAGCTGTATTTATACACAATAAATAGTACATTGTTCCAGATGCCTATTGTGCAATACTTCTAACAAGTAACAATGATAACTTCTGTATTTCCTTTTTCTAAGAGCAACCTATATAGGGATTCCCAGTATGACTTCACAACTAAGAGTTGGCTGAGCACTGGTTGGCAGAACCACCATGGCGATGAAGAAAGATGATCTATATATCAACTTAGGCCATTGAATAGGCAGTGCTAATTGTATACCTGTTACTAATGTTTTGATGTTGGATATATAATTTAAGTCATATATACTGATGGTCCGTTACCAGTACCAGATTTAGGCATAAGCTAAACAAGCTACAGGTTAGGGCTTCAAAGTCTGAACTCAGTCTGAAGGGGCCCATCAAATTTATTTTATACCAAATATGGCCTCTAAAACTTCCCTTAGCTTACGGCCTGTTTTGTCTAAATCCAGCACTGTCCATTACATTAACACATTTGCCTATGTATATATATATATATATATATATATATATATATATATATATATATATATATATATATATATAGATATATATATATGTGGCTTTTGCAGTTTTGATATCAAGCAATTTGATATACTATTGACATATCAAATTATGATTCATGTGCAATTATACTCATGTATAAACATTGGAACTGCATGCTAATCCTATATATATATATATATATATATATATATATATATATATATATATATATATATATATATATATATATATATATATATATATTGAAAAACAAACATATTCAATCGAATGTAAAGTAAGCTTATGGTCTTTCTGCCAACCAGACTAGGGAAACCCCCACGTGATCATGTCCTATGACATCATGGTGATGTTCCCTATAGCTTGATTCTACTTAGGTAGTTATTATTTTCATACAAGAGTACAAGACCTAATGACATTCTATAAAGTGAGGCAATAATAGTACTTGCTTAATATGTGTTGAATCTGCTAAATATATTGTAAAATTGCAGGGTTCTATTAATTGGGTGAGAAAAATAACCTATGTCAGTGTTTGTACAAAGTCAATGAAATCCCAGACAATGAAATTACAATCTTTGATTGGGATTTCCTTTTCTTAATGCAAACAACAATACTTATTATAATTCACACATCCTATCCCTGGAAAGATCACCCAAACCTTCCTTGAGTAAAGCCAAGGTACTCGCCAAAACTATCTGGGTATTTTCACTTATCTGCCATACACAACAGCTTGGAATGACACATCTATTCCCAGAACCAATATATCTGTAAGTCATTAAAATAAATTGCCTATAAACAGTTCCCCCCCCCATTGTAATCATTATCTTCTTCTGCTGCCAGGACATGCTGCCTATACCTCTGTGCAACAAGGAGGACAACTTCATCTAAAACAATCAGGTCAAAGTCCTGCAGAAATTATAAAACATCAGTAAAAAATATTCTAAAAAATAAAATCATTCAATATTCTGTGGGGAAAATGTTGATTCTTGTGTTATACAATGAAGCAAACATATATTGATAAACAAGTGTTTCAATCAGCACTTAATTCACTAATACTAAATAATAAATAATCAAAATATTAACTCTAGATGGGCAATTGAGGCAGATTACAGTCATGGGACTTTTGGAAAGTAGAAAATTACATGATTCCTTGAATAGCAGTTTGGCGGTATTTGCTTGCAGCATTGCTTTTCCTCGTCAGTTGGCATTTCACGGCAGTTACTACATATGAAGCAACTTGGTGATTCACCTCCACGTCTTTGATGGTATCCTTGTTGCTCCGTTGATGAGCAAATTACTACTTCAAAGACCATGCTGGGGTGCTTTTGGCATATTTGAGCCAAACAATTATCTTTTCCTTCATGTGTCATATTGGATATGCATTCCTATCAAAAATGAATTCAACATTATGGACGGAAAAAACAGGACCAAAGAGGAAATAATAGATTTGTAAGTCTTAATACAAAAGCTGACTATAAATGGGTAAAAAAAAAATCATGTTTACCTTCAACTGATGATCTCTGACATCAGCTGTAGTAGCAACTTCTGTCCTGCTAACTCATAAGGTCCTTGAATTTCTCTTCTTTTCCTTGTAGTTTTTCCTCTATCTCTACTAAACTCTCTTTCCCTTCTTCTAACAGGTGTTATTTGATGTTTGTCTGGGCTGTCAGTAAGAGACTCATATAGTTATAGTATGACCGGGAGGGTCCAATGTCAGAACGGGTCATGGGGGTAATCTGAGGTATTTTTGTCACACTGTATGACTTTTTCCTTAAGATTATTGGTTTTTTAACATCAAACTCGCGTCGAGTACATGTGATCTAGACCAACAAGTAGGTCTCTGCTTTATTTATAACTGACATCTGCTGCTGTCAGATATATATATATATATATATATATATATATATATATATATATATATATATATATATATATATATATATATATATATATATATATATATATATAAGCAGAGACCTACTTGTTGGTCTACCTGTGATCCAACCCAACAGTGAGTTTGTCCACTCCATAGGTTTGCAATTTTTATTGGTATGCATGATTAGTATGCAAAACTATACGGAATATATTCTTGATATGGGATCGTGTACGATTTGTCGGTGGTATGATCACTTGATCCACCGGCATATTAGCGCTTAAAAATTCGGCGTACACTTCAAATGGGATTTTTGAAAGTTTTTATTTCTCCAATTTTCTTTTTGGGAGGTTTCATCGCCATGACCTTGATGCAATCCTGTCAGTAATGGTTTAAATTTTGTAATTGGATAAACATTTTTTGTTTGCAGAGAAGTGTTTGGCATTGCTTTTACATGCTTTCCCACTAATGATCCTCAAAAATGGTTTTAATCCAACAAAAATGACCTCCCCTGTCATGGTTTCAAAAGTATACAAGTGTTGTAGTCCATAGCACCGGCTAACTTGAGCGGGTAAAAACACTATCACAGTGCTCTGTGGCACCCGAACAAGTTAACTCTGATGTTATTTTGTTTTTCAAATATTGAGATGTCTCTGATCTGTACCGAAAATGTGTAGGCTTTGTCATGATTTATACGGGTATGTTTTTTTGTTTTTTTTTCTCACGGGGAAAAGGTGCCCGCTGAAAACATTGGTTATCTTTATTTTCACCTTGATACAGCCTTGACTCGCTGCTACATTACGAGGCAATAGTAACCACGAGTTTGCCCTGAGCGGCTTGTATTTAGCAGTGTTAACGATTAATCTTGTTACACCCACCCAGAGCAACGATAAGAAAACTTCTCTGTCTCTTCAGCTACGTTTCGAAAATCGATTTCACATCAACGTCTGCCGCATTAAAATCAGCTCGCTATCGCTAGCAAAATTAGACTCGATCTCGTCCTCTATAATTTGTCTAAAACGCACCTGCACGATCGCATTTAATTTAATGCTGAGATGCTCCTCCAGTTGAGAAGCTAAATATTGCCTATACTGTATTCCCATCAGGGTCTTCACACTAATTCCTAATTAGTGTTGAGCGCCAATGATTTCCCGTTGTTTCTGTTCATCCGCTTTAAGCACACCTAAGCACAATGATAAATCTGGCACCGCAACCAGTGCAGTTGTATTTTAATTCATGAACGCTTACTGTCCCAAATTTTGTCCAAGACGATACAATAAATCTTTTACCGTCAGATAATGATTACCTTAGTAATTAGTAACACTGCAGGAGCATGTATATCCTTTCAGATTTTTGCAAAATCACAAATAATACAAATGGTTAATTTAAGATTAGGTAATGAACATGGGCTGAAACATCGTTAAACCCAAAACAACAACAAACCAGCAAGCTAACAAATATATCTACTTACTTATGTCTTAGTAAATCTCATTAAAAATATTAATCAATTTAAACAGAATTATTAAGTGTGCTAGAATGCTACTTTCGAGGGCTATTTGAAAGGTTCTGCATATTGTGTAATAAATTGTTGTTTTTTGAATCTGTCAATACACTTTATGCCAATTCATTATAAAAAAAAAAAACCAACAACAAAGTTTGATAAAGGAACCCCTAGTGTCCGGATGGTCTAACCGTTACGGGTCACTGCCATTTCACCTCTGCTCGAGTTCGAGGCTGAGGCTTGTCCAGTGTGGGGAAATTGAGACAGCTTGCCAGTTGCTTCCTGTGGGTCCGTGGTTCTTTCTGGGATTTTTCCGGTTCTTCCTCAAACGGTTTTATACTGGCAACCTATCTTGTGCTGAAAAATGCCATTAAAACCCACAACAAATTTAAATAAAATGATTTGCAACTGCACGTTCAGAATTCAAGCCCACGGCAACTTTAAATAAAATGATTTGCAACTGCACATGCAGAACACCAGACGTCTACATTAAGAGGTTAGTGTTAGGATGATATGACTGGGTGGGACATCGTGCTACATGTCTGCGGCATAATGCCCCAGTGCTATAAATCACTATAAACTGTCACACTGCAGACATCGTAGCGATATAAATGAGAAATTGTTAAAGCTACGTTAAAAATCTAAATCACACACACACACACACACACACACACACACACACACACACACACACACACACGAGTTCCCGCACTGGGTGACACCAACTCTAGTAATGCCGCTGATCTTACCATAAAAAGTGGGGTTTTATATCTCAACTTCTCTCTCAAACGAGTTCAAAATCGCAAAGATAAATCTTCGCGAAATTAAGAAAGTAGCATATCCCATACAACTGTGTCGAAAATGCTAAATTTTGGAAAGCAGGACTGCGAAACCTTGCAAGTTAGAGAAATTAAACGACATAAAACTTCCTCCTCATATACATATGGTCTCTCTCTCTCTCTCTCTCTCTCTCTCTCTCTCTCTCTCTCTCTCTCTCTCTCTCTCTCTCTCTCTGTGAAATCTGCGATAAAAGAAATCCAACGTTTATAATTGTTGACAAATATAGCTACACTTTTGATGGTTGGATTGATGTGCCTTTGTTACTGAACACCTTCAGTTCCTAATTATGAGGTTAAAAAGAAAAGAAAATTGTAATTTCGGGAACGACGTAAAACTTGCCCTCACATGCGTATCGTCGTTGTTATCATTATATATAGTGTGAGAACAGGTACTCGACGAGAGCTTGATGTTAAAAAAAAATATCATAAAGTCTCTTATATAGTACGACAAAGAGGGTCCAATGTCAGAACGGATAATGGGGGTAATGTGAGGTAGTTTTGTCACTCTGTATAACTTTTTCCTTAAGATTTGTTTGTTTTAACTTAAAGCTCGCGTAGAGTACCTGTGAGTGTGAGCTGAGAATGGCAGTGCCGGATTCAGGCATCAGCTAAACAAGCTACCCTAAAGTCTGAACTCAGTCTGAAGGGGCACTTCAAATTTATTTTATACCAAATATGGCCTCGATAGCTTCCCATAGCTTAGGGCCTTGCTTTGTCTAAATCCAGCACTGAAGAAAGGTACCACCCAGGAAGTCCCAAACTTCGCATCTGCATCTTATCCTATGTTCGTTCTAATTTTGTTTTCACAGTCTCAATGAATTCTCACGTTATTACATTCCATATATCACGGAATCTAAATATATAGGCATACCTTTTAATAGTAAACACCAAAATGGAAGCGACCAGGGCATGCGCAGTACAAGTTAATTGGTAAACGTGCACGCAATTGCATTACTAACCTTGACTCGTAAACGTGATTCCTTAAATTAAACAGGCAGCTGATATCACCTAAGTCAAAGTGTATTTGTTACAGCATAAAATTAACAGGCTCATTCTAAAAGACGTTTGCCTTCATTCATCTTCTGTCGGACATTTAAATCAATGCGTAAGTAAACAGTTAAAAGGCTTTGATGACAGGGTAGATTCAAGATGTGTATCTGTAGTGTTTAAAGAGCATCAGTATTTATTCACGACACACGAGTTTACTCGGTAGAGCTGAACAGTGACCGCTCTTTGATCTTGGATCGGTTAATTGAAAAACATCACATTCCGCAAGGTATATAAGCTCTGTCTAATATATGACGTTATTGGGAAGTATATTGCATTTCTAATGACAACACGTGGAAAACTGTACAGGATGACCCTGGTTATAAACTTGGTGTTTTCCCTGTCGTGTGGGTATGATCACAGTGGTTTGTTACAAATAAAATTGGGAGCCTAACCTGTAATAATATATTATTACAGGTTAGTCTCCATATTTTATACGCAACAAACCCCTGTGGGTATGATCGTAGATCAGTTTCAGTTGGTGAAAAGTTTTGTTTTTACATTACTAGTCCGATGCTACATCCCCGTTTGTTTGTACCTTCCTACCGATTTCAATAACTAAAAAGTTTAATGTGATAAAAAGTGGACAGAACAAAGTCAATTGAATCATTGATTTATAATTTCTAACCTGACTGTGACCATAATGGCACTAATACTGGCATCCCCTTGCACCTTTTATGCTTAACAGACTTTCCATACTAGCACTGCGCCATATCCCGTACACTATGGGGGTAGTTTATTTCCATCCGACAACATAATGGCGTAAGTCATCCTATTCGATAACTGCCGGATAATTCCGTAAATTGCCATAACGTTGAATTTGGAATTATATTCCTTTGCACACATGAACATATTAATGAAACCGCTTGTTAAATCCACATGAAAGGCAATTTTTTGTTATTTTTTTCCATTCCACAGGAAGATGCAATATATGATTGTACGACAAATGCAACTGTTGTAGAAATTGTTGTAGTACATGTACTTGTAAATGCACTGGAAACAATAATAAAAGAGAACATATTCTCTTTAACATATGTAAATTGAGCACATGTTATAAATTATTGTCTAAAATTATGTATGTGTATTATTATCATTATTATTTTGCATATCATTACTGTTGATTACAGTTTTGAATTGTTTTTAAAATTATCGTTCTCTAGATCTCGACTTTCCGACACCTCTCTCTCTCTCTTGTCTCAATTCTACCGTGACTCAGACACAACCTAAATTCCATCCCAAGTTTTAGTCATCTCCATGTGATTACTCCTCGATAGGTTTTCATCAGTTATTCTTGTCTTAGGTGGCGCTCTACAGTTTCACATTTAGTATAGGGTTAGAATTTTAAAGAAAAAGAATTTCCCCAGGTTTCCTCACTAGTTATACTGGCTATTTAAAAAAGACTTTGTATATCTTAGGTATTGTTCAAAGAACCTTTAATTCCCTTTATTTTGGTGTATGATTGATGGGTGTAATATGGGTTTTATGGCCTTACTCCTGATGTGCACTTTTCAAAAAAGTGCTAGCTCAATTTTTGCACACTAGAAATGTTCATATGTGTTGCAAGCTGTGCATTACGCAGAGCTTTCTCCTTTTTCACTACGCTTCACACATTTGAATTTGCCTATCCATGCACTGTTGAACTTGTTTTTTTTAATCATATTTTCCATCGAATCCGTTAGCAGACGTTTTGACATGGCACCAGAATTTTTTAAATAACCCTGGTAAAAGTTGTAGCATCAATTTTTGTGTGTTTGGTGATTTGCCTCTGGTGGAGCACACTACATACTGTACAACAGCAAAGGTTGATATTTCAATTGTGATGTGTCTCCTTCCACTGCCATATTGCTCCATGTGAACAAAAGTACAGAAAATAATTCTCAATGGGGACGAATTACATCCGAGGTTTATTTCTTGAATTCATGGAAAAGGCAGAGAACATTCTTGTTGTAAAAGTTTGATTTAACGGATTATGTTAGTTGTGAACAGTGTATTGAATGTTCTAGCTGGAAATGCCTATGCTTGGCAGTATTTTTTAATTTCTGTGAGATCTTGTTATATGTATCGTAAACAAGTGCCGCTGGGGCCTGGGAGTGGCAGAGTGATCTAAAGCTCTCACCATTACAGATCACTGCCATCTCTCTCCTGTTTGCATGGGTTCAAGTCTTGGGCTCGACCAATGTGGGTATGGGAGAAAGATAGCCAGTAGCTTCTCATGGGTTGGTGGTTTTTTCTGGGGTTTTCCTGGGTTCTTCCTCTGTCATTTATACTGGTCGCCATGTATTCAAGAGAGAAATTAGCCTATCTTGTGCTGAAAAATGGCATTGTACCCTATAAATACAACAACAATCATTACCACTTGTCAGAAATTTGTGTCTATCAGTGTTATATTTGGAGTAATAACAAAACAATTTGAAAAATTTGCTCATTGAAAGTGCCTTCATTGCAGTTCTCTAAAATGAGAAAAAGTGAAAATATCTTTTCATAACCAATTAATATGGTTGATTAATTTTTGTTATTTATTTGTGAATATTCAGAAGTGAAATAAAACTAATTTCTCTCTTGAAATTTTTCCCATTACTCTCAGGTTTTCTTTGTTTCAGTTTAGCATTTGCAAACTATATTTTTGTACAGATGGGATGCAACAATTTTGGAATGAATCATAACCGAATTTACCAAACATGATAAGCCTTGGAATAAATGAAAATAATTCTGTGTTGTTGACTTGGTATATATCATTTAATACCCATAAACACATTCTGTTAAAGGATATTGAGTATGTTAACTACCATTATTTTTATGGTATTTTGCAAATATAATTAGAAATTTTGAATTGATGTGATTACAACTGAAATGTAACTACTGGTATGTACTAATTTGTTTGGTTTACATTTTTCTAATTTAATACTTTTTATTTTAATTCGAAGTTTGTTATCATTACTTATAAACTACAATACCTGGAGTATTTCCTTGAAACACATTCTCTAGATGGTTCTAAATGAAAATGATGATGCTTGAAAATCAATATGGGCATCATAATAACCATCTTAAAAATTGTTTTGTTACTGCAACTACTAAATGGATTGTCATATTAATTGGTTGTCTTGAAGACAGTACCAATCTTATGCTCAAAATGGACACCATAGCAGCCATCTTGAAAAGTTTGCTATTTCTATATCTAGCCATCCTGAACAGAAAGTAATATTGACTTGGATTTCCAACTGAAGATTTTTTAATGATATCTGGTCAGCTCTAAACAGAAATAATCATGACTTAATGTCTCATACGCCAACTATAATGGCCATCTTGAAGATCATGTCAGGAATAATGAATTATCATCTCATCATGGGGTTTCAGCTGAGGCACTTTTTATGATGTTTGGTTGGACCTAAACGAAAAGGGTGCCAATCTGAGGTCCAGTATAGCTACAGCAGAAGTAATTTTGAAAATCTTCTCCTTCTAGATAAACAGTAATATTGACACAAGGTTTTCTTATGATACTTAGTTGGTTCTAAATAAAAATTATGCCACAGTGATGCTTCATATGTCTGCCACAGTAGCCATCTTGAAAATTTTATTGCTGCTTCTGGATATCAAGTCGTATTGCCCAAAAGATTTCTTACTTCTAGATTGCCCTAATTGAAATACATGCAGATCTAATACTCATTGCGTCCACCATCTTTAAAATCTTCTTGTAGCTACTTGTTATAAAAGGAAAGCCTTCAAATCTCGGGCATTTATATCAGACCTGCAATGATATCTTATGGGTAATAACTGAAAATGACTGAAACTCATGCTCGATACGAGTCTGACAACCATGGAGAGCATCATGAAAATATTATCTCAGCTTCACTCAAATGGATAACTTTATCAGCAGTATGTTTCACGTGATACCTAAATGGTCCAAATAAAAATAGTGCCAGTTGCGTATCTGATATGACTGCCCCAGTGGCTGTGATGAAAATGTTGCTGTCACTACTTGTCATGCATGGTCATATTGGGTTTTCACCCAAAGGTTACTAATGATGTTTACTTGGTCCAAAAGAAAATGAAGCAGATATCACAACCATTATGACCACCAAAAAGCTAATATAAAATGATTATTGGTGAAGAATACCAGAGTTAAAAGAAAGAAATGGTCTTATCTTGAATTCCTAGAAATTCTTCTAGCCAGTAGAACATCATTCCTTTGTGGAACTCTAGTTTAGTATTTAATCAGTTATTGATTGGCATTGTTTTCCTCTAAAGGGTATAACATAAACAGGAGGAATCAGTACTATGCTACATAGATGAAATAAGCATATATATATATATATATATATATATATATATATATATATATATATATATGAATCAAACTGTTTTACATATATACTTGATAATTTCGGTAAATATATGTATTATGGACATTAATAATTATTGACAAAGGTATCAGGCATATGTTATCAAACATTTTAATACAGTCAAATGATAATTTTTGGAATTGGGTAGAACTTAGAAATTAAAACTTTTGTGAAAGTGAAAATAGATTATTTAAAACCCATTGGTGAGAAGATTGAAGATGTAAAAGTGCTGCGGTATCAATGTGGACCAGTAGATATCACCAAAGATTATAATTAGAAAAAATCCAAGTGATCATTCCATGCTAAATATGAAAATGTATTGAAAAGGAAAATGTACAGTAAAAACTCATGAGTCACCAACTGTCATTTCTGAACACAATTGTAAATCATGGACCGATTTACTTATAAAAATCCTGCTATAAGCATCCACCTGCTAAACGCGACCAACAACCTTGATGTCTTGGCAAAATATGCATTTCTACACTGCTATGAATGACCGCATAACAAAAACGAGGATAAACTCCACCTACCTTTATTTAATCCCTGTAAGAACGACCACTCATATCATTCTAAATAAAAACAACAAATTATTTTAAAAAATAGGCTGGCTACCAATGTCTGAATATTTTAGTTATGCTTTTAGTGTTTTATAGTTTCTATCATAAATTAGACTAAAGTATATATAGATTATTTCCTAGTCTGGTTTCCTGCTTCATATGCTCCCTGCATTGTTTGTATATGTATAAAAATCAAGGGTACTTGAGTTTTCTCTGCCCATACCCTGTTAGTTCCCCACTTTAAGATATTACTGGTATCACACGAGAGAATATTGTTTAGAGAGAATATTGTTTAACCCGTACCTGTTAACCTTTCAAAAGCCAAGTAGGGAGAGGTTGGTATGCGGTATTTTTTAAGCACCACTTTCATTATTTATTAACCAATCTTCTAGGTCCAATATGCATGAAATTCTGAAAGGAGGTGCCTAGGACACCAGCAAAAAATTTCCAGGGGGTGGGTGTGGGGAAACATGTAGTGGTCAGCCTTTAAATTGTAAGGATATTGTCCAAATCAAGTTTAAAGGCAACATGGGGTGGGGTGAGCACCGATTGGACATGCTGTTCATCCTGTGACACTGACACGTCTTATTTTCCCCCAGGACATGCTGCTTTTTCATATTATGGTCAGTTGTGGCTAAACTGCACAATAGCTAAAAGTTAGACTTAAGTGCACAAACAAAACGCCAGTGTGACTGAGTAATGGTTAGTCCATCTCATTATATTTATCTTATGAAAAAGACTGTACCTCCAACATACTCAAAGAAACCATGTTCTACAATGTGTGTGTGTATATATATAAACCATTTCAGTTATTATCTCCCTTTGAAAACACCAGAGGGCGTCTCGATGCAACTCACTTCCATATAGTTCAATCAATAAAGATGGCAGATGTTAATCAAGGAAATGTGACAGACTACTCACATTCTGCAAGCAAGATCGATATATCACTATCTTAAAAAGAAATTTAATATTTGATGAATTGTATTTTCATCCTTTATTTTTTCAGTAACTTGCGAAGCTTTCAAATAAATGTTTTCTGCTAATTTCAAAACGTCATTATCTTCCCATTACTACCTCATGCTCTAGTTTGTTTTATCTGACTGTGCGAAAGTGTATCGCTGCTTAAAATGATTTTTTACTGCAATTTATCTTGCTTGAAGAATAATGAAAATATTTTATTACAGCTTTAATCATTGCAGTTAATGGAGGTTGAGCGACAAGAAAAAATTCTAACTTCTTAAAGGAGACCAGAAATAAAAATTTTCTTTTTATGTAATTCTCTAAAAATTTTAATTCAACTGTAATGTTTATAAATTACATATTGTAGGTGGGTAGTGATTATATTGCGCAGAAAATACCATGATTCTGTAAATTGCCAACAGTAATATAGTAAAAAGAAATTAAAAAATAAAATTGTCACCAACTTGCCTAAATCACATGAATGATCACTGTGAATGCTGTGTAATTTTCTCTACAAACAAAATCACATCTCCATTTCTGCCAAAGAAACTCAGTTAACACCTGACATTTCTCTACCATATATGTAAAGTTTTATTACCATGATTAAATTAAAAGAAATAAAACAATATTACTATGCAGTATATATATATATATATATATATATATATATATATATATATATATATATATATATAATCTATTTAGACTGTTGCATTTCTATTAATGTTCATTATATTATTCATGAAATAACTTGAGTTGTATATAGGAAGGATATATTTTTTTCAAAATGCACAAATGTCATCCTTAGTTGAATAGACAGGAGCACTATGAGTCTTTAATTTTAATTTTATTTCCTTGAACTGTTGGAATTTTTAGAGTATACAATTTGGAGAAATATTGATATTATATACACTATGTATGTATACTATATTTGTGGCTCTCAGCTATCAGCCTGTCTATACATCTTTCTATCTCATTTCATCTGGTGCATGGGTATGTATATGTATCTATATGCTTGAATGAATGTGTTCACATAGGTATATTACATAGACATACTTCTGGTTAAAAAGGAGCATATAATGGTGCTAAGATAGAAAGAGTGACTGATAGATAAAGATACCAAATATGAATATTTGTGACTATTCATTTATTATTGACTTGAAGAACATGTTCTTAAAAAGAGTCTCTTTTTTAAATCATCCTGTCTGCAATTTTACACACAGTCACGTGGATCAATATTGATTTAAAAGGTGAACCGAAGTAATAGAATCTGTGAAATAATTGGATCTTTTAAGCTTAAATATTTGATGCATGGAATTTAGTCAAATAGAATTAAACTAAATTTAAGAAAGCTGTTTCAGCTGAATTTGTTGGTGGCATTCAGAAATGTTTTCTAAAGACTCCAGCAGATTTGAGAGTAAGTATTACAACATGTCTGCATAGGCAAAGAAAAATCATGCTGAAAGTTATTGCATGCACTGTCCGATGCTTGATGTTTAAAATTTTGAGAAAACCAGTGAGAATGTAAATAATTAAATATTAGGTTGAAAGAATGCATGGCTATATTTGACTGGACAAGGCAAGAAAAAAAAATGTGCCTATAAGGAAATACTTTTTTGATTGTTTAAAGATGTTAGAACCCTTTCCCCCACCACCACCAAAAAGAAAATGAAATGAAAAAAAAAACGTCATTGGGCATGTTAATTAATCTGAATATTGTATGATATTTACACCCAAATATGAATAATTATTTCATCTACATTAATTACATTCCTTTATCTTTATAATAGGTAATGTAATTATTGCTTTGTAGTGTTCCATTTAAAAAAAACATTTCTGGTCTAAAATATTCAGCAGTACAGATCAGCTGATGTATCAAACTCGTGTTATAATTTTCTTATTGAGCTCGTGTTATAGCTTTCTTAGCTCGTGTTATAAACAAACTAATAGCCTTGAGAAAATAACTGAGAAATAAGGACATATCAACATATGAAAAATACAAATTCTTTAGATGATTTTCGTTAAAGTTATGCAGCCAGAAATGCGCAATAAATGTTTAAAATAGGAGAGCAAAATGAAATGTTTCTACAAATGTATCTGAGGTTATGGATTATGAATATATATTATCTTGTATAATATTAATATGGACAGTATATTTAAATCAATTATTTTATATCATTTAATTATGGACAGTAAATTTTATTTATTTATCAGATACAATGAAAGTATGGACACCAAATCTTATTATATGATGTTATGTCTATAATTATTCTCCTAGTATGAACAAAATTTGTTAGATATAATTTATTCATTGGTTTAACCATAATGATATGTAGTACAGCTAAGATTTTGATCTATCCAGAACTGGGAATTTTTTTCTAAGCATGCGCATTGGAGCTAATATAGGTAATTTTAAGCGCTACGATCAGTAACTCCGTTGCAACCATGAAATGTCCTATAAGTACCAGAAATTGAAAAGTGATGCCCCATTTTGTTGTAATTTACAGTGCCTATGACTTCATTTTAACAGTTCAAATCTGCAGTCACAATTTACTGTAGCAAATGTTATTCACATGGTTTAAATCCCACCTTATTTCCTTAGAGTGAAATCACAAGGCATGTAACACTGTTTACTAAATAAAATACTTATTCTGAATTGATTCTTTTGGGGAACATTTGTATTTCATTCTCTCTTTTAATTTAATCATGTTAATTTAAGTTTATATACATGTATACAGTACAGGAATGCCAGGTGTTTACTGTTTAAAGTTTCTTTGGTGGGATTGGAGATGCTAATTTTTTTGTAGAGAGAAATACACAGAGTTTACAGTGATCATTCATGGATTGAAACTAATTGGCAACAGTTTTATTGTTGTCCTGGTAGTTTATAAATTTACTATAGTATTGTTGTTGGTTAAAAATTTATTGTAATTGACATGAATGTTTAAACTTAACATTCTATTTACTGAAGAAAACATTTGTATTGTGATATTATTTCATCACAACAGTATTCACAGGTGATAAAAATAGAACATAGTTTCTGTGGATTACATGCGATATATCTATTTATGTAGGATTTTTTCAGATAAATGAAAATTGACAGACTTAAACTATTAATAGGGAGTTTGCTGCTAAACATTGGGAGATAATGTGATATTGGGAGGGAAGCGTGGAACATCCCAACAGTCGGAAGGATTTTTCTCCCAGTGTGAGAATTGACAGGCATGTTAACTGATGAGCAGATCTTGTTTAACTGATTTATCATTGTCTTTTTTTCCCTCTGAGCTATAATTTTCTCATGTGCATGTTTTCCAGCATCATATTGATTTTTTAAAATTTTGCAACATTTAATTAAAATACATATTGCCAATCACTTTTGATTGCATTTTGCTGTTTTATTCAAATCACAAAAATTCATCATTTATACATTTTTAGATTGAGAGACAGACAAGAATTAAGAATATGGAAAAGGCACTGATGGGAAAGTTGTATAAATTTTCAAATATGAAAGAGGGCCATTGCAAGCGCCCTGCTCCACACCATAGATTTTCCATTTGTGCATGATCTTAGGATGCTTGTTGAAGCTCCTAGATGTTCAGCATGTTTTTTGTGGGGGGTTTTTTTATACTTTTGTTTGTATCACTTCAGAGAGTAAAGAAGTGATGGAACCTAAAGAAATTGCAGGATGGCAAGAGAGCAACCAAAATAAACTCTGGAAGAAAATCAAACAGGATCCTTTTGTTCCAATAGGTGAGTCAACAGCTTCATCTTAACTGAAATCTAATCTTTATTACACAGATTATATGGTAATGGTACAGTAATATTTATGGCTGCACTCAGGACTTGCTGAGAAGTCACAGTAGAGTAAAAAAAAAAATGTTCTTTTTGTTCAGTTTTCTAGATACAATCCAAACAGGAATGCACACACAAATGACATGAGATTCTTGTAAATGGTGTGAAACTTTTGTGTTTTGTACAGGAGATCATACATTATTCAGTAATAATGTTACACCTCTAGATTTTAAGAGGAAGAAAGTGCAGCCAACAAGTTAAATAAAATCAACAAACAGTTATTTCTCTTGAGTTCAAAGTGCAAATTTAAGAAATAGAGCATTGTGAATTAAACTTTTTAAAATTCTAAATACCCCAAGTTCCAAAGTGTCAATAGTTTGCATGTTTTGATGTATCACAATGATGTACTATACTGCAGAATGATTTCTCAATAACCCCAAAATAATGTTAATCCAGTCAATGAGCACTTCAATTAGTTCTTAGTCTTGTTAACTTGAGAAATCACTTAATCTTGCATTATCATCCTCAGCAGAATTAATCTTATTCTTGTGTTCAAACTTTCATTTCAGTAATTATTTATTCAAATTATTACTCTGGAAATTCAGAATGCTCATCAATAATATTCCTAAGCTGAACATAAATTTGGAATTATAGTGAATTCCTTTAACAATTTTGGATTGTATTATAGAGATTATCAAAAGACATAGCACGTCACACTTCAGGCCATTGTAAATAAACAAATTTTGTGAGTACATGAACACATTCAATATTTTAAATAATTGGAATTCCACTAGTATTGAGTTGAAACATTTTACTTTTTTTCACATATTCAAGGGAAATAAATTATTAGTTGAATTTTACAAAATTGTTGTTGGTGGTTTTTGCTGTTTTTTGTTACTTTCAGAGCGTTGAATCATATATATATATATATATATATATATATATATATAATTTAGTGTAAGATGCAATAGCACGTTCTTGAATAACCTAGATGTGAGCCATTTCTAACTGAAAATTTCATCTTAAATTACATAATAGATTAGTGGACAAAAGTTTGCTCTGTATAAATGTTATTTACAAAAGAATATTACCTTAAAGTACAATTTGGAATCATTGATGAAACTTAAGCTCATAATGTAGATACTGTAACCTAGATATGGTCAGGGTCCAGAAAACATCATCATGCTGTAACCAAGTACAGTCTGTTAGCTGAAAATAATGCACGCATCAAATAAATGACAGAGGACAACTTAGTAAAAAAAATTGAGAGCAAAACCACATGCCTCTTTGTCAAAATTACCATCATAATGCATATTTATATTGCATCATTCAAAGAATCATGTTTAATTCTTAGTATCAATAATACGAATTTTAACACTGTACTCACTGGCCAGTGTCATGGTATGCATAAGAGTAAATCCATAATAATTACATTGAAAATATACGCACAATTATGGGTTTCTTATCACCCTGTATGGGTTTGGTTGTAAGAAATTGGGGTCGGGTGCTTCCAATATTTATTTAGATTATGGCACCCAACCAGGCTTGATTATGGTTCAGAAGTTGCGTTAGTGAATGTTGGTGTACAGCTCTGAGCCCCCAGTCAGCAATGCCGAGGTTTAGATAATAAAAGGTGCAACAGGTGAAATTCAATAACAACAATTTAATTAACAAATAATAGTAAATCACTCAAATTTCTCAAATGTGCCCCTTTCACTTGATTCTTTGAGTCTATCTCATCATATGATTTCTAGTGCGAGAGTTTCGCCCTGTCATTTGTTTTTACTCATCTCCTGATTCCTCTTCATCTCTCCTAATTTGCTCTGAAGTCTTTCTCCTATTCCTTCTCTTCTACTTCCCTTGTCTATCTAATGACACCAATTTGCCAACTCTTGACTGTACCAACAGTCTCACTCCAGTTTCTCTCTCTCTCTATCTCTCTTAGAGACCCATGACTCTACTTCTAACTGGAAGTTGTTTCCAAAAAGTTTCCTGTAAAACACAAGGCTGGTACACTATTTTTCTCGGCCCTCACACCTCATACTACACATATAGCTTATCATCAGATAAGGCTATAAAATTTCATCAGTCATGCATCCATTCACACTGAAATACTTGTACACTCTTGTATGGTAAAACACAATATAATAACACAACATAATAAAACAACATCATAGAAGCACAATATCAATTACTCATATACATGCAACGATAATTGATTCACATCAGTCAATACTCATAATGTGGTTATACTGACAATCACAATAATCAGACAAATATATTTACATCACAACACATAAAAAATATTCAAATATCTATGCTCTGATATATTTAAATATCTATTTTAACCAGTGAATGCTAATGTAAGCATTATAAAGGTACTGTTAGTACGGAGTAACCGATCACGATTTAAAACATGAATTTTGCTGAACTAGCAATCTACATAATTCTACATAACTCAAATATGGGTCACAAATAAGCTTATAAATAAAACACTACAAAGTAATTCTACATACTAAATCAATCCTAGCAATGTAGTAAACATAATATCAGTACTTTCAAGTATGACACTGTATTATTTGGCAAAAATCAAGCAAATATCTACCTTTCAAAGCTTTTTACCTTGTTCACAATTCTTTGTCCTATGTCTCTTGCCAATTCACGAGTGGTGTCTCCCAGAGTATAATTTTTACCATGGCAATGTTTTCCTCACAAATTCTCCAGGTATACTCATTCTTGGACAGAGGTAATCTTATCTCTTCGAATCTAGGATTTAGGCCTACCCCTTGGCTGAATTCTGATTGGATATTGTGGGACTGACCCAATCAACTCAACTGTCAGGGTTCTTGTTTATCTTTCTGTGTGGTGGGTAGAACATGCCCCATTTACCCTGCATGCTTCCTTTTGATCTCCGACTAATGTATAATGTATTGGTGCAAGTTACAAGGTTGGACCCAAAGATCTAGTTTTCTGTCGACTTACATAATCAATTGACACTGGCCGACAGCAATTGCTCACACATCAAACATGTTGAAAATAGCCCTGGCTACCTAGCTTAAGAGAATGTGATACAAAAGTATAATAATTAGTAATTTTGTCACAGATCATTTTTTGTCTGAATTCAGTGCAAAAGAACTACAGCAAAAGCACTCAGCAAACATTGAGAACATTTACAGTTCAGTATGTAAGCACATGTACATCCCCAGGTCAATAAATGTTTAACACCAGACTTAATCCTATCAAGTGTTCCAAGCTTCTCTTTAACAACATAAGCTTTACATTTTCCTGTATTGTTATTGATTGTACATACATATATCTGCTAATTAACACTGTTTGAAAGACTAGAAACAGAATAATTGTTAATGAGCAATGGGCCATTTTTAGTTGGTCCTAAATGAAAATGATGCAGATCTTAAATCAGTAAACCATGAGGTATTCAGAATGATCCACCTAACAGATTTGTACTGATTATTAGGCTAAATAAAAACACTATGTGGTTATGATTATCTGACCTATTTTATACTTTTATGCCAACCTTAGATTGGAATGGGGGGAATTAAAAAAAAAAGAAACACTTTGGAAGGACAAAACACAATAACAGAAATGTAACCATGATTGAAGTTAAATTCAGGATGCAGATAATGCTTTTTT
This sequence comes from Potamilus streckersoni, assembly GCA_016746295.1. Taxonomy (NCBI): domain Eukaryota; kingdom Metazoa; phylum Mollusca; class Bivalvia; order Unionida; family Unionidae; genus Potamilus; species Potamilus streckersoni. Next base: position 2,605,543 of record JAEAOA010001023.1, read on the forward strand.
TTTCTAGTTTATGTTTCACTTTAAAAAATCCAGATAGAAAAACAAAAAATATGTTAAGACTAAGCTATTTACTTGAACTTTTTCTCTCACAGTCACCAGAACCACACATTGTTTCTATTTGGGCTATGATAATGTGCAACATGGAGGTTTCATTCATAATTGAGTTGGTCATTACTATTTTGTTTTGCCTTTAGTGCTGAACTACATCCCAGACTGAAGCACAAGTTCTGATACATTTTATCACTATTTCAGGTGTATTTGGGTGTATAGGAACTATAATTTATGGCTACTACAATCACAAAAACCGAGGAAGCATCTCAACATCAACCTATCTCATGAAACTCCGAGTCAAGGCACAAGGGATGGTTGTGGGTGCAATGGCCCTAGGAGTAGTTTGGAGCATGTACAGGGAACACCAAGCCAAGAAAGAAAAAGAAACAAAAAAATGATCTTTGTTTTTAAATTATTTGAACTAGGTTTAAACAATTTATTAGCAAGTGGTTCCTTCCAATCATTATCAGCTTGGAGGTCATCCTATTGAGTCATTATAAAGAAGTTTTACATGTAGCAAAGTGTTTTATCCAATTAATATTTCTTACTCTTGTTAAGACTTGTAGGAACTTAAATCCCATCAAGTTTATGGCACATAGAGTCCATTCATTTTTGTGGTATTAATAATACTAATAAACTTTATGATATTTCTAAAATTAATTACAGTATATAAATCCACTGACCTTTCAAGGCTGCTTTATATATTATGGGGTTCAAGGCAACATGGTAAATAATAAAACTTGTTAATATTTATCTGCCTCTGTTGTTTTGGAGGTTTCTTTAAGAAAAAAAAATGTCTCATTGTTTTCAGATGTTGTCAGAAGTTCTTCATAGACAAAAACAAACATGAAAATTTAGGAAAATATAAAGTGCAGAATGCAACAAATGTAAAACGATAGTGTTTCTGGAGTCGTTTTTCAATCTGATTTTATGTAAATTAGAATTCTATCATTCAAGCCATCAGAATTCCCATGACTATTCAGTGTGGCCTGTAGTTTTATAATTGCAAAGTTTGTATATGCTTGAGAGTTTGTAAGAGATTCATCCGTGCTTCTGATTAATGAGATTTATACGGTTAGAGGGCTTTAAATGTCCTATTAGTTTTATTTGCGGGCATTGATACAGTCCAGTGAAATGTCCATAATCTCAGGCATTAGATTGCTCATACTTTAAGCTAGATCTTTTCCTTTAGCAAAATATTAATAGGTATGAAAGTGTTAAGAATTACATCAAATTATGTAATGTAATATATTGGAGTATTTATTAGTAGTAGAAGAAAGGATGTATCCACTATCAATGAAACTTCAAGAGCTTATATGGGAACAAAAATTGTGCTGAAGTCTCTGACTGTGGAATCAATAGAATCTCAACAGTACTGTCAGCATTGGAGATTATTAATTTAGATGTAAAGGAACAGATAGATTGCAACATATTTATTTCATTGAACAGTTTTTTAAAAAAATAATTATTTTATAGGTCTTATGTTTTTGGTCAACATTTTTTTAAAAACTAAAATACTTGTGCATTTTATAAGCAAAGCATGGTGTAAATATTTTGTACATTTTGTTCTTTTGACCCTTTTCATTGTTTCTTAAAATGTACCTATTGGACCATAAGAAATTATCTCGGGACTTTCAAATTGCAAGAAAGTCCTTGATTTCAGAATATTTTTGTTGAAATCCATATTGTGCACCAGGATTTTATTGCCAAAAAGAAATCTTTACATATTTGTATCAAATAATAAATTGCTGTAAAATTGTATACAGATGGTATAATATACATGTGATCTTTGGTTAACCTACATGTGTGATATAATTTATTTTCTATATTACCTTTAATATGTGATATTGCATGCACCAAGCTAGTCTTGAAAGCAGCTGGAGATTTTATCATTGAGGGAATGTTCAGGAATATAATGGAGATGACACTGAGTTTTGGCCAGTAGTTTTGGATATTGTTCAGTCCTATGATATCTTACAGTGTATGCTTTCATATTGGTTTATTGTACTCTGAGAACAACTCTATTGACAGCGAAAGTCAGAATGGTGTTTACGAACATATGATTAAGTGTTTAGTAGCTAAAGTGTATCTTATTTTTACTTTGAATTACACAAGATTTGCATAAGGATTACACTCATCTATCTATTCTGTGTTTTTAGGGGAGTGGAATTAATGATTTTAGTAGTAATTTAAAAAATTTGGTATAAATTTGACCAATCAAGATCCGTCACTTAAATGAAACTGTAAAAATCAGCAAATAATTACAATGACTCTGAGAGCAGCCCAGTGCTGTGAGAATCTTGGTCATCAGTTAGTCTTTAGAGCCATTATTTATAAAAAGAAAGACACCTTTTTTAGTTCATTTTGACTTGGGGTTTTATTATCTTTTGTCCCCTTTTGAATATTAGTAAATTGACTGTATTTATTATTGTTGTTATGAATAATATTATGATTATTGACTGAAGTGTATGCAGTGTTATATAAATTGTCAGATAAATAGACTCATATCATCAAAATGTCAAAATTTAAATGGTGTGAAACTTTCTCCAAATCCCAAATAGAGAACAAAAACATGGGAGACAGTTTACTCAAATATGCATGTAGTTATATGAATGGTATGGACAGGTACCTGGCCCAGGCATCCTTTCTTAGACCCATACATGGCAAACATTTCCCTACCTTTCCATCCCTAATATATACTGAGGATGGACAGGTCCTTGACTTGGCCACCCTCTAATTGGTCGGGTGTTTTTCCCAGCACATCAATTCTTTTAAATATAATAACTCGTGTGTACAATAAGGTAAAATGATAATATTATACATATTTTTAACATTCTTACAGTTGAACAATACAAAGTCCAGATAATGTTGTTGAAATGCATGTTTTTAATTAAAGCTTGGAAGAGTTTTAAACATTTTATTCTAGTCAGTCATTGGTGTAAAACTGGCATCATTTTTGTAGAGGCATTTCTATTTAAGAACTTTGAAAGACTTTGTCAAGGTTTTGAATAAATTGTATATTTCTACATTAGTATTTGGCTGAAATTTGGTTAAACAATACTTTACAATTGCTGTTTGCATTCTGAACACACAAAGATTACTATATAACCATCATAAGCAGAAAACTACATCATTATGATGACAGTCAAAGATAGTGATTAACAGAAGTCTTTACAAATTGTTGAAAGTATGTGGTGTTTTTTATACATTGAAAGTGTTCATTTAAATAAAAATATGAGCAGGTTCATAGTAAAACTGGCCTTATGGCACAAAATTGTGATATTTTCCATTTTGCATTGTCTGATAAAGTAATGTTTTGAAACCATTATAATATAAATTTTATTGTGTCATTCATTGTATCCATGGACTTGTAAGTAAACACATAGTTTTCAGAATGCAACATCAGAATGTTAAGGTGCCATGGCACAAACTAATGTAGTAGTTGACCTATTTTCATAAGTAAAGCCATGTGCATTTTTTCATAGCATGAAACAATTTATTTTGTTGTTTAATGCTGGAAAAGTATAGTTAAACTGGGTTCAACATGTATGATGCAGATTTTATTATCATGTATATTTTTAATTATGTTAGGGAATGGATATAATACATGCATTGTGACATTCTTCTGTGAAATAATGACAATAAATATATGGTTATGTCAAAATTATATTTCATTTTTGTAACATGTTCTCACTAAAAGTTTGCTAAAATAAAATATGGACGTCCTTACTCCTCAGATGATCTTGGACATTCTGGACACATGTTAATCATGATCGTCTGTCTGTGATCTTCATATTATTGGTTGAGATCTCCACCTGATCTGAGGATTTCTTCACAGACACTACACCAATTGCATTAGCAACTACTGGGAAACACTAGTGTCCACAGCACACACTCACAGCACACACACAAACACAGAGTGCTTGACTATGTAATTTTAATATGCACTCATTTTCTTCAGTCATTGAGAAGAATGAAACCAACAGTTTTAAAATAAATTTGCATGAATGTTCAGTGATAAGAGTAATGCTGCTTTCTTTTCAACCTTTAACATTTATTTCCAGTTGTGGTCATAAGATAAATTTTGTTTCTGATTGGCAATATCATTTTCTCAACGCCTGCAATCCTTTCTGAAAAAAATTGCAGACTGTCCTTAAACTGGTGTCTTTTCATTGACTATGTCAGCAGATTCATTACCAGTAGCTACCTACTCACTGTTGGATTCTTTGTCCTCAAATTATCCATATTATCAAGGAATTTGGGACAGTATCATCATCCAATACTATTAAGAATGGATGCATGAACCATGCCAAAGTGTTCTATATATGTTCCATTTATAAAATTACAAATGCAAGTGACTCTTAATACAAAAAAAGGTTTGTGTCAGTAATTCATTTTAATAAGTTAACCAGAAAAACACTGCTAAAATAAGCAACTAAAACTGACTCACAAAACATTTATATTTGTTGTTAAATATTTTTCCCTACAAAATTACTTCAGTTTGCTATAGTAAAATTTATTTTGAAATTAAATCTCTTTTTTTAATAAATAAACCTTCCAATTATTATTTAAGATTTAATGGACATTTACAAATTTCAATGCATGAAAAGCTTGAACATTCAAATATACATTAATTTTATTAATCTATTAAAATTTTCCTAAACATAAAATTAAATATAATGAACAAGGAGAAGTTTGGGGGAAAACATTACAGATTTTTTAGTTTGCTTGGAGAGTACAAAAATACCCTTAAAATGTACCTACAGCTGTATTGCCTACAAACCAAGATAATCTTCATCCTAGGTAACTCTTCTAGACACTTAGCACTTTATTCAGTGGATTTAAACTTTTCGACTAGTTTTTGTCTGGAAAATATGTGGTAACATTGTATGAAATTATGATTAAATAATTTTCAAATTTATCATGATACTGGCTCAGTGGTTGTAAAGTTCTGCATAGTACTCAGAACATCTTTTCAGAACTTTGCAACTACCAAACCACAATAAATCAGAGGTACTAAATGTCTCTCCAGCAACTAACAACTACCCCATCCTACGTGAAGAAGAAGAAGCAGTAAGATCACTGAAATAAAGGAAGTCTGCAGGGGTGGACAACATCTCAGCAAAATGTTCCAAGCAAGAGGAGAAGAAATAATAAGTGCCTTCACAAAAATCTGCAAAAATATCTGGAAAAAAAAAAGAGTATGGCCATTGCCATGGACCCAATCACTGATCATCACTCTCCTCAAGAAAGCCAACTTGCAACAAAACCACTGTATAATCAGTCTTATGAACCATCCAAGCAAAGTCATGTTGAGGATACTGCTGAACAGACTAAAGCCACAAGATCATTGCTGAGGATAAAACGGGTTTCAGAGCATGACATGGCACAATAGAGCAGATCTTAAGGATATTTTGTGAGAAGTACCATGTCTTTGTAGATTTTAAGAAGGCATTTGACAAGGTATGGCATGCATCCGTGTGGGCGACCATGAGATGTACATCAATGCCAACCACATTACAGTAATAGAGCACTCCTATAACAAGGCCACCAGTGCAGTATACTTCAACGGCAACATAGGGGACTGTTCAGAACAACAGTTAGAGTCAAAGAAGGCTGTCTGCTCTCTCCCACATCTTTCAACACATCTTTCTGGAGAGAATCATGGCTGACGAGCTTGAAAACCATGAAAGGACAGCTATAATTGGAGAAACTAATCACCAACTTATCTTTTGCCGACAACATTGTTGGACAAACAGGAAATGAGCAAGAACTAGCTAGCTTAGTAGAGAGTCTGGACAGAACCTCTGCAACCTACGGCATTAAAATAAGTGTAGAGAAGACCAAAATGATGACCAACAACACCAAGGGCATCAGCATTGACACCAGGATCTAAGGTACGAAGCTAAAAACAGTCCACAGCTTCAAGTATTTTAAGTATTTGGGTGCAATAGTAACAGATCAAGGATCGAAGCCTAAAGTACTCTCCAGGATTGTGCAGACAACAGCAGCGCTGGCAAAACTGAACCCCATCTGCAGCAACAAGAACATTGCACTCAGTTCAAAGGTTAGACTGATGCTCATACTGGTGATCTCCATATTTCTCGACGCATGGGAATCAGCTGACTTAGAGGAAAGGATACAGGCCCCAGAGATGAGATGCTTCCAAAGACCATCAGCGTCTCAAAGACTATGTGAACAATGAAGAAATACGGCAGATAAGCCATTGGGCCTCACGAAGACCTCCTGACCACAGTGATGAAACACGTAAGCTGTATTAGTATGGGCATGTCTCAAGATCATCAGGACCTGCCAAGACAATTCTGCAAGGCACTATACAAGGAAAAAGAAAGAGATGCAGGCAGAGAAAGAGGTGAGCAGACAACATTCGGGAGTGGACAGACTTCACACTGAGTGACTCACTGAGAAAGACGGAAAATCGAGAGGAATGGAGAAAGCTGGTTGTTCGGTCTCACGCGGTGCCCCAACGGTCTACCAGACTACGGGACACATCATGACATGACGATGATGATGCTTCCGATGGAGATCACCAGTGAGAGCATCAGTCTGACACTTGAACAGTGCAAATAAGCGTACAAGGAAAGTAAATATCCAACGCAAATAAGCATAGATATACAATATACAAGGAAAATAATATTCCAAAGCAAATAAGCAAACAAGGAAAATAAATGACCATGGTAAATAAGCATACAAGAAAAAAAAAATGTCCACGGTAAATAAGCATGCAAGGAAAAATGTGGTCCGTGGCAAATAAGCATGCAAGGAAACATTAATGTTCATGGTAAATAAGCATGCAAGGAAAATAAAGTCCATGGTAAATAAGCCCTCAAGGAAAATAAACATCCAACGCAAATAAGTATACAAGGAAAACAATATTCCAAAGCAAATAAGCAAACGAGGAAACTAAATTTCCATAGCAAATAAGCATGCAAGGAAAATAAATGTCCTTGGTAAATAAGCGTGCAAAGAAAATAAATGTCCAACGCAAATTAGCATACAAGGAAAAATAAATGTCTATGGTAAATAAGCATACAAGAAAAAAAAATGTCCACGGTAAATAAGCATGCAAGGAAAAATGTGGTCCGTGGCAAATAAGCATGCAAGGAAACATTAATGTCCATGGTAAATAAGCATGCAAGAAAAATAAAGTCCATGGTAAATAAGCCCTCAAGGAAAAGTGTCCTTGGTAAATAAGCGTACAGGGAAAAATGATGTCCTTGATAAATAAGTATGCAAGGAAAAATAAATGTCCATGATAAATAAGCTTGCAAGGAATAATAATGTCCGTGGTAAATAAGTGTACAAGGAAAAATAATGTCCATGGTAAATAAGCATACAAAGGAAAATAAATGTCCAAAGCAACTAAGCATACAAGGAATATGAATGTCCATGGCAAATATGCATACAAGGAAACAAATGTCAAGACATTACTTAAACTTTGTTGACAGTAATGTTGTCCCTGATGAGGCAGTTAGTCCAATAAATCTGACCCCCAAAACTGTTGAAATTGGTGGATGATTTTGTTTATTTGATCACATCTGTTCATTATAATGTGAATCTGTGCTGCATGCAGATTAGACACTGTATCCTACTACAAAATTCAAAATGGCCTCAGGACATAGGGTTGTGTTATTCCACGTGGATTTATAAGTCACCAAACATAATTTAATCCGGAAATATTATGTACATATCACCAAATGGACCCTTTAATTGATGATAGATCAAGAGACACGAGGAATATCAATATCTTGTAGGTATATTTGTCTGCAAATGATTCTTTGATTTTATGAATAGTGCTATCAGACCCACAAATAGTCCATCAGTATCAACACACCTTTGGGGGTTTGATATCAGTATGATTATTTGATCGAGCACATTCTAATTCTGTATGCTTTCGATTATCCATTACTTTAGCCAGTCATGTATAGTGTGCTGCTAAATTTGATTGGAAAAGGTTTGGGTGACATTTATCAATGGATAAGAGTGATGTATTAAAAAACGTTAATGTAGAGATTACCTTGCCACATGTGCTGAATTGCATAATCTTGTCATTTAGGCTGTGAAGATAAAATTCTTCTAGAATGGCATAGGGTCAATTTAAAGTAAAAATTGTGCAAACTGATACCTATGAGGAGGTAAGGTTCCAAGGCATCTAATTCCAATTTTTTATACAGTCGTATTGAAATATGCCTTATATGAGTTACCTTTCTTTAGAAATTCCTCTCAATGAAGAATTGATAATTTTGACATACGCTACAACAAACTTGACGCCCGGTTCCGTTATGCAAAAATATTTGGGGGCCCCGAGTAGCCGAATGGTCTAAAGCGCTGTCCGTTACGGATCACTGCCATCTCACCTCTGCGTGAGTTCGAGTCTAAGATTCGGCGAATGTGGATATGTGAGAAAGCTTGTCAGTAGCTTCTCGTGGGTCGGTGGTTCTTTCTGCGGATTCTCCGGTTTCTTCCTCCGCCATTAATACTGCCGCCATGTATAGCCTATCGTGTGCTGAAACAATGGCGTTAAGCTCCAGAACAACAACAACAACAAAAATATTTGGTTTACTCAAGTCTTATCCTTCATCTTGCGTTTCAAGTGTCTAATTGGAAAATCTTGGGTGTATATTTCAACATGATTTTGGTTATAAAAAATTGGTTTCAAAATAAAATAGCAGACTAGAAAGGTTTACTTCGCTTGCAAAGACACATGTCAATCGCCCACTTAAAGAGTCAAAAACCGGTATTTGATTGGTTGAATGCCAGCGATGATGTCTTGTCGAAATTATCTTACCCAAAGATTCGAACCTTATGTTGTTTATGCAATCTTAATGCAGTAAATGCATGTACAACAATAATGCCAGTCTGACTGATCTTTTATGTACTATGTACTATAGCGATCTGCTCCAGTGGTTGTTGTGATGATGCTTGACATCACTAAAATGTTTGTTCGGTAATGCAAAAAGGTCACCTCTTTTTCCAAAGGACGAAAACTTGATGAATTCAGCATTTTTATTTATATTATAACATGTGAAAATACCGCTGAAAAAAGAGATATTAATTGATGATTCAATTAGAAAAGAACTACTTTATAGTTGGGGACTTCAACTGTTCAAATATAGGCTGCAACTCCAGGACATGTGAAGGAAATGGCAAGGTTAGTACAGACTATCAGTTTGTGGAAACAGACGGAGATTATTTCCTCTGTTAGCATGTAGTGGAATTGACAAATGACAATGTCACTGATGAGCCATCTAAAGTCGAGAATTAGAACTTAACTAAATGACTGACAACAAAACATGAAAAGGACATTGGTAACATTGTTAGAACAAACTCAGAGATAATCTGGCAGTATGTAAGATCCAAAACTAGAATTAAGACTGGTGTACGAGACTGGTATATAAACGAAAGTAGATCACAAACTATCCGCAGCCTCAGACAGAGAAAATGAAGAGGTACAAGCGAAATTCCTTTCATATTTTTTTACTATCAAATCAGAGAATAAACGGTTACTGGAATTGAATTGAAGCACATATACGTTATTTGTAAAGAGAATGACATTTTAGCAAAGAAGTTTAGGGATTAAAGACTTCAAAATCACCAATACACATTTGCGCACTGTGTAGAAAAGTTGATTACAAAACTTGGAAAGGCCCCGAGTAGCCAAGTGGTCTAAAGCGCTGTCCGTTACGGATCACTGCCATCTCACCTCTGTCTGCGTGGGTTCGAGTCTAGGATTCGGCGAATGTGGATATAAGAGAAGCTTGCCAATAGCCTCTCGTGGGTCGGTGGTTCTGTCCGGTGATTTCCAGGTTTCTTCCTGCACCATTATTACTGGCCGTGTGCTGAAAAATGGCGTTAAGCCCCACAACAACAACAACAACAACAACAACAACAAAACTTTGAAATTACACCTGTGTACCCAATAGCATTGCAATGGTATGCAAGATTACGTAATCATTTGTTAGAGCATCCTGAATTATACGCAGCTAGGTATATCTGTTGGCAGCGAACGGTTTGGATTCATTTGTTAACTTTAATTTAAGTACTAAATGTGCTATATAATAGACTGAAATATACATGATTGTGGTTTGATAAAAGCATTTGACGTAGTGCTACATAGAAGTAGAAGAAAGACATTCATACAGTGGGAATGTGTAACATTGGTGACTTATGAAACGTAGGTTCAAGCATTTCTTTCAGGGATATTAAAACAAACCATCAACTACATAGGAGTTGTAGTGAATGGAGACAAATCCGAATTTAAATGATTAAGTCAGAATATCAATCTTGTGTAATATGTGAGTATCTGCTCAAAGTCAAGACAGAATCTATTACAGAGTCTGTTTCCGTGCTTCAAGTCCCATCAGTAGACTTATGAAATTAATTTTAGGCAAAACGTTTATAACTTGATCGATAAAATTTCCGCGACCTGACGCATCCGAAGCGGATGCTCTAACCACTAGACCACGGAGTGGTCCGAATAAAGAGAATTAAAATAACAAAGTTTATATTGCCAAAAGTTATTTACTACTTTGATTGAGAAATGCTTTGAATATTTCGTGAATATTTGATAAACTACGATGATGATTACCTCTGAATGATGAAAACGGGGAGTAAAAGTTACTTCAAAAGGCTGAAAATGCATGTCGGCTAAATGAATACTTTCTTGATCAACATTCTGAAAAGCTTCCATTGCCATAGCTTTAGTAACTGCATAAGCAGGATATAAATCAGGAATTTTATTTTTCAATAGGATTTATTTCTGATCCAAAGAATGATTTCCGTTACAAGTGGATTAGCCACAACTTTATTTCCAGCTAGGTTATTGAAAAGTTATAAATGGAGACCCTTGGTTGCTTAAAGACTCCACTTTTAAGACTGTCACGGATCAAAACTAAGTCTGATTACAAATTTAAGCATTGGAGAGGAACATTAACAAAACCGCACTATACTCCTTTAATACGAACACTCTTATTAGAAGAAGAGACTTCTCAGACAAATTCAAAGTACCTGATAAAAATATTCTTAGCATCTCGTGTGTCCTTTACAATTTTAATAGGAATAGGATTGATAGAATCACAAATGAGTGATATAGAACCGTTCGGCAGGAATGGTTCATAATTCTCCATAATAAATTTAGACTGGAGTTTGTTTGACACCAACAAAGGTGTTGCTTCGATAAGTCTTGATTTTGTTGCATAGTTTTTAATTCGCAGAATCAGAAATAACGTGAATTTTCTTCTTGCAATGAGAACACATAGGAAGAGACAAAACCCTCTAATCAGTCGTATCTGCAACCCTTGTTCCTGTCCAATCTGGTTAGGTTCATTGCTGGAGGATAGGACAGCTAGTGGAATGTGAAGCTAGTGGAGTGTGAAGTGGTCTTTAACAGATGTTGTAAACCACTGTCTCGTATCTGAGTCATCTGTCTGCCCTCCTGGTTTCAACTGTCTACGTCATCTGTGGACCACGGTGAACCGCTTTCGGACAGGACAGAGTCGTTGTGCAGTCAACCGTGGCTGATGGGGCCAGGTCATTGACTCTTTCTGTTGCTGTGGAGCTCTACAGACTGTCACACATTGCGAACAACTGTCCACTGACAAAGTTCTCCGGTGGACTGCAGGCCCTGCAAATTGCTGACTATGACACTCTTAAATGGCTGAGCACTCACTGCACGCAATAAATACAGCAACTACAGTAGCAAGGAAAGTGGCTGGTTATCATAAGCCATCTTACTATGGACATGTTTTCATATTTTCGTGAGCTATGCTCTCGCTATATAGAAGGTACAGTAAACAGTAAGAAAAGTAGCAAGCTACCATCAGCAATCTTACTTCGGACATAATGTTATATTTCTTAGCATTCTACTTTCGTTATATACAGGCTATTGAACTTAAACTATGTAAAAATAAGAAGCGAAAACAATGAAGTTAGTAAGATCAACAAACTATTAATTTCTCGATTTTTAACAAATCAAAATTTAAGAAACGCTTACATTATGTAAATTAAATCCCAAATAATCCTAAAATTCATATCATATGTCCAAAAGTAGAGAATATTCTAAATGAATTATAAATTGTATTGCATGTCTTTATGTACTACAATAATGCAATCCAAACGGTCTTTGAACGAGTTCGCAATAGTTTCAAAATAATGTGTTAATCCAAAGTCGTGCGGTGGGATGGGGTGGGGTGCCAATGACTTAATTAAATAAACAATTCCTCTTGAAATATATCTGAACACTACTACAAACTCTGATCATGGACTCAGAATAATCTAAAGTAGGAATGAACTATTTGTTAATTAATTTTCTCATTAAATACACCCCCACGTGACATACGCTGCTAAAGAATGACTGGAAAACTATATTCAGCTAACTGGTAACCAGGGATAGACATTGAACATAAATTCTATTAAACAACTTGTTTACAACTTACAATCATCGATACAAAAATTCTAGTACACAATATAATAAAATATACTTAACACGAGGAGTAGCAACATTAGTCAATACAAAGTGGCAGGTTATCTTACAACTAACACGCTTTCATATCTTCGAGGGCCTTGCGATCGTTATATAGTAAACAAAGAAGCTAATAAAGCAATTCTGTTTATCATAAGCCATCTTTCTATTCTGAGCGTGTCAACAGTGGTGTACAGCATTTAAATGCTGCAAAATATAGTTAACATACAAATTAAAATCCCCATTTTTGCGAATTTCTTCTCATGACCGCTAATTCTTTTAACTTTAGTGATTTTTTCTTATCGTTCATAAAGTATATACTTTAAACATGTGCGAGAAAATATGATGATAAATTACATAAAGATTTGTTGTGCCGCATAGAAAGTTAGATGTAATAAAAAAGAAAAATAGAAAAGAAAATTAGATGTAAAAATAAAACAAAAGTTTTTTTTGACAGTCTTACGTTTTAATAAGTCAGCTTTTGTGGATCCTTGGTAGATTTTGTGAATTTCTTTTCAGGTGTACATGATCGTACTGGGCTTGATTTTGCTCCCAAAACAGGCATTTGGATTTTGAATTAGTTACCAAAGTAATTAAAAATCCACTGAGACTAGTTTTGCTGTTGTGTCTGCCTGCATCCGTTGGGTTTGTATTGGAAATAAAACAAGACAAACCTTATTCTGGGTGCTAACACGCAATGTATGATTTGGTGCTTGGTGGTTTTATAGAGTTACTTCTGAAAGTTACTTGGCTTGCCCATTGATGTACAATATATATCATGGCTGATTCGATGCTGGGTATTGAACTTGGCAGCAATATTGCAATGTGAAAAGTTATTGTGGAATTCTGAGATGTTGACAGTGGTGATGAGTAGAGTGAACTCTGGAAGAAATTAGTTTGCAAAGCTGTCCATCGGAATGTTGAACGGACGGCTACTGACTGATAGCAGATGGTCTGTTGTTGGAGCTTGATGTTTCTTCAACCGAGATAATTCTTTTTAGCCTGGGTCTTACAAATGTCACTAATGGATCTTAGATTCGACTTTTAAGTAACAAGAACTGACATGTTGAAAGTAAGGCTTTTTGAATGAACTATAACGTCGTTTGAAAGTAACGTAAATCAGGCTGAAAATGTTACCTAAACATGGCAAAAACTGTTAAACACAACTGTTTGTAATAATATAAGTTATAAAGTGTCAATTACTGAGGCGTCTGAATTGCTATCATGCTTTTCAGCGTATGTACTTAATCATTCGCATGTAACCGGCTGTAACATCAGTCAGTTGGCTAGTACTGGTTGCATATGATAATGTTCGACTTTTAGCTGGATGAAGTCAGTAATACGTCAATTGAAGTATGTACACTTTAAATGTACTTCGACTTTACTATAAGATATCTGTTTAAACTTGTCGAACACAAACTGCCATGGCTTTCTTTTATATTACAAGAAAGGAATGTGGACTACAGACAAGAACTGCTACTAAAACTGGTTGTATCTGTATTATTCCCTGTGCTTTTCATATCACAAATAACGCTGCTCACAGACTCGTTCCCATTCCACGCAGAGAAACTTCTGTCCCGTATGGTGGAGATCGTATGGTCTCTGTATTTCGATTGCCACTTCCGATTTAGTTGACCCCTCTTACACATAACCACGGCCTTGAACTGATTCCGGAATTTTTTCCCAGTTAGACAATATAGATAAAAGTTTACAGACTGATGAAAATCAGATAGAACGAAAACGATTTGGTAGAGAAGAGAATACAACGCTATTTGGTAGTTTGATTGTTTCCAGTTCCACGTGTCCTTCAGGATAAAGAAGATGCAGTTTGGTAGGGTCAAGATGAAAAACACTACACAAAGAGTAATTAACATGATTGTAATTTGTCTTTCCTGTCGACTTCTCTCCTTCATTCCACCAATCCGAATATTAGTCAAATCACGGTGTTTTTTACGTGCCTTTCGTAGTCCGTAAATTATCATTCCATTCAAAACTGCAATGATCACGATTGGGGAAATAGAATATGAAGTTCCATCGATCCAATACCAGATTCGGTCTATGAATGTGGTGTATTCGGGTCTAGCCGCACAAGAATGTTTTTGGACAGGGTCAGAAATTTCTTGGAAAGTCCAGACGAAATGCAAATTTAAACCAAATATGAGAATGGCGAGGACTATAATTTCTATTATTGTCGTGGTTTTAGAGCAAAGTTTACTAACTTTTAAAGGGAACCATATGGCAATGCAGCGTTCCGTTGTCATTGCAACAAGTATCCAGTTGGAATATTGCTGTGTCCATGAACCAAATGTGTAGAAAAATCCGCACATGAAGTCCCCAATTTGAATGCCAGACAATGTTATTTGCAGGTACAACAGTTTCCAAATGAGAGCTGTTCCATCCACGACTGCTAGCACACACATAAATATCGCAGACGACAAAAAAGGACGCATTGTTGTCATGGTTACTAGTGTTGCTATACTACCAAATAAACCAAGGATAAGAAGGATGTATAAATAGTATCTATTAATCAAAACAGCAACTTTGTATTCTAAATACTGTTCAACAGAAGTTTCCCCAGTTGTTGACATCATTGTGGCATTCATGTAGTTCCATACGCCAGTGGACATTGGAAAGGAAATTTCGATAGGAAAAGCCTCAGTTGTGGGGGAAACATAAGAAAATTCCATATTTTCTCTTCTGTGGCGATCAACTTTGTAGATACTCTAAAATAAAGAGAAAGGTGGAGTTTAGAAAATTTTATATATATATATATATATATATATATATATATATATATATATATATATATATATATATATATATATATATATATATATATATAAAACATCAGTTAGCTTTCTGAAATAATGTGCGTCTTTGCCGATAAGTACTCTTCAATGTTCAATAATCAGTGGAGTCTGTTTTGATGATAATTGCAACATCACAGATCTTTCAGTAAACAGAAATACCTTTTAAAGTTAATATGGTGGATATATATTGTAAGACGCATGTAATCTAAACGCAGATAATGAAAGTTCACCTTTAGACCGAGTGAATAAACTATATGCAAGTTTGAATGAGATAGTTTCACCCATATTTTCAAGGGTCTTGCGACAATTTGTGGTCAGTTCATGGGTTAATTCGCATTAACATAATAAATACGTCTCCATTAACTTCACACTTGTATGTTTTTCATGCAACACATTGGTACGATTTATCAGTCAGCAATTCTAAGCAGTAGATAGGTATTTTAGGCCACGTAAAAACAGAATATCCCAGTAAATCGTTTATACTAAGAATTTTAACAGCAACCATTTTACAAAGCTAATCGTTGCTATTGTAACATCCCGCGAGTACAGTTCAATTATGTTAACACTTGTACTTTTTGCTGGAGTTATTGTTCGTTTGAGAAATACCTTTCAAACACCGATTCCCCATTGTCAAAACAATAACGGAAGAATCAAACAAAATATGTCAACGAAAGCGTAGATAAAACAGTACATTTCCTAGGTTTGCTACGTTACCCACAGCTGCAAAAAAAAAAAAAAATAGTCACAAACGTTATACGTGTCAGATAACCAACCATATAGCAAATAATGCTTTAAGTCGTTATGTAAGCTGTAAGAGTCGGCAACAGACAGTTTATACCACGCTAAAGGATGAAACAAAACAACATTAATCTTTTATAATTACAATTCTTTATAATTTGACCGATTCTTTTATATTTATTTTGCTTTTCAAAGAATATTTCGTATGACTTTTAAAGCCTTATTTAAGCGTATAAATTCTTGTCAAAGAGTACAGTCTTTACATGGGTATCTGATGAATCAAGTAGATAGGTGGAAATAAAACATGTTGAAATCTATAAAAGTCTTTGCATGAGGCACACATACAAAAGCATGATACTGTATTTTAGGAGTTTATCTATTTGGAAAGCAAGAAAATCAAATGCACCGATTTAATTTATGGTAAATTTACAGTATTAGATTTTTTTTTAAAAAAAAGTGACGTCTGAATTATAGGACAACATTCTTATAATTAAAGACTATAATAGATTCCAACCATGCCGAGACAGAAAACTCTTCTATTAATAAGTATAGTAGAATTACGTTTATTGACACTAGTGACATTTTTTCACGGGCAAAGTTTTTAAACTTATACCAAAGATGAGTGGTAATTAAATTATAGTGTTCTATGGATTAAGGTCCAAACTTTATTGATTCAAAACGAATTAAAGCAGCAGAGGGGTTGAACAGACCGCTTTTTAGAACAACCCATTTGTGAAAAGAAAACCTCGTACGAAAATGAACAGACAAGCGTCAATAACGCCAAACCGAGAAATCTACCCACCCGGGTTACACTAAATCAATGCCTCTACAGGGTTATTTTCCTCTCGACACATGCGTTTCAAATTTATTTACCAACAGTGGATATTCACTGTTGGTCTTCACCCTCTCTGCTGCTGCAACGTAGCGGTCAGGTGGCGTAATTAAACCATTATTATATCAATAATAATGATCAATCCTACGCTAACCAGGCAATCTTGCACAGCTAAACTGGCGCGACTAGAGACAATTAAGAAATATCTCTCCGTCAGTGATTCTATGAGAAGTCTTCTATGGAATTTATAATGCAGAACAGTTATTTAAAACAATTGTCGAATCAACCAAGAAAAAATGTTTCAGCAACTGATGCAGTACAAAGTACTATTGAGATACTGCCTGTTAATATTGTTGGCCGTCTTTAAGCAACTCGACCACCACCCTGGCAACCTGCTCATCCACAACGTGAAGTTTAACCACAATCTGAAGATGAGCAATTGCCTCCGCCAAAAGTTAGAACTAACATTATAGATGAATTTACTCCGGAAGGTATTGTCGTCACCAGTACCCCAGGCCAATTAGTTAATATTTCCGTGTTTGGATATAGTAACAGAGACCTGTATGTAAAATCTGAATAAGCTAAAACTCTTAAATCTGACAATTGGGTTAGGGATGTATATCCCGACGCTGCTAATACTCTGCTGATCAGATCTGAATCTAATCAGTTTAACATTTTTAACCAGACAGTAGGTGAGTATATTGAATAAGTAGAACAAGAAAGGACACGAAAAGTAAAGGAAATGAATTTGCAGCTTAAAAACTAAACAAGAAAGAAAATCATCCTTAACAACAAGTTAAAGTAGAAGAACCAGCTGGAAGTGGTCTGTCCAACGCAAGCGATTGGGTTACTCGAGGATTTGGCCTTGATAAACTTTGTCCTAATAACGTCCTTTCCGATGTTAATAGGCTAGATATTCTGACTGACGGAAGATAAGCCGACAATAATTCCCCAGAAAGTCATGAATGAAGCAGCCGTTAGTTACTGGCAGTATCATGGACATCAATATTTATCTTTCCATTTTTGATGAAATCGTTGATGATTACTTCAGTGATTGAAGTAACTAGATCAGTGACAAGAAAAAAAAGATCATATATAATGTTCATCCTGGACCTGAAATGATCACTGTGATACATTTGCGATTACCAACATATACATCATTCTACCGGGCTGGGCTTGGTGATGTTCAAGGTCTATTCAGAAGGATAGCCCTAAAAGCAATACCAATTGAAAAGCAATTGGCTATAAAAACTATTGACGCTGTTCTTGATAAAGTTATTGGTGCTGATGGTGATGTTTTTCGGAATATAACTGCAAATCTTTTAGTGGGTTATCTTGGTTCAGCGCCAATAAATTTATAGTTTTTCAAAACATCTGACGATATAATTCTCAAATACAAAATCATATGGCATTTCACCAACTTGGGATTAGTGACGTTTCATTTGTGGATAAATGGACATCAAGAACAGTAAGAACAAGTGTTGCTGAAGTTTGAAGACAATCACGTTGCACGTGGTTGTTATCGGTGACAATATTCACGCGGCGTGATCATAATGTGGATTCCGGTCTGCAGATATCTTAGCGGGATTTCTCAATGTTGTATTTGATCTACTACTTCTCTCTGGAACACCTAGACTTGTTAAGACAGTCATAGGTTGATATACATTTCGAGCTCGAGTGCACTGCCAGCCGGTATTACTGGTTATCAAGTAATTGATGTCATACTCTCAGAGAAAACAATGTTGCTTGGAGGTGTTACTCTAACTCCTAGACAGATTACAAAGCTACAATCAGCATTTAAAAGATTTCTGGAATCGAAATATTGCTGAAATCAGCAGCGTTGCAGGTTTCAAATAAGCTATTACTGACAGAACGTCAACTCAAGCACTTAAATGAGTTACATATCGGCTCGTTCAAAATAACCTAAAAAAAAGAGTAAAGACAGCAAGCTTTGTAAATTTTAACAAAAAATAATTTATTTTCCTAGAAAACATGAAATAGTGTGAATAGGTTAAACAAGACTTACGGTTTACAGAAATGATCCAAAACGATTGTTCAAAATAGGAATACAAATCCTGTAAAAAGTTCTAAACACAGTCTGAAGTGTCTGAAGTTTCAGTCCAAAATGGCAGAAGACCACATGAAACGAAGAATAACAGAAAATTCCAGTATTTTCACAATACAGTACAGTTTGTGTTATTCCATTCCAATTTAGAATGTTTTCGGGAAAATGTCTTTGTCCAAATCAATAAAGTTGTTTTCCAGGAAAATAGTTATTCAGAAGAAACAAAGTAAAATTAGCTCCTCTAACAAAACATGTTGTTCTACGTAGATATAAGAACAGACAACTTCTTCTAGCACAAAAATACCTTTTTAAGATAATAGAAGTTGTATAATTCTGACTTTACGACTCTACGACTGTATGACTCTACTACGACTGTCTGTCCGTGACTGTACGCCTTACAAAAATCTCAAACATATAAATGAAATTAATACGTTGTTTGAATTGCACGCGCACGAGGACACATGCAATTTCGTAATACTTCTGAACATTAGGAAAGCCTGACCGAGAAACAGCCAATCGTTTTCATAGCTATTCCTGAATGGTTTTTTTTGTATGAATTTGTTATCATACACATCAAGTGCTCACATGAGTCACATATACGACTCAAGTAAACACTGTTTTTCAAAAACATATTAGACTGATATTAATATAATTATATTAATAATTACATTTAATGAAATAAAAAGATATTTATACAGAATTGATTCCTTAACACACACAGGGTCGTAACAAATGTCTCCATACGATCAGCGACTGGTGTTAGACTTGGTCTGAGACTGATCAGTACATCTCACTAGACGCAAAAGAGTTCGAGCTTCCCATGTCCAATTTAGATTTACGTGATGCTATTAAGTATTAGGTATTAGGTATCATTCGATGATATTAACAAATGAGCGAAGAACTGCGCCAGTCGTTCGCCCACTATATAAACAAGTATTCCCCCGTTAGCGATTATCTGAGGGATGAAAACATCATTAAGCAAATAGGGTACGTTACATTGGACCGCTACTCTTCATCAAAGTATTATGCATGTGGTGATTGAAGCCAGCAATGAATATTAAACGAATTGCACCAGATACTCATATATACAGTTATTCCGGAACAAATGAGCTACATCTGCTAACTTCCTGGATTTAACGACGACGAACTGAATAGAAAGGTCAACGACATTATCGATTAAAAATATCCAAAAAAATCATTGAATCATGGAGAAAAACATCGCCTCCTTTGAATATTACCAAACATAACAATGATGCAGACGGCGATGGTCGTCATGTATGAAAAGCTGTTGTAAATATCGCATCAAATATCGCAGTCAATCTGGTGTGTAATGCTATCGATATATATATATATATATATATATATATATATATATATATATATATATATATATATATATATATATATATATATATATATATATATATATATATATATATATATCGATAGCATTACACACCAGATTGACTGCGATATTTGATGCGATATTTATATATATTACTATCCCCGGTGACTACAACGTCACTAGGACAAAAACGAATGAAACGTGTCCTCGATTATACACAAAGTAGGTTGCAAACATTCCACAATACTTCCTGATATGATCAGGTATCAATGAAACACGCACTATTATTCGTCGTTAAAACTTTTACTTTTACAACCTGGCTGATAACAATCATATATAATTTTTTTCAACTCTATTACACACGCACTCAGTCTTTTTTTGTTTCATATTCTTGAGGCAAATCTGATTTAATTTTCGCAATAGCCTTTGAGAGTGGAATGAATTGCTCAACTTGTGTATCATCACTATAGCTATTGTTTCATTGCTTGTTTGAGTAATTTAATAAACTTGTATTTGGCTGCTAGTATGTATCTTCTTACATATTTTTTTTCTTGTAATATTTCAAAATCATTTGTGATTTTTTTTTTCAGGATCAAGTTGATCAAGAAATATACCTCTACGTCTGGCACATTCAAGGTCATTGCCAGGAGCGGAGGTTGGGTCATGTAATTTAACAACAGAGAAAAATGTAATTGTAGATCGAAAAAATGTTAACCTATCAGATGGGTCCTAACTAGGCACAATTGTGAGCTACACATATGGTGACTCATCAGAATTTACTCATTTAAGGTCTTCAATGTTAGCGTATGTTTGGATAAACTTATTATGGATAATAAACTGATTTTCTAATAATCTGTCAGAGTCCCACAAATTCATTTTATATCAGTAAAATAAATGCAGGATTGCTAAATGAATCACAGATCGGCGATGTGTAAGTGTATCAACGAGCAAGTGTAGAGTAAGAAAATAAAATATACTTAGTTAAAAAAAATCTGCTGATTACAACCCCCAAACTATCTGGTGAGATATATTACAAGAATAGTCAAATGCCACAAACATCATCAGCACTATCAGTATTTGATTCTGTGGCCAGACATAAAACCATTTATGTCAATGGACTTGTTGGTTCTGGTAGAACAACAAGTGCGATTGAATTATTTCGGAATCTTGAAATGATTGTGCTAACTCCGACGCACAGACTCGCCAGAGAGATCAAAGAAAGAGGGGTTAAGTGTCACGCTAATCAGTTGTTTTTTTTCGATGGAAGGGAGATGCTTGGACACCTGAACGAATGTGTGAGAAATATATTCATAAGATCATTATCTGGGATGAGATATGTAGGGTATCTGTTGACGAATTAAAATTGTTCTTGTTTGGTTATTGAATCGGAATCCTGTTATCATGTGCGGCGATTATGGTCAACCACCACCTTTTTTGGCCTATCTCCGTATTGCTGGCTGAAAGAATTTTTAGATTACTATGAGGAATATTTGATGATTACCGTACACTTGGTTCGATGCTTTGGGAGTTCAAGAAATTATCAGACTGAAGCCAGATAAGATTCAATGTGATTTGATGTTTAAGGTAATTTCAGAGACTGCGATCAGTGATGTTTGGAAATTTGGAGGCCTGTATATCTGTTTGTCGAATCCAGGATAATAGTTCGTTATTCACTTCAGCAACACTTAATTCTATTATGTAAAGAAAAATTCTCAGATCTACCCGTACCATGTGTATTATCACCCAGCAGATAAATATAAATGAAATTCAGGACGCTGCACAGAGTCAAGGAAGAAACAAAAGTTCATTCTTAATGATATTGTTGTTGTTTATGTGGATGTTTTTGAGAACACTTTAACGCTGAATACATCTCCATGGACTATAACTATTAATTTATCAGAGGGATTAACTATTTCGGATACTAATATTTAGATTGTTGATGATCGTATCGAATAGACAAATCTAGTTTATCAAGCAGTATCTCGACTCAGAAGAATCTCTCATGGTTATCATAGACTGCGCAGTGAATAATAATTAAGCTCAGGAAATCAACGCATCGTTGTTACATGATGTAGAAAGGACAACATTAGCTGGTTATCAGCGGAGTCACAAAAGTTAAACGGGACTTCCATCTTGATGTTAAGTTTATTCTGACTCTGAAACAACTACAAAATAATCACTGTGCTTGCCATAACAGTAATGTTGTGGCGCATTCTCCTAATGACCTACGACAATTTACCGTGAACAAAATTAATAGTTATGTGGGCCACACAAGCGAAAATGTGATGCTGGCATGTCTTAAGTGTAATCGACGTCCAAGAGCTGGTATTCTGCTAATGAATCAACTTTAACAGAAGTAAGTCTTTACAAGAGTGAAGGTTGTGGCAGTTGTGCATCTTCAGGAATTACTTGTAATTGTTCACTTACAAATCCACATCGAGAAGTTGAATCTAATTTGTAGATTAAAGGTTTACCCGTGGATCACATCACGCGCTAAATTTTATGTGTGATTACACTCCAGACTGGGTCAATCGATTTCTCAAGCTACCCTGACTCATAGGTATCTGACAGTCACATTACCTAGTACTGGCTGTTTTGAGAAAGAGTCATGTGGCCGACGTTCACGATCGGTCATGGTATGTGTTTCTTCGATATTGCATTGATGGGGCCATAGAAATTCCACCAGTAATTGTATTACAAAACTCAGCTGTCCCACTTGGTAGTCTTGCAACCCATTAACGAGATTTCTTGTCCGCCTAAACTTTTCTCAGAAATAATTTCCTGCGTATATTGATATCCAAACGATCGCCCAGCAAGTGTTCGATTAAATTGCTCAACGATTGCCTGATCGTGATGAATTGCGGTATGACCTCGTACGATTTTGACTTTATGTTGTTGCATCAGCGAAGTTATTACACCAATAAATTATTTTCCAGGACCAACCTGTAGCAACTGTGGCCATCACAACCAGCCACATTGATAAATTTGTTCAAATTTCAGTTGTTGTCTTCGTTGATAGTGATTTTGCTTCTTTATATCTGCTTACAACGTCAACGACAGTCAACGCCTTTTTAGATATTGATAGATATATTTGTCATGTCGACTGTCCCGCTAATCTTCAGCAACAGAACGTTCAGCAAATTTACTAATCGCTGCTCTACCCCATTCGATATCCTCTTGAGCTATAACAAATCGACTTCCTATTATATTTATCTATTATACTCCTAGTACTAGTTTTACCTTTCATCGCAGATATTACCCAAAACTAGATAGTGATTCTCGGAGAGATTTATGTTTTACAGACTTTAGAGTGTGAATCAACTTAACGTCTGCAATATGTTGTGGTAGATCTGGATTTTTATACGCGACTTTATGAACGTGGCACACTTGATAAATAGCATTTATTAGATACTCTCCAGATCTTGGTTGATCTTTCTTGTCAAGTCGGATATCAAATCGGGTTCCAGGACCACAATACTAAATTATCGCCAGGAAACTTAGCCTATGAAGCCCCACTAACTTTTCCCAGTCAAGCAGCGATATTTCCGCCTGTTGCATGAGATATAAATTTGTATTTTTGTACCACATTTCACACACTTGCCTGTAAATTAACGCTTTTTATTATTCGTCGTTATTGTCTTTAATCCACTGATATTGGTGGGTGATCGGCACCTAACACAAGATATAACCATATAATTATTATATATTCATACAACATGAATGTCATCGATTTAACAGCGATAGGAGAGCGAGAGCCAATCAGATATCATCTAGCGCTACCAAATTCTATCAGAGTAATTATCATAGGCCCATCAGGGTCTGATATAATGAAATGACTCAAGTGGGATAAGTTGCATTTGGTGGCACTATCTGTAGATGATAAGAGATACTACGACGTGCTTAAAGACTGGAATGAAAACGCAAAGTCGTTGAACGAGGACGGCAATGATATCATTGATTTATCACCGACACAATGATGCGCCGTTGACAGATGATGTCAACAGGAAAATCGACAATCTCTTAGTATACAAATATGATACAATCAAATCCAGTTCGGATATTTTACCGAGGAAAACAAAATAAACGATATAAAATATGTTACTTAGCGATATGAGCAAATATCTAAAGTGATTAGAGATAACTGCAATCTTCTGGTTGCCTCTAATGGTGTTGATATCCAGAAAAAAACATCCACCAGACATGGTCTTCAGGTGATATGAATATGATTAAGTTTAAAAGCTTTTCTCCAAACCGTAGGCAATTCCTCATGGACTTATAACCATAAGTTTATATGATCATCGGTCGCGATAAAATGTTTGGTTGAGAGACCTCTCACCTGACCTCTACATTTTTACCACACACAGCAGCAGAGAGGGTGACTACAAATAGTGAATGTTCCGGGTCGGTAAATAAATCTGACACGCAAGCGTCTAGAGAAAAGTAACTCCATGAAGGCCTCGGTTTATGCAATACGGTTATAGGTCTCATTTTAGTGATATTGACGCTTGTCTGTTCATTTTAGTAGATTTAATTTTTACAAATGGACTGCACTAAAAGTGGTCTCTTCAACACCTCTGATGTTACTAATCTGAGAGGAAAGTTTGGAAAAAAGCAAAATTACGTGAACAAAAAAAAATTCAAAATTTTAAAGCCTACAAGGGCTTCTTGCTTAATCATATAAAACACTGTTATTATTGAGATTATCAGGCGATGCAATTATGAGATGCACAATAACAAATAGCTTTAGTTTGTGTATGATGACCGACAGGCATTGTTTGGGTTGACATGGTAACTCATTACAGACGCGTGAGTACTGTGCTGCACCTTTCTTGATCTGCTCTTATGGTATAATTTGATTAAAGCACATCACCTTAAATGATATCCTTGCATAGATAAAAGAGAAATGATGTTCAATAGCATCAAAAGTTTGTTTTTTTATTCAATATATCTGTGATTTCTTCCTTAATTTCTTTGTGAAAAAACATTGTTTTCGCCACCCTATTGCACATATGTTGTTGCCTACTTAATTTTTACTTTTAGATAAGAACTCGTACTGTTATTTAAAAATGTATACCACTAAAAACGTCATTGGTTAGGTTATTTTTTTTATTCATCTTCAAGATTGCTAGAATCATCAGTGATAAACAAAATGAATAATCCATTGATAAACGTCAACCAATAGCTCTAACCACTTATCCAACATATCGTTGGGAAATCTATCACTGTTTTCTCTTTGCATAACCATTTCCTATTGTAAGTCTTCTTGTTTTAAAACGTTGGGCGGAGAATGCCGTTGTAGCTCTGAACTGTTGTTGGAGTCAGACAATATGAAACTCAGTGTGTATATAGTATTTCCAAAATAATATATTTGTGTGATTTCTTTTTTGTAAAGAAAATAAATGCTTTTGTATATTTCTAAGAAATGATTGCTTTTATCTGATGGTTTGGTATTTTTCTTAGCGTCAGACTCAGAATAAAAATACAGTTTTTGAGCATCCATATTTTCTTTACTCTTTATATGTATAAACGTGGCCAGATTTAAAAGCACAATAGTGTTCCGAATGAATTCCTATCTTTAATGTACTGATGTAGAATAATCTGTAAGTGTTGGTGTGCTAATAGTCTTGATTTATCATAATGAGGTTATCCATAATTTCTCTTAAAAAATTCAACAACAATTCAAAAATAGCCATTAGGAACATATTATTGATCACTTAATAACTACAGTTAATAGTCTAAAAAATGATTCCTATTAAATAAATATGAACGCATTTGAAGTTAAAGATAGGAAGAATTAATTCTGATGTAAACAACTTTAATATAAAACCTAAGACACAATATAACAACCAGGAAAGTTTATTTCAAGAACATTCACATTGAAAAGCACGGTTATGTCTTTTACGAAACCTTTAGGAAAGAACACGGCACATATCAAATGTCCGAAACTCAGATCCAATTAAACATATTTACCATAAAGTATTAATTGTGTTACGATATAATCTACATAGACAAAGGTTAGTTGCGTAACACATTGTTTACAAAATTACCCTTGCAGTCAATAATCAAGAAGAAAGCCAACACGCAATACAAATAAAATGTACATAAGACATACTAAGTAGAAAGACTTTCAAGCTAAAGATTTAAATTTACTTTTCTAATTTCTTCATTTTTTCTTCGTTGAATGAGTATTCTTATGGTTACCAAGACTTTTTGTTATTGATTAGATTGATTGTTTTCCATTAATTTCTCCATGCTGCCGTTCAGAATCAAACCAGTTAGGCCATAGGAGAAGTAAGTTTGTCTGTTTTGTTTTTTTTTGTTTAAAATCCAATTTTGTCTCATACGAGCACTCCTAAATCTTAAATTAGTTCAACTTTTAGGAATAAAGTTTCTGATAAGACCGATCAGAAATCCGTAACTCTTCCTGCGTGCACCTATATCAAGAAGAAAGGGTGCGTTATTTCGGATTACTTCAGACTGAAAATTAAGCAACAGAATCAATGCAGACCTATTATAAATGCTCTTATTTCCAAGATATCAAGGTCACGGTCATGTATTGAAAGCAATACCTTTGTTAACTCATATTACCCCTGTCTATTTTATTATGCGAATCATGAACCATCATATCAAAGGGTTATATGTCACCTTATTAGTGATTCTGCCAATTCTGTCCCTATTACAATTCAATTTGACAGAGGAGCTTCTCAGATTCTTTTATTATGAGTACATTACCATTTACTGACTACGAAGTTCATGAGGAAATAATCCCATACCTGACACATTTGTTGGTTATCTTTCTGAGGAGGTATAATTTGCTCTTAGTATTGATGAATCAAGATGTATTGATCACAAGAATAATTTTTTCACTACTCATTCTCTTTATTCTAAAGGTAACCACTTGTTTTTTAACAAGAAAAAAAGATTCTGAGATCTCTTGTTTGTTTCAGAGAGCTATTAGCAAAACACAAGCCATACATCATGTACCTGTTTGTTATTCAACTAAAAAAGAGATTATTGTCATTTTATAATTCGCTGTAAAATTTATGATGATATAAGGAAAGAAAATGACACAGAATATTACCAGAGTATATCTATTATGTAACAATATTTTGTTTGTCTCATGAAGCTGAAAGTTTCTTCTACCATTGGAAATTAAGCATTATAAATTTAAAACCCATATGAATAAGCTAAATTAATGAGAATTTAATTCCATCTTTATGTATGTATGTATGTATGTATGTATGTATGTATGTATGTATGTATGTATGTATGTATGTATGTATGTAGGTATGTATGTATGTATGTATGTATGTATGTATGTATGTATGTATGTATGTATGTATGTATGTATGTATGTATGTATGTATGTATGTATGTATGTATGTATGTATGTATGTATGTATGTATGTATGTAGGCAGGTTGGTAGGCAGGTATGTAGTCAGTTAGGTAGGTAGGTATGGACGCACGCATCCACGGATTACGTACGTACGTACGTAGGACAAACGGACGGATGGATGGATACATGTATGCATGTATGTATTTGCTTTTAAAATGATCTTTCACCAGGCTCATTCCATTCCCTGATTGCTTTGGTTTTTTTATTGTTCTGACTGACTTGTACATATTGCTATTTTAATTTTGAGGTGATGATATGCATTTTTACAATTTTGTTATATGTGAAACTTATTTTAGATATGTTCTTATTTTAGGATACTTTTCTGATGCTATAAAAATGTATCCTATTTTACGCTCTCTAACCATTTATACGGCTAAGAGTCAATAAACTTGTAATTTTTAAAATGTTAAATTTATCATGGTTCTCATTCAGATTTACATTTTTTGAAAGAAAAAACTACATAAAGGATATAAAATCAAAAGCAGAATGCCATAATCCACAAAAGCCATATACTTATATACACTTTGTAAAATAGTGGCACATTAAAATATCCCATTATAATCACATGTTCTAAAACTGTAAAGATAAAAAGTTCCTAGCTCTTTAGCACGGTATATCCTTCTAAACAAAAGTAAATATTTACTCTTATAAGATAAAATACTAAAGTTTTTAATGTTAAAATTCTTTAAAAGTAGGCAAATTAAAGAGAAAATATAAAGCTCAGAATTCTTAAACATATGATCTACATTTATCATATAAAACGCATTCTTTATTTAAAATTCAAGGAAGAAGGAGAGAAAAATAAAACAGAAAATAAGACAGGTAAAAGTACCTTTCAGACAGTGCCTCTTAAACTTGTCCCTTCTTATTTATCCCGTGTCTTCTCTTGACTAATTTTCAAACGACAAATATGCATTCTCATTAGATTATTAAATCCATAATTTTACGATTCTAGCCGTGAGGAAATTAATCTCTGCTGAATTGATAACTGATATTGACTATTTAATCCTTTAATTATATACATGCAACTCTTTCTCTCAGATAAAAATATAAGTTTCATGTCATTTACTTTGATATTATGAGTAATAGATTGGAAATTGATTTGAGATATTATATTACAAAGTGAAGTCGCCATTAGTAAACAGGAAAATCAATATAATTATGTGGATGCATAATTAAAATGATGTGTAACTTGTCTGCGTAATTGTACGTGGAATATCAAATCATGGATAAATTGTATACATTCCAATGTGGGTGGTAGCATGATTCATTAAACACGAAGGACGTGCCATTTCTTCTTACGTGATGCGTTATATGAAGGCATGTTAGGAGTGTACCTAAAACGAATTTTATAATTTTTTAGGTCCTAATTTATTGTCGAAAAACACATTATATGACATTTGTAAAAGGGCTGTATGTTCAAAAAGTACACAAAATCCATTCTTATTCAAAAGCATGTTAATTAGATGAAGAGTACAAAAAAACATGTATTCTTTTTTTTCAGTAGTGAATGTTGTCGTTGCTAAATGTCGAAGTGCTCAAATGTCTCAAGTGCTCAAATTTCGTCAATGTTTGGAGAATTACCGTTACTAAGAACCTCTGTGTTTAAGTGTTGCCAAAACTAGTAACTTAATTTTAACGTCATTTCAAATAATGTTTTGATCAAGTTGATCCGTTGGTAGGATTAGAAACACTCTTACCATTAAACCATTATCTATTTTTGTGATAACTTTTTCTACCGTTGCATGTTGTAACACTTGAGTATGTTAAAGTTGAAACCAAGATTAAATTAAAAGATGCCCTATCTGGTATGAAGTGCTCTATATAACCTGTTCCCACAATTGTGATAGATTGATAAATCTGCTACGATAACGATATTTTTATTCTGACTGATGTTCACGGAGAGACATAGGTACGTATTTTCTTGGGATGTAAGCCTAATATGGCCTGCAAAGTGTTTGGGGCAATTTAACACATAGATGACATGTATACAAGCCCATCTTCACCTATTAAACATTCAAATTAAGATCTTATATACATCATATGAGCATTATTTTCAAGACCTAAAAGAGGAATGCGACTGAATACTCTGATGAACAGAACTAAATATTTTCAAATCAAGATTAATTTGTACAAATTAGGGTTACGCGGCAAAGAAACACATTAAAAGTGTTGCTTATAAATCATACAACGTATTATAGTATTCACAAAACCTTGTTAAAGATATCCTTTGATCATCATCATTTATTTTTTGGTGAGCTAGCTGGATTGGATTGAATTGTATATTCAGTGATGGTAAAGGTAAAAATTATTTTTCACATAGGTTCAACTTTGAGTGTCATTTTGGAATGATTAAAAACGGACTTGTAGTTGACTTCGCAGATGGAAATCTTCACAATAATAATTTATCGAATCTGAGTCAGAATTCTATATCTAAAAATACAGGAAGGTGTAAAACATTCATAGCGAGCTATTAAATCCACAAATGCAGAAACAGGCCAGGAAATGACTTTCCCCATCAAAAAACTCAGCGGCCAGATAATTTGGCATAAATCCACGATCAGTACATGTTGTGGCAAATAAAACACAAATTTGCATATTAAATAACATACAACAAGCAGATAATGTTTGAATAGTCAAGTAACTTTTCAAAACTGTATATAATTCGTCCTAACGACATATGTTGCTTTATTAAGATTTATGTAAGCTCAAATTATATCCCAGAAATTTCATCGACTGTCAATTTTGCCAAGGTCTCTGTTTAGCCATTGCTACAGTTACAGACCCAACTTTACTGTCACTGCTCTCACTTTAGCTTTCGACAGAATCAGATAATATGATCTATTTCAATCGCATCACACGATTGTCTATCATTTTTTTTTCGTACTCGTGAGACATTGTTATCCTTATATTTTCTATTGAACGAGTAGGAAGTGCAAATAGCTTTACTTGTGTGTCGTTTACCATTGCCAAGTATTCTGAATCGGTAATTGGAAGTTAATGTGAATTTTGTTGTAATGATTCAAAGTCACACATAATCTTTTGGGGATCTAGATTATCAGATATCTGTATTCCGTCAT
This sequence comes from Potamilus streckersoni, assembly GCA_016746295.1. Classification (NCBI taxonomy): domain Eukaryota; kingdom Metazoa; phylum Mollusca; class Bivalvia; order Unionida; family Unionidae; genus Potamilus; species Potamilus streckersoni. Next base: position 2,636,342 of record JAEAOA010001023.1, read on the forward strand.
GTTTTGTTTTTATTACCAGAAATAACATCAACAATGATTTCATTGTTCATTATATATATATATATATATATATATATATATATATATATATATATATATATATATATATATATATATATATATATATTTATATATATAATTTATGAACTATACATAGATGGTATGAGATGGTGTGATTTATGAACTATGTACAAATGATATGATTTGTGATCTATAAAACGGACGGCACAAACACAAATGGGGGGGGGAATTACCTATATCCAGCAGATTTCAACATTCCTTTTATAAAATCCCGAGTTAAAATTACAACTCGCCGCAAGTTATATGGGTGAGAGTGTTTATTTCCTGCTGATCTTCGTACCCCAATTATAATTAAAATTTGCATCAAAATCGTCTACGCCGCCAACTGGCAGTCACGAGTCTGGAACATCGGACTTTGAGTACGACAGTCAAACGATCATATCACTAGACCTCAGACCTCTAAATGTATATATGTACAAGAAATTATTATATAGTTTAACCAGTTATGTGTACGGGCAGTAAATATTGAATAGAAAGTTATAATTATTAGAGTGTAGAGTGAATTTGCTTCAATATTAAAATATAATTCATGAAAATACAGTAGATCCCGGATACTGGTTTGTGAAATCGCCACATTTAATATATAATTATATGAGACTGTTTCGATTCTACAAACGCAGATGCAGGTATCAGACGTTGTGAATATTCGCTAGTTATACTTGTACGTCCCATGTTAAATCAGTTGGGGTAGGACTGGCTATTTGATAAATATTGTTTTCCTGAAAATTATATCACTTTCGAATGCATAATATACGTTCTGCATGAGTAGTCGTTACTGTTGAAGTAAATATTACGAAAGCTAAAATAACTTTGATTCGTATGGTATAGCGAGCTGAATTTAAAAGTCACCGGCCACACTCCGACATTGTTTTGTTTACATCAAATTTGCATTACATGATAAAAATTAGTTCTACTCTTGCAAAATGAACAACAAAAAGTTATCAAGTGTAAAGAAGAAACAATAATTTAATTACTCGAAAAAAAGGCGTATACAACGCACTTACTACCTCGTAGCTACGATTTCCCACCTACAGAGGACGGCAGCCGGAAATGACGTACATTTACAAGACGATATATATATATGCTTCTTGTTGTTGAAAATTAAAACATTATAAACATGGATAGGGAACATGTAGATGAATGTACTGAACATTAATTTACTCTTCAGCCTTATATCGATTTGCTTGCACGACGCACTAGGTTGTCTCGCTTTCTAAACTGTTCCATTGTTTCAGTTTATTTCGAAAATTCCTGTTAATAAAGGTAAAAAGGAATCAAGCAATCGAGTGATATTTTCGTCTCCATTGTGATTTTATTATTTGATATGCGCGATACACACTACAGTAACGTAGCATACGCAACCGGCATCCACTACATACAAGGAGTTCGTGTGTATATTTTTTCTTTAATAAATTTCGCATGGTGAAAAAAGAAGGAATAAATAATGATGTAAAGTTAGTTTCTTTAATTTTGTTCTTCAACTAAGTGTGTCTTTATCATTTTTTGGTACCTTGCATGGGGGAGGGGACACAAATTTAACACAAAAATTAATTACTATCCTTTTTGTATGGAATAATGAAGCAAATATGATTGACAATATTTACTAGTTATGACAAGCTTTTAATTTACGCGCGCACAAAAAACAACCTGTAAAATAAAACAATAAAATTAACTGGTAAGAGACTTAGATTGCAGCAACATTGACAAAATCTAAATATGATTTCTCTCTCTCTCTCTATCTATCTATCTATCTATCTATCTATCTATCTATCTATCTATCTATCTATCTATCTGTCTGTCTGTCTGTCTGTCTGTCTGTCTGTCTGTCTATCTATCTATCTATCTGTCTGTCTGTCTGTCTGTCTGTCTGTCTGTCTGTCTATCTATCTATCTATCTATCTATCTATCTGTCTGTCTGTCTATCTATCTGTCTGTCTGTCTGTCTGTCTGTCTATCTATCTATCTATCTATCTATCTATCTGTCTGTCTGTCTGTCTGTCTATCTATCTATCTATTTATCTATCTATCTATCTATCTATCTATCTATCTATCTATCTATCTATCTGTCTGTCTGTCTATCTATCTGTCTATCTATCTAAGTATCTATCCATCTATCTATCTATCTATCTATCTATCTATCTATCTATCTATCTATCTATCTATCTATCTATCTATCTATCTATCTATCTATCTATCTATCTATCTATCTATCTATCTATCTATCTTGTGTGTAACTGAGTATGTATTATATGCAGCAGTGTTACAACGTGAAGCATAAAATTAAATATATTTGCTTTACTATCTCATGTACACTACCATTAGAAAAATGTATACATATTCTGTACAATATTATCTGTTAAGTTTTATTGTATTAATAAATGAATATTGATAATTTGACCAGAAGACTTAAACTGAGAATGTCGGTCTGCAGATGCATATATTTTTAGCATAAAAATATATGTAAATATTTTTATTAGAATGAGCAAGATATGCCTGTTTGTATTTTCTCTAATATGTATGTAAGTTGCAAAGTAAGATTAATTTCTTTGAAAGAATATCAATTTCGTCAAAACTTTGTTTTTTCCTAAAACCTATTCCTAAAACATGTCTTACATAGTATATACTTGTTGTTTTAAGAAAAAGAAACTGTTCAAACCATTGTTAAGTTGAGCCGAATTGTCTTTCTAGTTGGGCTGAACTGTCTTGGGTCAGATTGACTATAATCCTGCATTAATGATACAACTTTCCCATCCCTTCAACCTATTCTATCTCACAGCTTGAACTCACTTTTTCTGGTAAACATGGTCTTTCGGAAAAGAAAAATCATATTTCTCATCACCTTTTTGGGAACATCCATATGCAATACAGTGCATAATAATTACTGCACAATAGCAAAATCGTAAGATATATCACATATACATTTACGTCGGGAAATTAAACACTTGAATGGCTAGGTTGAATAGAAGGAAAAAATGTACGTCATATCCGTATTTGGCACGCCGAAACTACCGACTTTTAAGTCTAATTAAGCATTTTTATGGCGTGCATACATAACAAATGCATTTGTACAAAATAGGTGGCCGGTGATCTTTAAGATCATTAGAGTAAATATATACATTAATATTAATCTCTTTTGCAAATTACTGACCTACTAACAGCTTATTTCCTAAAGAGAATAAATGAATCACCGAAATTATCATTTTAAACATGAATATTTGTACCTCAGATTGTGTAGGACCTCGATGACTGGAAACACAATCACAGTAATCATATACTGAGCAGATTTATCGCGCTACATTATATATTTTATTACTGTAAAAAAAAAACACTTTTCTCTGCGTTTTTGAGAGAAAAATGTATCTTTTTCACAGTAAATGTGCAGATAGATACTATAATTAAAAAAACTAAATATTTTATATTGTCGTAGAATATGAAAGTATTTTTGTTATCCAAATTTTGCATGTTTTTCAGTAAAATTTCTGTTTTCTTTTTGGGTCAACATTTTGCCAGAAAATAAAAAAGTACCCAATTATACAGCCATTATTTTTCTTCTCTTATTTAGAATATTTACCCTAAGTACGTATGTACAAATTAATATATGTATGTCTATATCGTTCGAATTCTGATTTGTGAGCTTAAAATTCATTCTTGACAATAATGGATTATGTACCCACAAGTAGACCTGATTTGTTGGCCCAGATACAATAGATGACCCAGATGGAACTTGAGGATTGAATGAGTGTAATACGTATCCTTGCTGGGCCTGGTAAGATTTTGAAAAATCTACTTGATGGCTACTATCAATTGGGTCGCATACTAGATTTACTGTTGATTGTTGAGGTTATATCAACAATATCAGCTGAGATATGACATCCTTTGCCATACAGATTGCTTCTATACATAAGAATGGTTGGAAGTGGGGTTAATGTTCTCCATGAATCACATATTCTTATAAAATGTTTATCAATAAGATCGCAAGCTAATTTTTTACCTCTCCAGACCTAAATCCGGAAATTATGAATGTTGGTAGTTGTTTTCGTGTATTTCCGAAATGTGCTAGAAAAATTGTTGTGAACAAGCGATTGATTGGAACACTCTGAACTGGGTCGTCTTCACTAACTATGTAATCTTTAATATATGCTCTTGATGATGTTAATAATCTTCTTTATCTCTGTTTAAAATGACACCATTCATGAACTCTATGTCTGAATCACCTTGATTCAAATATTGTATTGTTTCGATTTTTTGTTTTTATAAATAATCGTTGTACAAAACAAGAATGCTTGAAAAAAAAAATTGTAGATTAAATACACACTCATTCTCAGATTTAATTGTATTAGCATATGAATATATTTTATCAATATCAAGAACTATTATTCTACCTATATTTCCATAAATTCTTTTAGCAAAATAGGCTTCTGTTCTATCTATATAATGTTTGACTCTATCACTATCAGAACATAGTCACCATCAATAGGCATCTTTTACTTTTCTTTATTCAGGAAGTTGTATAATTTTTTAACATCTATAACGAAGTCGGATCGCTGTGGCTCTAATGGTAATTGATAAGCTGGTTTAACTTCAAGCGATCCTAATACTGATATAATTGGACTTTGATAAATATCTACATAATAATCGGTGGAATTTATTTCATTCACCACTGATAAATGTTGGTTCGTAGTCACCAATTGTTGTTTCTGATTCTTTTCCGATAATAGATTTAATTCTGCGTTGGAATTTATCGTTGATCTCCTCTATCTCATAACTGCCAGTTGGAATACTAACTACTTGCCAATCAGGAGTTCATTCAAGGGTATTCTTATTTGCGAGTACTAATGAATTATTTAGCTGTAGTCCCCAATATGGTTTTGATCTAATATTAGGCCAGCTATGATAAATCCGTAACTGTGCTAATGCTATATCTTTTGCATGAATTGAGGTTGGTAAGTTTACGCATAACTCAGGATTGGTCGAACTTAATGAACTCATTGTAGTTTTTGACGCTGTTGTATTAGTGACGATCTGCTGTAATATCTCTATCGACATCGAGGACTCAGACATTATTATCATTGTCATTATTTAATTCTCCATTTTGGCTATTGTCACTAGCGATTATGAATGCTTCATCGTATGTGTTCATTATCGTTGCGAACTCCTTGTCGGATATTTTACCATCACTAAGATAGAAAGAAATACATAAAGTTAGTTTAGAATAGGTTGAGGGTTAATGTGTGTAATTTTATTATATACTCAAGTAATTTACCATTTGTGGATGTAATTATCTTTTTAGCGATAATACTGAGAATACATGCGATAAATGTTTAAGTTGTAAAGACAATTCGTACAACTGCAGGAGATGTCATTGTTATCGTTGATAATACTAATCCGGATCCAGCAACAATAACAAAAACTGAGTAAACAACTATATTAATGACATCCACACGTCTACGATATTTGTTTACTTTTACTGTATAATTGTTAATGATATTTTTAGTTTTGTCAGACATTCACATAGTTGATTATATCTGTGACGTTCAACGTCGATAGACGACTCTATCAATTGATTCGTTATACTATGACGTTAAGTAATTAATTGTGGTGTTTCAGCCACGAATTCAAGACACCACCAGTATGACGCTGCGGTTAATATTTTACCATCTGCTATCAACATAAAAGTTTCTTCGACATCTTTGTTTAACACTATAGACACAGTTACAGAGAAATTTTCAGTCGAGTGACGCCATGGAAATAAGGTAAATATACTAACCTTTGCAACCATGTAACAATATTTTTTAATCTGCTGGTGAGGAATTTTAATTAGATTCGTTTTTTAGAACAATATTAAGAATTCTGCTGATAAAATCGTTGAGTCTTGTGTTAATATCAGCAAGTTTATTATCAACAGTTGGTGGAGTTCCAACTAATTCATTTGTGGTTCTGTTTATTTTTCTGCGAAAATTTTAAAACGTACCTACGTGATTAGTAAAATCGGTTTTCAGTGTGCTTTTTTCATAGTTGGTTGGAATTCCTTATCATAGACGTATTTATCGTAGTAGCATCAAAATAAGATTCTGGTGTACTGAGATTATTAATGCCATTATTATTCATGTTGAGAAATGCTCGGGTTATACCATCGTTGCTATAACGTACTTAGATTCTTGATCGTCGACGTATCTTTTTGTTGCAGCGTCATTATCTGATGTTGGGTTTCCAAAGTACAGAATTTTATTTTAATTCATGAAAATGCTATCCATGAGTGAATCACCAGCTCGCTTGACATAATCGTTAACTGACTTACCAAAATTTTGTATTTTACACTGATCAGTAAAAGTAACAATACTATCAATAACTGCGGTAAGAATTCGTATACGTACATCTGACAGTCGTATATTACTCGACTTTTAATCGTTCTTGTTTATCCTCAAAGAAAACGACTTCATTTTTAGTCCAAACTTGTAATATTTAATAAATTGTTAATCTCATTTCTGTGCTGATCAAGAGTTACATATTTAGATAAATCACCTTGCTCATGAGATTTACCACGAGCAGATCTTCCGTAAATATATACCATTATATTTGTCAAAATCTGTTTAAATGTGACAATGTGGTATGTTCATGCTAAACTTTATGGGGTGGTTTTGTTGATTTTGATATTTAATCAAGTACATTAAGATCTTTACGACCACCTATTGGTTTATCAGTTAATGTTTATGTTGGTAACGTTGAATACAGCAGAATTATAGCTGACAGGAAGAAATTATTTTGGAGGTACTAATCATATGAATCGAAATAAATAGTGGAACATATCCAAGCCAATGGGTACATGGTCCAGAGTTTTTATCGAGATCGATAATACCAGTGTCAATATTATTTGGTTGTTTTGATAATTGATCACGAATGAAAACACCTCTAAAGTGCTTTTCTTTAGCAGCATCGAGTAAATCAAAACTGGACATAGGATATATCAATAAACTGTCTAGGGACGTATTTGGCCCTTTCCGTGTTATGATCCATGGCTATCTGATACCTCCTTTGTTTTTAGCTTCATTGTAGTTTTTGAACTGAGGCTCGGTCAACAATAATTTATTTGAACCTCTCATATGTTCATCTTTATAGCGATATTTATTCAAGTTATTTTTATGCCGATTGTAGCCTTTTAGTCTGACCAGATATCAGGATATCACTAACGTGATTGTATGACATAACTATAATAGATTATCTAATTATGTGTTACATATTTTCTACTGGAGCATCAACTAATCTCATTCGTTCACCAACACCTTTAAATAACATGATTTATCGCTGAGTATAACGACTATTACTCATAATCAGCAATAGCTATTCGTGTCACACGAGCTCGAAAAAATATATCAAATATTGATTGCCTTGTTAAATCTAAATGTTCCAGCAAAAAGGAATAAAGCGGATATAAGGTTGTAAAATCTAACTGATATTTGTAAACCAGTATTAATGTTCTGATCACGCCACATAAACGACATAAGACGATGATATTATCGAGCTACATGATTTTGATCGAAATTTTGTAATATATCCTGGGATGGTTCTTGATGTCCATTTATCCCTAATGAAACGACAGTAACTCTGAATTTATCAAATATCAATACTACGTGTTTGATTATTTAACCTTGAAGCATCATGTAATGCAAAAAATATATCGCGGAGCAGAAACACTCGGATGGGAAGCTATTTAAAATATAAATAAACCATCAATATTACTTTGGGTAGCATCTGCCGTTACTGTCAAACAGGATAATATTGATTTACCGCCTTGACTAAAAAAAGATAGCAACCGGTCTTCAGTTATTGAAGGAGTCGTCACTGACATCCATACTGAAAGTTTTGTTAGTACTGCTTTACCATGAAGTGCTCTGGCTGAATTATCATCAGCTCCCTCAACGTGCCATATTGCATCATCGTCTGTGTCTCTTTTTACGAGTACAATTGTGTGCTTAGCTCCAAAAATAACTTTTATAGTATTTCTACAAAATCGAAAAATATGTGAAAGTTGAATCGCACATGAAAACATCCTATCCTTGAGCATTGCTTTACGTGATGCAAATCCTAAGTTGAAATTTGAATTCATCTATAATACTGCAGGAATTTCTTACAATACCTGTAGTAACATTTTTGTGCGCTGGATGATCAGATGAATCCTTTGCAAACATCATTGATGGACCAGCTGATCTCGAATAATTATCGTTGTATCGAGCAATACCAAGAATTGTCGTAGCAACGTCAACATCCTTCTGAAGAGATTCAATATTTTTATACGTCAATCATGTATGTGGTACAGTCAAACAATGCCAAGATACCCTTGTTGACAAAACCAAAAACAACACCGATATAGTTTTCAGTACTATCCGCTTTAAAGATTTTACCTTCAACTTCGATAAATATCTGCTTCTCTCTTGAACCAGAAGCTCGATTCTTCCACGTTGATCTGGAATTCGTGCGTCATAAAAATAATATTGATAATCACGCGCACAGACTTATCCTTGAGTACTGATGCATCTATGTCAAACGCTAGATCAGATATGGGTTTGGACATCTTTATTACCTTTGCTATCGTCTAACATGAATACCACTACGAGAGGTGAGAACTCTTCCTGCTATCAGACTAGCCGTTATATTTTTTTCTTTTTCTGATGATGGTACATTAGCCATCTCTATTTGCTTTTCATTAGCGGATTGATTTATTATTTTATTAATATTTGCATACATTACTTCACTGCTAGGTAATTTTACAGGTTGAGGTTTTCGTCGTATTAATCATGCTAGGCTATCCTTGATTGCTGTGAATGCTTTACTAGCAACGTCACCAACAGCACCAATACCTTTTTCACAAACAACATCAGTAGCTCTCATTCCCAGCTGCATTGCAATCTGTATTGCTTTTGGGCTATCTTTCTAAACAGACGCTGAAGAACATTACCTAGTACATCTCAGTATGTTATTTGTTATTCAGGTAGTCGAGAATTTACTACCCTGACCATGGTTGGTCCACGTTGAGTACCATCTACGATCATTCTATTATAATAACTGTATTTAATTACATGCTTAATCCTGTGACATAGTCACTATAGTAGTCATCGGCGATTTTATTAATGAGAGACCAATATACATTAATATCCATTATAACGCCAGTAAATAATCTTTCACAAATATTAGCTGCTTCATTAATGATTTTTGGGGGAATTATTACAAGCTCGTTTTTCCCCTGATGAGGATTTCTAGTCGATCAACATCAGCAATAACGTTATTAGGACAAGTAATAAACCACTCCCTAAACCACTTCCAGTTGCTCCAGTGGAATGTGCAGAAAATGCACTGTGTTCAATTTCAGGATTTTGATATTCTTCCACTTGCCTGGTTCTCGTGGTGATTTTTGTTTAATCTTTCATTATCGTTCTTGTTCTCGTTGCTGTAGCTCTTGTTGTAGTCGTTGTGATCGTTGTGTTGATAGTAGCTCAAATTGTTGTGGCAGTGATGTTATTAGTCGTGGTGATCGTTGTGGTGAGGTAATAATCGTTTACCTCGTTCAGCATTTTTTCATATGCTCATATAAAGCCTCGTCAAATTTATTAAAATTATCAATATCTTCATTAGATCTGATTTCTGGAATTGCAACAGCGATGCGAAATACATTCCATGATCCCAGCACTTTTTAGAGATTTAACATATTTTGGTCTTACATATTTTTCTCTTACATCATAACCATACGCGGTAATATCAAATATTTAGTTTGGGTCACTGATAGCAGCAATACCTTCAGGTGTAAATTTCTCTGTTATCTTACTTTTGGAGGTTTTTAGTTGCTGGTTGTGGTGGTTTTGGTGGTGGTGGTTGAGCTGAATATGACCAGAAATACTAACAGGCAATGTTTCAAGAGCTTTCTGTGTTGCCTCAGTTGCTGTAACAATTTTCTTTGTTGGTTCGACAATCGGTTTTAATAATTGTTCTGCACCTTCTGCAAATTCCGCCTGAGACTCCTGGCGAGATTGTAGTTGTTGTTTAACTATATCACGGACGGGAAAATATTTTTTAATTGCGTCTTGTCGTTCTCAAGCTAATCTATCTGAATATGGTTTTCCAATATTCATTTTATTAATAACATCTAAACTGGCTGTTTAACAACAAAACTTGAGTGTCACGACCGATAAACGAAATCGCATTAAAGTTTGTTTTTTTTTTTTAAAAAAAAAATCAGAGATTGGGTAACAAAACTGAGATAACTGCCTGACTTTGTCAGGCGATTTATTACTGGTTCATAAGCGTATGGAAATAGACAAGTTAGAGGCTTTGGTTTAACGTAATTGACCTTGTTTTTTAGCCATTGTAGGGACCCTTATTTCTCGTAACGGACTCGAACAAAGATTTGTAGGGTTCATCCTCCCTGCTGATCCTGGAATGCAAAAGAGCGTTGTCCACATGATTTCATCTTCATAGTGAGAATAATGAGAACGCGATTGTCATAAGATGAGCGTACATATCATGCAGGTGTGTACACATGGGTGAGGTCAGATAGGTATGTTGGACTGGAGCCCGTCAGTGAAATGTAGCACAGAAAGCAAATTTTGTGTTTAATTCTGGATCGTATGGATAGCCAGTGTAGGGTACAGAGCAGGGAAGAGGCGTACTCTGATCGTGGTACTCTAAGGATGATCCGAGCGGCTGTGCTTTTAACTTTATGAAGCTTCTAAATTAGATAATGAGACGAACTAGACAGAATTGAGTTACAATATTCCAGTCTTGAAAGAACTAAGGAACACACAAGTATTTTATTGGCATGAACTGAAAGATACTTGCGAACGGAGCTGATGCATTTCATCTCAAGATATGCAGCCTTACATATGTTCATAACATGCTGATGCAATGAGAGAGTACTGTCAAGAGTAACACCAAGGTTTTGTTCTGACTGTGAATTTAATGTTGGTCTCGCTGATATTTATTGTCTGAGGTAAATAATGTGAATGAGAAATTCTTTGTTTTGTAATCAGAATGGCTTCAATTTTATCATCATTCATCTGCAGCTTGTTACATGTCATCCATGATTTTACGTCGGAAATGCACCTCTCTTCACCTTGGATGGTACTTCAGCTGGATGGTTAGATTTGTATATTTGGGTATCATCAACATGCAATTGGTGTGACACTGGATGATCATCTATGACACTTGAGAGCGGCTGAGTGTATAGAATGAAGAGAACAAGTCCAAGAACAGACCACTGTGGAACAACACAGTATAAATCAACTGGGCTGGAGAGTTTTCCATTTGAGGACACAATCTTTGTCCAGTTGACCAAGTACGATTTTAATCATAGTAAATCCGTATCATGAATGCCAAATACATGCTCGAAACGGTGAAGTAATATATCATGGTATTTTGTGTCAAATGCTGCACACACCTCAAAGAGAGCAAGGACTGTAATATTTCCTCCATGCAAAGAAGAGAGAAGGTCATTCACTACTTTCAAAAGAGTAGTTTCAGTACTGTGGCAAGGGCGATATTCAGACTATACATTGTTAAAAAGACTGTTTTAATTCAGATGAGATACAAGTTGGGATAGAACAACCTTTTCTAAGATTTTTACATGAATTGGAGATTAGAAACTGGGCGGTAGTTCTTTATATCATTATGATCAAGTGTTCGTTTCTTCAGCAAGGGCTTTACAATGGCAGTTTTGTAGAATGACTGAAATTCCCCAGATGAGAAAGAGAGATATTAATAACATCAGTTAGTGCATGCAATATTGGATCCAGGCACTCTAGCAGTAGTGATGTCGGAATCGGATTATGTGCACATGACTTTGGTACACTCTTTATCACGATTGTACGGACAAAATCCATAGGGACAGGTTGAAATGCTGCAAACGGTTGCCGCTGAAATTTTGCATCTTAACTGTATGGTGATGAGAGTCAGATGAAATTGTATTCTCATGTTTATCTCTGATCATTTGTATTTTGTCAACGAAGAAATTTGCAAACAGGTTCGAAAGGTAGAGTAGAGAGACAGTAGCTAGAAGTAGGGTTCTTTTATTCCTTGACATTAGCTTGTTAGTAATCTCAAATAGCTCTTTGCAGCTGAAACTTTCCCTTGTCTTAGTACTGTAGTGGGTTAATTTCTCTTCATGGATTATGTCTGGGACATTCTTCTTAAATCTGCTTATGAATAGTGAGTCGGTCGGAAAGCCAAAACCTCTAAGCCTTACGATGGTCCTTTTTTAGCAGTGCAACGCTGATCCCTAACACTGATATACCACAGAGAACACTTTTGAATTACTACTCTGCACTTTAGTTGCTGGGGCATGTTTGTCAAGCAATGAACGCAGGCAGTTATCAAGTTGTTCTGCTTTAGTAGGTAAGCTAGTTGTTAGGTTTGCTTGGATGCTTATCGTTCGGAGGTATGTTACATATATTCTGCCCTCTCCACTCACCCAATCTCATATCCACTATCAAATGAGTAATATCCTTAATTTTATTTCTTGTTGTTCAAGTCTTTGAGTTTTACATCATTTTTTTATAATTATATTGTGTTATACCGCATAACAAACCCCTATAGTGATAAATTAGCCATATTCAGGAAGACGAGACCATTTCCCCCAATTACATTGCGTAACTCTAGTCGAAAAACGGCTGACAAAAGTTCATTGAAAGCAAAACGTTATAGAAAATGGTTTAAAAGGTTTTCCCATGATCACAGACTCTCAGTAAAGTGAACACTGCAAAACAATTTCATTGGCTTATTTGGACCTATCAAATTACATTAATGACATGTAATACGTGATATAAAAATATGAAACACTGCACATATTATGGGAAAATAGTACAAACTATGTGATGAATGATAAATAATTTGTAAATAAATCATTCTAAAATGTGACGTGTTTAAGTTGTGTTTATATTTAATTTAGAATGAAACTTTTATTTACATTATTCTCTAGTTACAAAATGATATTTAATATGTGACTATTTTGCGATTATTGTTAATTCATTTAGAGACATTTTGGATTTTCTCATTGTGACACATCAAGTTTGTTCCACGCTATTGGTAGATCGGTACATTCAAAATAGGATTTCATTTGACATACCTGTAGAATCAATCTGTAATGCAAATAATATTAGAATCATGATAGAACGTTTATGACTATCTTGGATTGAATTTACAATACTGTAATTTTCTTTTAATTTTCGCCTTTTATTCCAGAGAAATATATTATTTGTTGAATTTTTTAAGTTTGATGGTTTTCGAACAAGAACAAGAAGTGTGTATCACAGTGTTCACGTGTTTGTAATGATATTTGTTTTTGTACTTCTCACGATTGCATAAAATGATAATCTAAATAGTAGTAGAAGTGTTTCATATAATTAAGCAAGCACTCCATGTAGGCTTTGAATTGTTTTTGAATCCTTTATCGATCATATAATTTGTTTTGTCTTTTAAAAATACCAAACTTTCTTTTCAGTTTAATCTGACTTGAAGTAATAAAATTTGGACCTTAATCCACAGAATATTATAGATAATACTATAAACATGAATGCCATTCAAGTCATCAAGTCAGGGACCTAGTGGTTAGAGCGTCTGAGAACCCTGGCCGAATCATACCAAAGACAGCAGCCTCGCTAGGCGCTCAGCATTAGGAGGTTAGTATTAGAAATGGTTAGCCTGGTGTCAGGATGAAATAACTGCTACATATCTGCTACATGATGTCCCTCATTCACGGTCCATTCAAGCAATGTTTTTTTAAATTTTAGAAACTTTGCCAGTGAATATGTCACTTGCGTTATAAAACGTAATGTTTCCATCCATATCGATGGAAGAGTCATGTTTCGACATGGCTGGAATGTGTTATTGTGTTTGTTTATGGACTTGCTATTGCTTTAGCAATTATGCTTCAGTTTCGTTTTATACTCTAACCCGATTATACCTTTAAAATGACAATAAATAACATACGAAGTTTTCTTATAGTTTTGATATTTTTAAATAAACTTAAAAAATGTATAACATAATCTTCTTTAGGTATTATATCTTTCTGATAATCTTTCATGTAACACAATCATTTCTATTATCATAACTTTCACGATTTATCGAAAGATTTAAAGGATGTTTGTCTTGTGCCTATTTATTTGTCACAATAAGAGCCTTGAAAACTATTATTCCTACGCAGTGGTGCTTTCTATCGTTGCGGTTATTAGATTTGTTTCCATCTCTGTGATAATTAGGTGTTTTGCAGCTTATCTAGGCAAGTTGCAAATCTACTCTGCGCATTGTGAATTAAAGGGATTGCTCATATAGGCTGTACGTTGTTAGTGCTTACAGTATAAGTTACTTTAGGAGCGTTTCGAAAAATATTTTACCTCCCCCAAGGATTAAGCGTATTTCTCGTAATATTTACAATACATGTCATCGAGCTACAAGTTATCACAGCCTAGAAATTAACCCTCTCCAATATCACAAGTAGTTACAGTAGTATTAATATATTGGGATGTTGTATCAAGGCGATTTTTACCTTAGAAAAGCCTCAATCTCCCGTAAAACCACTTTTTTTCAGAAATTTATATATATATATATATATATATATATATATATATATATATATATATATATATATATATATATATATATATATATATATATATATATATATATATTCAAATACGAGAAGGAGTCAATCTCTGAAACACCTCTTCCGTCTTCCAGTGCAGACAAATAGAGTCGGATTTAATCTAACGAGCAGATTTTGTGACAAACATAAATAACATTTTATCAAAATAATGTACTTACCTCACGATCAACAATGACTAATTCGAACTGCAAAGTTATAAATCCCATCACAAAATGAGCACAACATAAGTTTAGCCAACTTTATATATCGTTTTCTTCTGGAGAAAAAAACCCCCAATACATCATTGAAAAACCCATTACTAATGAAATTTTGTGTGTGTAAGCAGATTAATAATTTCTGGGGAGAACCAGCCTTGACACATCAATCATGGAATATTATCTGACTTCATTGTTATTTTTGGAAAAACCAACTGAAGATTCAATATTTGTGTAGGCGGATGACGGTATTATGTAATCTTTGGGAAACCCAACTGCTGTGACGCACTTATTGGTCATTTACATTAGTGAAATGTTTACAAAGCTTTTACAGTAATTGCGAAGTTATTTATGGGTCAAATAAAAACATTTCGATTTAATTTTTCAAAAACATTTATCATTTACACGATTTTGGTATATATTTGCTTAGAATGTCAAGTAGTACTCGAGTGGGAATTTCAGGCACTTTTATCTGATTTGACCATTTCTTTGAGATTATTTTCCATTACTATATATTTTCATATTACACTTATTAAACAAAGCAAAATGTTATAATTAAACAAATGAAATGTATATAATGTCTTATTATAATCTAATCCGAAATATTGGATTTGATCTAACAAAAAGATTGTGTAAGAGATTTAATTCAATCAACTCAGCGTCATGTTATTATGGCATAAAACTTAAAATAACAAGCGATTGTATGCAAACTGTTGGTTATTGTATATCTCCAAAATGTAGATCCGTATGGTTATTCTCGACTGAAAATGATAAAGGAATAGCGGGTTGGACAGATGATGTAATGATATCTATTGATAACATCGTCGATATATTATTTGATAACGATATTTCTAAAGCAATATAAAATTAAACATCTATTGCGTATTATAATCTTTGTCATATTTGCTTACACTCATTGGCAAGATATATGTTAACATGCTGTCAATGATACGGAACTCGCGAATTAAATCGTCCATAACATGTTTATACCACTCATATAAGATCGAATTTGATCAAATAATTTTTTATAGGTGATACTTGCTGTTTTACAATCATTTCTTTTAGTTGTAAATCGAGGCTCAACCTTTTTGCACTCTGCTGCAAGAGAAACACTATTATCAACAAAAACGGATTTAATAATGCGCCACTTAAAATTATACCAGAGCTGATCATTACTAGCGTTACTGGAGTTCCAAAAAAAACATTATTAGTTCTGTTTAAATTTCTGCGAAAATTCAAAAACGTCTGTACATGATTACTATAATAAGTTCTAAATGCAGCATTTCATTATTTTTGTTGTTAATGAAGTTGTTTTGGAACTTTCTTATCGTCGACGTATTTTTTAGTTGCAGCGTCGAAATCTGTTTCTGGTGTCCTGAGATTACTGATACCATTGGTTTTCATATTAAGAAATAAACGCATAATACAAACCAACGTGCACTAATACGTGCTTAGATTCTGGATCATCGACGTATTTTTTTTTTGCTGCGTCTGATTCTTTATTTCCGAGAAAAGTAATTTTTTCCTGACATAATAATATTACTAGTAAATACATCGCCAGATTTCTTAACATAATCGGTAACGGACTTGCCCTAATCTTGTATTTTACCTTAGTCAGCAAAAGTAGCTATATTATTAACAGCCGCGGTGGGAATTTGTATTAGTGCATCTGATAGCTGTATATTACTCGTTTTTAATCGTCCTTGCTTATCTTGAAAAACAATTTCATTTCGTTCAACACTCGTGATATTTAATAAATTACTGATTTCATTTTTGTGCTGATCAAGAGTTGCGTATTTAGATAAGTCAGCTTGCTGAGCAGACAAAGAATCTCCTTCTGATGTTCCAAACTTTGAATAAAAACTCATTATTTATTTACTTCTTGACAAAATTATACAACATAATAGTAATGGCGAAATCGTCAATATTAAACTTTGATACCGAGCCGTTGGTAAAACATAAACATATCAATGAGCTTCTAGATTGCTATTAATTATTACTTGTAGAACTGGATATGTCAAAACAAATTTGCTTATGAATTTACTTTTAGAAGACAATTTTAACTACGATCGCGTTTATATTTATAAAATTAATCAGCAGCAAGATAAGCACAAGCTACTTAACAATTATAACCACACACTTCATGATGATCTTGAAGCTGGAGAAGATTTTTTATTATTATGAAACAACCAGAAGAACTTATTCCAGTTAATCAACTTGATTCGTCCAAACACAAAATTGTTGTTTGTGATGATATTCCGCTAAAGAGGAATCATTTCCTCGTTGTTTAGCGGAAATCAGATCGTATTTTTCACTGTCGCGATAAAAGAAATGCAATTCTATTTATCTCGCTCAAGGATATTATAATGTCGACAGATTTGTTAGGCGAAATACTGATTGTTTTATATTATTTCCTGGACATGACAATATTGACGTTATAAATATTGCGAACGAGCAATGCAGCGTCTTAACAAAAGATAAATTTATTGAATTATATCGTCAAGCAGCAGCAAATAAGTATAACTTTTTCTTATTCAATAAGTTAACAAATGATATGAACAAAATGTTTCGATGTTGTATTGAAAACTATCTACAATACGTTTTATAGATAATAGTGTATAAATAATAAAAAGCAAGCAAAGTATAGAAAACATATAGAAAAACTAAAAAACTTGCACAATTTCAGGCAAGATTTAAACAGCTGGTACAGCAAGCACGACGTGGCCAAGTTGCTGCAGCAGAAACAGCAGCTACAGTTCTCAAACCAATTACTGAAGCATTACTTGGAAATAACCCGAAACTACATCACTATTAGAAGAAGAAGTTCAGAAATTACAAGCAAAGGATTTACTTTAATTATTTAATGGGCAACAAGAGGAGGCTGCTGGAAGAATTATTAAAAGACCTGAAGAATAAAAGAGAATATTAGCTGAGGCACTTGTAGCAAATATAGCTGATCCCGCTTCAAGACAAGGTGATCTAGATCGGTTAATAAATAATCCGCTGAAACTTGAACAAAGATTAGCAGGTTTAACCACACAGAAATTAAAAATATGTTAATAAATTTATCAAAAGAAATAAAATATTAAAGAGGAGCAGGAAAGAGTTGGAGAGTTGACTGTACAGTTTATGGAAGTATAAAACAAGGATAATACCATAAAAGATAATGAATATAATGAATTGTTAGAAAAAGAAAGTATAAAAGATATTAATAATATAACTAAATGGACTGATGCAGAATATGACACTTTAATCAATAAACTAAATGCTATAGTAAGAGATGGTGTTGCTGCTAAAAAGAGTTTAAAACGGTTACATAAACTGAGAATATGCTTCCACTTGTTCGCAGAATGAGACGTAGTATTATTGCTTATGTAATTAGAAAAAAACAGCAGAAAACAGTAGAAACAATCTTTTGGTACGGGTTGGAATTTTGAAAGAAATTGTTTTCAAGTGACCGATAAAAATTGCTTAAAAATATAGAGAAAAAAACTGGAACAGGGGTTAGAATATTCACATCAGTTATTGAAATGATCGGCAGATTATTGCTGTTGATATCATCAAAAGAAGCCAGAAATGTTGGTGCTGAAATCGACAATAAAATTATTGATATGCTTGACAATTCGAGATAAATTGCAAGAAATGCAACAGCAGATAAATAAATGGATCAGGTGTAAATATACATAAATTAATTGGCAAACTGCCGAAACATAAAGGTGGTTGGAGGCCATAAATATTCCGGAACGTGCTATCCGCTTGATGAGCAACTTGACAACAATGATAATCCACTGCCAGGACAGGAACATTACAATTAAGTTTACACAATAACAATGCGTTATGATATCTGCTGCAGAGATATTAAACTTTCTGGCAGCAAATAAAATAAGGCACAGATGTGATAAAGTTATGTTGGACGAACTTTGTGACATAAATCCAGAAAATATGCGAGAACTTGCTGACTGAAGGTTGGTCTAGGGTTTTATCTGGAGCAAAATATAAACTCTGACATGGCAGAGACTTATACGATGATCTGGCATCTGAGTTACATAGACTTATAAAAAGTTTCCGCGACGTAAAGTTGTTGCAAATGCAGTTGATAACATCAGGGCGATATATTTAGTTGATATGTCAAATCTAGCACAATTAAACGGTAATAAAAGATATCTTTTCAATGTTGTTGATGTTGTTAGCAAAAAAGCGTTTAGCGTACCAGTTTCAGATAAATAAGGGTCGTCTATTACTGATGCGATAAAACGAGTAATAACAACTACAAAAAGAAAACCAAATAAAATTTGGACCGATCACGAAGCAGAGTTGATTTAATAAAACGTTCGAGCAATTTTTGGAGCAAAATAACATTAAAATATATGTAGCTGGAAATAAGGTAAAAAGTGTCATTGTCGAACGATTTTTTAGCACGCTTAATGAAAAAATTCATAAGTAACTTACAGCTGAAAATACGAATAAATATGTTGACAATTTACAGAAAATTGTTGACGAATACAATAACACAAAACACCGATCCATCAGAATGTCGCCAAACGACGCGATAGCAAATCCAATACTAGCAAACGAAAACATGTACCGCAAACACAAATTTCAAGTTGGCGATAGAGTTAGAATTTTTTGACCAAAAAGATATTTGAACTGGAGCGAAGAAGTATTTGTTGTTGATAAAGTACTTTTAACAATACCAGTTACATACTCGCTGGAAGACTTATTAGGTGAGCCTATAACTGGCAGTTTTATGAACAGGAACTTCAAAAAACAGATCAAGATGTATTTGTTGTTGAAAAATTTATTCAAAAGCGCGGCAACAAAAGTTTAGTCAAATGGCACATATATAGCGATAAATTTAACAGTTAGGTACCATCTAAGTCGATAAATTGAATGCAATGAAATCTACCGAATAATATTATTATAAATTTGCTCGTATTTTATTAATACTGACCTACATTGTACTGGCTTACATAAAGAAATTAAATGTAATTTTCTCGCATCATCAGCTGGCATTAAATTATGTATTTTAACAAAAATAAAATTGTGATTTATATTTCTTTGTTGTCCCGGCATTTTTACGACTAAATAAGGCTTCAGAAAAAATATTTGATGCTCGGCAGCACTAAAATTAAATTTTAATATTTTTTGGAAATATGGGTACTTAAAATCATATCATCCAGTTGTTCATCTGCTTAAATGTTTCTTGCTAACAACAACTTCATCTTCATCATAATCAAAGTTATACAAAATATCATTTTCGGTATAACCAGCAAATCTGTCGTCGGTGATATTTTTGATGCAACATATGGAACTAGAACAAAATCTTTCGAGTATAGCTGAGTCAGTCTCTCTATTAAGCTCATTATATCAATAATCTTTTATCTAATCAATGTTTATGTTCGAGAAAATATAATATCATTGTCGAGTTAATATACTAAACAAAAAAGAACTAGCTGAAAAATTCGAAATTGTTTGCTGGGGTACGATTTTTTTTTGTTATGTTATAATAGCAACAGGCGAATCTAATAAATGTTTGTCAACAGCAGCGGATGAAATTTCTTTATTATTAGCTTCGTCAAAATCAGACACCGTGCCAGGTTGAAATTCATCCTGTAATCTTAAATTTTCAATATTATCATCATCAATGGCACCATTTGCTCGATATACTCGTTGTCCGTTTGGATTATCGCCAACAAACAAAGTATAAATAAAATCTTATCGAAATATTTCAGTTGTTTCTGCACTATGGCCTTTACTGAAATTAACATGCAGGCATGTGTTGGCATTCCAATAGCTTTCTTTAGTTGCTATGCTGATCACAGAACCTAATGCATTTCGAGCATATAATTTGTTATTTACACCGATTTCGAGTGTCTATTTGTTCCCGTAGCTTTAGCAGAAAATGATCCAAATAAATCCACTACCAGAGAAATGCAACAACATATTCCCTGTAAAGTAGCTTATCAAGTAGTTTGTTGCACCAAAGATAAATTTTCACCTCCGATAAGGTTATATAGAAATAAAAATCTTGCCGTGTTATTACTAAACAATTAATAGACGAAGTTAATATAATCTTTAACAGATTACATAAAAACAGAGCACCAATAAAAAATAACATCCAAGCAATAACTTGAGTTTGATGAGGCAGTTGTCATATTTGTGAATAGTTGCTGGGGGACTCCAGTTTTCGAGATCACTGTCGTTTGACCGGCCGATATCGCGGAACAGCTCACAACAGTTGTAATTTGAAATTGTCATGCTCCAGATTTTATTCCTGTAATTACACAGAACTTTCGTGGCTATGACAGACACATCATTGTAGAAGCTTTTGGTGATAAAGACATTAAAGCTAAATTAAAATTGAATAACGTGATAAAGTTATTGCCAAATAATTTTGAAAAGTATATGTCGTTGATGCTCGGGCATTACTCTTTATCGATAGCATGCAATTTATGGCAGCATCATTATACGCGCTCGTGAAAGGATGTAGTATTTTTAATAATCAGCGAAGCTGCTTCAGAGAAAACTATGTTCATTTGACAAAACGTATCTTTCCTTATGAGTATCTTTACGATTGGAGCAGATTTAATGAAACTTCTCTATCTAGGAAAAATAAATTTTACTCACAACTCCTCAATGAAAACATCAGCGACGACGAATATAAATATGCACAAGATATGTGGAATATATCTGGATGTAAAACATTTGGTGATTATCACGATTTATATCTAAAATCGGATGTATTATTTCTAGCGGATGTTTTCGAAAATTTTCGTCAGGTTAGTCATGCAAATTACTGATTAGACCCCTGTTGGAATTTTTCTGCACCGGGACTGTCCTGGGACGCTCTACTAAAAACGAGCAAAATAGAACTAGATCTCTTAACAGATGTTGACATGTTTAACTTTATCGAAAAAGGCATTAGAGGCGGAATCAACATTATAACAAAAACGTTGCAGTAGCTAATAATTAACACCTAAAAATCATGATTAAAGAATCTTCCGTGGAGTTACATTATTTATTTAGATTGTGTCACAGCCAATGCCTTGCGGTGGGTTTCATTGGATATCTCCAGATCAATGTTTAAAAGAAACTGAAAAAAAATTGTACCCAGAAAAATCTATAATAATTTTTTCCGATATGAGCTATTTTGTTGAAGTTGATTTAGATTATCCTAGTTTGTTACGTGATCTACATAACGACTACCCGTTTTGCGCATAGTCGATGACGATTGATTATGGTTTATTATCGCCTAACTCCATAGCTAATAAATTTGTTCCAAATTTGTTAAATAAAAGAAATTAGATTATACATTACAAACATCTAAAGAGAGCAGCAGAGGCTGGACTAAATCTGATAAAGGTCCACCGCGTAATAAAGTTTAATTGGATGACAGATTATATTGACTTAAAGACAAAACGTCGTGCCGTAGCTAAAACTCAATTTGAAAACAAAATTTCAAGTTAATGAACAACTCGGTGTTTGGCAATAATATTAGTTAACGACGACAGTTTTGTTAGTATGAAAATATTTAATGAAACTCTTGGTGCAATATAACGACGAAATAAAAATTTAAAGTTAAATAAACCAATTTATTTTGGTGCTGCTGTGCTTGATATATCAAAGTGGTTAATGTACGATTTTCAATATAATTTTGCCAAAAAGCAACGGCCAGATTCGGAGTTGCTATTTACTGATACGGACTCGCTAGTTTATAATATAAATTGTGAAAATGTCTATCAGGATATTGATAATAACAAGGTTGTATTTGATTTGTCAGATAACCCAATATATAGTAAATTTGATGATAATTCGAACAAAAAAGTTATTTGAATAATGAAAGATGAGTTTATGGTTGTGCCGGTGAGAGTGTTTGTTGAACTAAGAAGCAAAATGTATGCTGTTATATTAGATGAAAATAAACGGACAAAGAAGGCTAAAGATATTCCTCACGGACATGTGAAAAAGATGATGAATTTTGACGATTTCAAAACAGCTCTAAATAACAGCATCAGTTTTATCAAGACTAATGTTATTAGGACAAATCATCATAAACTTGAAACAAATACAATTATAAAACGTGGAATAAGCAATATTGATGACAAAAGTTATTGCAAAGATGAAATTAATACTCTCGCACATGGACATTATTTAAGTAATATTGTATAAAAAAATCAGAAATAATGTTTGAAAATTTAAAGTTAGTCGGTGGAGTTAATAGCAAAATAAAAAATTGTCAATAACCAACAATTATCGTTTGAATTTAATGATGAAATTTCAGGCATTTGTTTTAGTAAGTATGACAAATCAAACTTTCCCTTAATAGATCATACGATAGCAAGTATTTTCCGTATCTGGAAAATTTAAGAAATCCGCTTTTATCAAAATATGAAAATGTAAACGATCCAATTAGCCAAAATCGGTACACAAAAATCATCACTTTGACCTGGACAGGTCAAAGGCTTTTTCAAAAGGTAGCAAATATATTCTTAGCAAAATAGCAATGAAAGAACTATTAGAAAGTCGCTGTAAGGTATCTGGTATGATCAAATGTTTGCTGTATAATCATGATATGACACTATTCTTGATAGCTAGTGTAGAAAATTTGGTAGTGGGTAATGAAATGTCTTAAAATATCTGCTGTATCTTTGTTTAAGCTTCATCACTGTTTTACAACAAAATGTTTGATCTATGGAAAACATATATATATATATATATATATATATATATATATATATATATATATATATATATATATAAAATGTCATATATTGTTTTCACACTTACCTGTTTACATGCACATTCTCTTTCAAAATGATCACCAAGAGGTAATTTTCAACTATCTTATATAGTGTCCGCGTAGAATTTCCTTAATGACTAAAGGTTGAAAATAGGTAATTTCCAATGGATTTTTAGAAAATAACGCCTAAACAAAATACTCATAATGGAAAAGTCCGGTAAGGCAAAATAATCTCAAGCAAATAATTTTATTTTTGGATAAAATGTTTGAAACATATAAAAGTGTCTAAAATACTTGAATCATATACTACTTAATATCCTGTGAAAATAGTGTAAATGATAAAATGTTTTTGAAAAATTAAATCGAAGTATTTTTATTTGACACATGAATAACTTCGCAAATGCTGTAAAAGCTTTGTACACATTTCACTACTCTAACAGCAGTTGGGTTTCCCAAAGATTACATAATACCGTCATCCGCCTACACAAATATTGAATTTCCAATTGTTTTTTTTTAATAATAACAATGAAGTCAGATAAAATTCCACAAAGAGATGCGTCAAGGCTGGTTCTTCCAATAAATTATTAATCTGCTTGCCCATATAAAATTTCATTAGCAATGGGTTTTTCAATGATGTAATTGTTTTGTTTTGTCTCTAGAACGAAACGATATATAAAGTCGGCTAAAATTATATTTTGCTCATTTTGTGGTGGGATTTATAACTATGCAGTTCGAATTATTCATTGTTAATCTTGAGGTAAGTACATCTGCTCGTTAGATTAAATCCGACTCTGCACTGGAAGACTGTGTGGGTGTTTCAGAGATAGAATTCTTCTTGTATTTAAATATATATAAATTTCTATTTTCTGAAATAAAAGGGAGGTTTTTACGGGAGATTGAGGCTTTTCTAAGCTAAAAATAGCTTTTATACAACACACCAATCTATTAACACCACTGCTACAAGACAAGTGGCAAGGACGGACAGGGTGTATGAGTTGATATGAAACATGGACGGATAATATAAAACTCATTACTATTACATGGAATGCAAATTAATAAAGTTGCTACAAAATGAATGTAAAACAAATAATTCAAAAAGTGAAATCGAGATGAATGGAGACAGATTCCATGACAGGTATTGAAAGGAGACCATGGCAAAACGAAGTTACTCTCAAGTGAAAATCGTGTATTATCCTAAATATAAGCCTTAATGATTTCAAAGACACTTGTGTTCAGCTGCGTAACCAATGAATTAAATGAATCTCTTCCGTATGTTTTCAGCTTATGCCAGATGTGATTAAAGCCTTTGAAACAACATAAAATACTTTAAAGATAACCTCGCGATTGCCTCAGGCAGTGCGTGTGATATGATAAGTATGTATTAGCTGAAATATGGTTCTTCTCTGAAGGATAAAACCGACTGATATCTGTAACAAAGACTAAATGAATTAAATGGTAATGAATGAATTAAAATATAAATATTTCATTATTTCCCAACACAGCTTAACAAGGAATAGGTTGCTTGTCTGACCAAAAGGTTTTACTCTCGTTTTGAATAATTTGTATATTAACGTATTTCAAAATATTTGGAAACATTTGTTATCTTAATGTTTAATTTAATAAGATCAACAGAAGTTTGGCAATAGCTTGGGAAGCAGCGTTTAACATTATATGACTGATCTTATCAAGTCCACAATTATTTTGACTGGGTCTTTTTTTAAACACATATTGAACAGATTCTTCTATAATAGATATTTCTGACAATTTGTTTTGCCTTCTAACTGATTTGAGATGGTTCAAATTTGTAATTGTCAAGTATGGATATTGTGCTAAAACAACGTTTAAACAGTCCACTTTTGTGTATCCAATAAATGTTTTACTGTATAATTCTATTGTATGTTGTGTACTCGAGTGGTAGTGTTGTTTTGTTTAATTAAATAATTAATTATATGCCTATATTCCTTGGAGTTTTATCGCATGTTTTTCTTGTTATTTTTGTAAAAAAAAATGCAAATTTGCCTCCTTGTCGTACACTTTTCTTCTGAGCTTTTGAGCTTTAACCATTCGAGGGGATTATTATTCTTATTATCTTTATACAATCTTGGTTTCTTCTGGTTATTCACGATTTACTGCCTAAGCAAAAGTTATCGTTTGGGTGCTTTGGAATGAATTATATTACACAAATCTTTTTAAAAAGGATGTAGCTCTAACTGCAGCTTTATTTATGTTGTAACAACTTTGAAATACACTTTCCCAATTTGCTTTTAAGATAATCTCATTGAATTGTTGTTAAAATCAGTCTTGCTATTCAACGAGATTTCTCTTTTTGTAGCTCAAAAAAACTTAAGAACCTATTTAATAATTAGGAATGTAACATGATAATCAATGATGGATGGTTCAGACGAAACTACACCCGAATGCTACAAGCCAACTGTGAAGGATACCTTGAAAGGGTCAAGTAACGTAGGTAAAATTCAGTCAATTATGAAATTCTCTAAACTTTTGATAATCATTATGGGATATCTCCTATTTATGTTAAGTAGGTCCTTTGTGCTTGAGTAAAATAATGTTTGAGAGAGAATGAAGGTAGAAGTTCAATGGTATTGTTTAAGATATCATATAAACTAATTGCTTCTGATTGAAATCTATACACTACACATATAGAATAATTACAAAGCTGTGTAAAGAGTTCTGTTTTTGAACTTCCTTTAGTTTTATATGAGTTCTACACATTAACGTCTTTGTTAAATAGACCACAAGACGGCCATCACAACTGAACCAATCGTTTATCACAATATCATTTTGTATACCGTCATCAAGATGAGTTATTGTAATTATTTCAAAATCTTTAGATGGGTTAATATGCAATCTAATTTGAGACGAATTTAAGTGTGTATATGTAAAATGAAATTTGTATTATCGGCTAGAGAAGGGTTGCTACATGTATACGATGATGATGACGACAACGATGATGTGTCACCCGGCCTGTATTTAGGTCTGTATTCCATTAAAGTATAACTAAGAGCAACTTCCATGATCTCTGATGACATAAATGGATTAAAAAACGAACGTAAACAGATATGAGGACCTTATCATGAGGAAGATTACACAAAAGAAAGTTGAACTGGAAACAAATTGTAACTAAAGCAAGCGATAGAAGGAACGCATGTAAAGTTAGTATTGTTAAAGCATCAAAGATGTATGCATTATACGTACAATGGATACGACTGGGATTATTAAGGTACAGACTAACATATATTAGGTTGATAACCCAATTTAAGAAAAAATAAGTAGGTAAATAGCTACCTCAATTTGAATTAATTGCGGAAACTTTGAAATTATTGTTATTACAAAGAGTATTTATTGGCAAAGCTCGTGAAGTCTGTACTTCGCTGTCAGTACAATAAAGTGCTGTTTATGATGTGGTTAAGAAATGCCTCTTTAATACATTTGCTTGGACAAACAAGACCGATTCTATTTTATTACGAATAATTAATTAACCAATCATATCGAAAGGTTCTTTGTTACTGTATTATAGAGTACGACTTTGTTAATGTTCATCTCCCTTGTGTAAATTTGTCATCAGACTTAGTCTCTAGACCGTGACAGTTGTAACAGTCGCGTCTTTTACTCATCGTGGGTACTTATTTATTAGAATGCAATGGCGCATTTATTACAAGGCAATATACGGTTGCGGTTAATCCACTTGTAACTGACAAGCCTTCTTTGGTACAAAAAGTTGATCCTATTTTGAAAATAAAATCCTTAATTTATACCCAACTAGTACAGCTACTAGAGTTATGGCAATGAAAGTTATGGAGAAAAGTGTTGATCGAGATATTATTTTCTTAAATGACACATTTTGGTCATCCTTTTGATGAAGTCAATTTTGCTCCTGGTCACAGTGGTCATTGTTTTGCTACTCATTCTCTTCATTTTAAATAGGGTGACAAAAGACAATCATTTGTTTCGAACAAGAAAATGATCTTGAGATTTCTTGTTTGTTTCTAAGGGCTATTAGCAAACCTGAAGCCAAACTACATGTACCTATCTGTTATTTTGTTAACAAAAAGAGATGAGAATCATTTTATAATTATCTGCAAAACGTATGACAATATAAGAAAGAAAGCTGACAAAATATTACTATTGTAGATCAATTATGTACCTATATAGTATTAGCTCACCCAGTTAAAAGTGTCTTCTATCATTGGAAATTATGCATTTTAAGTTTTAAAATCCATATGAATGGGTTTAAATTAATGATTATTTAATTCCATCTGCTTACAAAATTATCCTTCATCACAATTTTTCTTATGTTTTACTTTTTACTTATGTAATTAACAAACAGACACTTTGGAAGAATTACAAAAATAAAAGTGTTGCTTATGACAATGAACAGTTCAAAAGGCAATGATGTGACTGGCTGCCAATAAATGTTAACCTGTTACATACTGTCTGAAACTTTAGTATAAACCAAATTGACCCACAAAATGCATACCACTACTATTATTATTCTGGGCAACTCTTGTTTATGGCTGTTCCTTTTATCTGGATAAATATTTGTGTTAGGGACCATTTTCGGGGTGGGGTTGTTGGGTGGATTTTTCGGAAAGAAATGTCTACCCCCAGAATAGCCTTCAAATAATATTCTTGCTCTGATTTGTATAAAATAACCCAACCAATTATATAGGTTATATTAGTTGAAAAAAATGTCATAACTTTTATTCTGATTCGAGCAAAAAAATCACAGTCTACACCGTCTCCCACCAAAAATAGTCCCGTCTTTTTCAAAATTGCCAGTTTACCACCACAGTGGTTTGCTATGTCATATATAACATATCATAACATTAAAAATGACAAAACCCTTAAGACAAGAACAATAACATGTAAAACTACCGGTATACCGGTAACGATGGTAGTGGTGAGGATAGATGGGCGATATATCTGTATTGTGGAAACCGTCCTATATACAAGCTTGGTTTAAATGTGAACTTACAGAATAAAATAAACTCACCTTTGTTCACAAAAGAATTTAGACATAAATGGATCTGCCCAAGCGACTGAACTTTATCCATCCACAGCATATTTACGCAGTAAATATATGACGAAAGTCCCACTCAAGAAGTCTTATGTACAATCTAATATTCCAAATCAAATACTGCAAATATCCGGTCACACATGCATTACAGTAAATATATGTATCTGCATACAATAATCTTCTTTTCATAAAAATATCGCAAAAATGTTGTGATGTATAATTTAACCTTAAACCCTGTCACTGTCTTGTGTAGGCCAAATAAAAAAGATTACTATTCACCAAATCCGACAATATTATATCACACTCACTGGACATTTGTGTTGACAAATGTTTTGTCTTTTGTAAACTGTTATGTTTTTTTTGATATTTGGATGGACACTTATTCTATGTGATGAAAATGATCTAAAATGGGTAATGATTTAATATTAAATTTATGAAACTCCTTAAATAATGTTTAGCATTTTTTTCTCCAAGGCTCGCAAAGGCTGGACATTATTCAATTCTTTTTATAAATTCAATATGAAATCCTTAGCCATTTGAGATTCTCTATCTATGAATTTAATTTAATTTGTATATAATGCCATATGTATATATCTGATTGAGATGTACTTATTGTTAATCTGACTAACTTCTAATTATTAATTATTCCAATCGACTTGTACTTATTGTTGTTGTTCTGACTAACTTGTAATTATTGTTTTTCCAATCGACTTGTACTTATTATTGTTGTTCTGACTAACTTCTAGTTATTGTTTTTCCAATCGACTTGTACTTATTATTGTTGTTCTGACTAACTTCTAATTATTGTTTTTCCAATCGACTTGTACTTATTGTTGTTCTGACTAACTTCTAGTTATTGTTTTTCCAATCGACTTGTACTTATTATTGTTGTTATGACTAACTTCTAATTATTGTTTTTCCAATCGACTTGTACTTATTATTGTTGTTCTGACTAACTTCTAGTTATTGTTTTTCCAATCGACTTGTACTTATTATTGTTGTTATGACTAACTTCTAGTTATTATTTTTCCAATCGACTTGTACTTATTATTGTTGTTCTGACTAACTTCTAATTATTATTTTTCCAATCGACTTGTACTGATTGTTGTTCTGACTAACTTCTAGTTATTATTTTTCCAATCAACTTGTACTTATTATTGTTGTTATGACTAACTTCTAGTTATTGTTTTTCCAATCGACTTGTACTTATTGATGTTCTGACTGGTTTGAACTTATTGTTCTTTTGGCTCGTTTGAACTTATTGTTTTTCAAACCGTCTTGTACATGTTGTTATTCTGACCGACTTGTGCTTATTGTTCTTATGAAAGACTTGTTATTCTTAATCCTCTGGCGGCTATTTGCAGTTCTAAGGTTTTAATATTACTAAAACTGAATTTTCTATAGATTTGTATTTTACGTCAATTGTCTGATGCTTTAGTCCTGTATCCATTTTATGTTCAACAACCATGACTATGGATATAAGTAAATAAAGAATTGAAACAAAAGATTATAATGTTAAATATTATCCTGCATTTCTCACACAAGTATTCAATTTTCTAAACAAATATATTAAGCACATAAAATTAACAGCAAAACGTCATAACACACCAAACCCAAATAATAATTGTTGCAATAAAATATCCCTGTTTGATCACATGACAACTCTGTGGGGGTTTTTTTTAGGGAAGGGAGTAAGGACTTAATTCTGACCAGAGAGAGCCTATTATATGTTATGTTAGGTTCTAAAGCTGTAAAGGTAAAAAATTAAAGTCGTTAGGACGATATATCCTTCCAAACAAAAGTAAATATTTACCCCTATAAGATAAAATACTAAAGTTTGCAGGATTAAAATTCATTGAAAGAAAGTAAATTAAAGAGTTGATAAAACAAGTAGAATTCTAAAACATATGGTCTACATTTATAATATAAAAAATTAATTTAGGAAAGATAGAGAAAAAGTACCTTTCAGACCGAGTTCCTCTTAAACTTGTCTTTTCTTATATATCACCTTTCTTCTCCTGGCCAATTTCAAATGACAAATATCGTCTCGCATTAGATTATTAAAACCTTAATTTAGCGATTCTAGCCATGCGGAAATTAATCTATGTTCAATTGAAAATTGATATTGACTGTTTAATCCTTAATTAGATACATGTAACTAGTACACTGAGATAAAATGTAAGTTGCAAGTCAATCACCTTGATACTTGATACTATAATTGAAAGATTGGAAAATCATTTAATTATATTAATAAATGAAGATGCCAATATTATACAGGAGGATCTATACATTTATGCTGATGTATAATTAAAAAGATGTGTTGCCCGTCTGCTTCATTGCACACGCAAATTGGAATCACGGGTAGATTTTATACAGTCCAGTGAGAATGGTAGCTTGAGTTTATTGAACATGAAGGACGTGCCATTTCTTCTTACGTGATAAGATCTATCTCTACGGGGTATATTTCTTTTTTTTTGTAATTGCATTAGAAGGTTTCATGGAAGTTGTCCGAGTAATTTCATTATTGAATGCAGATATCACACTTGGTAACCTTGCAACCCATTCACAAGATCTCTCACCGGACTTAAAGTCAGTAGATATTTTCTTTGCGTATTGATATCCAAATAACCGCTCAGCAAGTGTTCGATGAAATTGTTCAACGATTGCCTGATCATGTTGAATTTTCAGTATGTCCTCGTCTGATTTTAACGTTATGTTTTTTCAGCAAGGATAATACTACACCAATAAATTTTTTGCCAGGGTCAACTTGTAATAGCTGTAGCCTTAGTAAACCACCACAAAGATACATTCGTTCAAACGCAGAATTAACTTCGTATGCTATCTTTTTTTGATAATGGTTCTGCATTTTTATATCTACTTGCAACGTCAACGACTGTCAATGTGTATTTGGACGTGCTTAATATTTGCCAATGTGTTTTAATAGTATCGTGTGGTAAAAACAAAATATCTGCGTCATGAACTTCATTGGGAGTACTGATGCGCGTATTGAATTTTGTTTAGGTGACGGCAGGAAAATTTGCCATATTGTCTGTCGTGCTAACCAATTTGCAGCAAAAGAAAGTGAGACTTTTGTTGCTCCAGCAAGTTTAGTAATCGCTGCTTTTCCTCACCAATATCCTTTTGGATTATAATAAATAGATTCCATTATAATAGTTATATAATTAATTACCAGTCCCAAAGCATTCATTTCCCTCTCATTGTAGATTTAACTAGAAAACTAGCGAGGTTTTCTCTGAGAGATTTATTAGGTATAGAATTTAATGCATGAATCAATTTCATATCTGCGTGGTGCCGTTGCTACAAATCTTTACTTTTATAAGCAACATCATGAATATGATATGCTTGATCAATCTTGTTTACTGGTCTGAGTTGATCTTGATCATCAAATCGCACATCAAGTCGAGAGTTCCAGTACCACAATAATTATATCCAGGAAGGTATTTATATTTCTCACTGGCGTATTTAGCCCATATAACCCCTGGTAATTTCCCTAATGAAGCAGTAATATCTCCACCTGTCTTTATACCTGAATCAGATATGGAGATGAATTTGTATTTGTGTGTGCCGCATTTCACTCATTTGTCTGTTAATGCACGTCGTGTATTCTTCATTATTATAGTTGACACTCGAGCGGTGGATGTGGGTACTCTTCGCCGAACACATATAGTCTTATATTATTAATAATATGGATACAATAACTGACTTTTCGGTGAAACGAAATCTGAAACTAGTAAATCACCATCCAGCATTACCAGACTGTATCAGAATAATTATGTATCAGAATGATTATAATAGGTCCATCTGGATCGGGTAAAACAGTAAAACAGAATTATTATTAAATTTAATAACGAGATGATCGATATGGAGAAAATTCTATTTAATAGCACCGTCTGTAGATGATCAGCATTGCTACGAAGTACTTAAGGATTTTAACGAGAAATCGAAATCAATTAATAATGACGGTGGCAATATTATTGATTTTATCATCGATATTGATGAAGCCCCATTTGTAGATGACTTAGATCAATTGATTAATAATTTCGTAGTATATGATTATTCGATGCTAGACTAACAATCAAAATCAGCTAGAATATTTTCTCGAGGTAGACATACAAATATTGACGTGATTTCTGTTACACAACGATATACACAAATACCTACAGCTATTAGAGATAACTGAAATATTTTGTTTGTGTTAAATGAATGTGGTAAATTGGTGGCGTTCAAACGCTAAACCAAACCCTTCTCTACCGATCGTTGCTAGGAAATAACCCGTTGTGTTATTTAACAATGTGTGGATTAATAGAAAGAAGAATTTAGATCTCTGAACAAGTGTATTGAAGAAATAAAACAGCCATCCCCCTTTCAATGAACAAACATAAAATTTAAAAAATTCAACAACAGAGTTACAAATGGGAGAAATCAATTTCTTTGCTACAAAAGAAGAAAATGTACAAACATGTACTCAATAAAAGCAATACAAATTTTCACTTTACTATTACTTGTCATTGACAGAATGAATGCAGTTTCATCATAGACTACGAGTCGTGACCTTGAGATCAACGCAGAATGACATCATCACCTATCTTATCCAAACATCGAATTTCCGTTCCTTCCTGCACTGCCGTCCTTTGTCTAATCGTCTGGACCTTACCTTTTGTCAGTAGAATCTTGAACTATTTGACGATTGTACCTAGAATTAGACATCGGCTGGAGATTCTTCTGATGAATTCTGTACTATAATTTGCTCAGAATTTGTTTAGGAATTTGGAATTTGTACAGGAAGCTGTTTTCTTATATAGTTAAAATGTCCCGCAATAAACAATTGGTTACCTTGTGTATATATATATATATATATATATATATATATATATATATATATATATATATATATATATATATATATATATATATATATATATATATATATATATAAAGAATACATATCATATGGCGAATAACAACCCTTTCAAGCGTACTGGATCCACCAAGGGATCACGTGTGTCAGGGATTGATTAAAATAGATGCAATAAACTGATTACGAACAGTACGAAACTAGTAACTAACTAGCCTAAGCGCTTTCGACTCTTAATAAGTCTTTTTCAAAGGCAAATACAAAACATATATACGACAAACAAATAAACAGAAAAACGTTGTGTTTGTAAACCTCTACATGGCTGTCTCCACATGTGTTAAAACTATAAATACAACCAGCTTGTATAGACTAGTTGCGGAAATTGAAAACGGTGTATAATTCCCTAAAAGTCTACAAGACAAAGCGACATCTATTTTTACTTTTTGTACATTTATGTAATGCAGATTATATACCAGATATTTGATTCTATACCGGTTATTCTTATAGTAAAAGTTGAAGGATAATAAGAAGATTTAGAAAATGTTAAATTCTACTAGTGCATAGTTTTCATTTTCTAGTCTTCTTGGTTTAGACCGCTTGGTTTCAATGTTCTAAGGCGGCGTATCCAGTATGATTCCTTTTCCTTCCTGGTTTCGGAACTCCAGCTGTGGTTGTTAGCAATAGCGATAAGTATTATATCACTGAAAGTGTGGCCAGGGGGAAGAGAACTGTTTTGCGACCGGGCTTCTGTACAGCTTTTTTGTCATCAAATCAGATCTATGAAGGTTTATCCTTTTGTTTAGCTTTTCAGTTTCTCCGATGTACTGAAGGCCACAGATCTTACATGTGATGAGATAAATCACATTCTCTGTTTTGCACGTTTTGTTTGGACTATGTATGTTTAGTTTTTCTTTAGTCACTGTGCTAGTGAATGTCTTGGTCTCTATCATATGTTGACAGGTTTTGCATCTTTTATCGCCACAGGGTCCAGATTGACTAGGTTGGTTTTGACTAGCGATTGGCGTTAGCTTTGCCCTGAATAGGATGTCCTTTAGGTTTTTGGTCTCCGGTAAGCTACTACAGGTTTGTTCGGAAGTATTAGTTTTAGTATGTCTGACGATTGCACGGTTGGCCAGTGGTTTGCGATGATTTTACCTACTTTGTGATTGTCTGGGTGATAGGTCAGAATAAATGGTATCCTATCAACCTTTTCTTTCTGTCCATATCTGAGTAGGTCATCACAGTTTGTTTGTTTGGCCCTTTGGATTGCCTCCGCAATCAGGTCTTTGTCGTAGCCTCGGTAAATTAAATGTTTAGCCGGCTCTTCAGACCTTTCTAGGAATCTTTCATCGTCGGAGCAAATTCTGCGTATCCTCAGTGCCTGGCTATATGGAATGTTCCTAATGCAGTGTTTTGGATGACAGCTGGTTGGGAGGAGATACTGGTGTTTGTCGGTTGGTTTCGAGTAGATGTCTGTGTGTAATTTGTTTTCCACCAGTCTGGTTGTTGTGTCCAGGAAAACATGGTTTGAGTTGGAAATTTCTGCCGTGAACTTTATTGAAGGATGGAAGTTGTTTGCCTTTGATATGAAGTCATCCAGACTTTCTCTTCCATACTGCCACTTCATTTCTATATCATCGATAAAGCGTACCCACTGGTATGGTGTACGCTCAACCGATGCTAAGAGCTGACCCTCAAGTTTTTCCATGAAAATGTTAGCATACAAAGGGGCCATTTTAGTACCCATTGCAGTTCTATTGATTTGTAGGTAGTTTTCTTCATTAAATTCAAAGTTGTTGAGTTTTAGGACAAGCTCCAGGAGTTGGACTAAGAAGTGTGTGGGTGGATTGATTACAGTTCTTGTTTTCCATGCTTCGCTACATGAATGTAACCCTTCGTTGTGCGGTATGTTGGTGTACAAAGATGTGACGTCTAAGGAAGCAAGTAATGTATCTGGCAGTAATGGTTCACTAGCTTTGCTTTTTATGAGATAATCTGTCGTGTCTTGAAGATATGATGGTAATTTGTGGACATAATTTGTGGTCTCATAAAATGATCTAAATATTCTGATATCCTTTCTGTGGGGTGCCCGTTACCTGAGATTATAGGTCTGCCAGGGTTTCCTTGTTTGTGGATTTTGGGTAGAAGATAAAATCTAATGCTATTGATGAATGAAAACAACGAATATTTCACTCATAGTTGTCTTCAGAAACTCAAGATAAACTAGTATTTATTTCCCCTTGTCCTATAATACCACAAAAATAGCATACCTTAACTTATAATTGGTGTTGAAGAAGCTCCTTCTTCTAAATAAAATATTCTTTGAAAATGGTGTGCTTTTCTTTTATGAAACAATATTAATATGTTCTCTTTTACCCCTCTCTATCAATCTTAATCATGTTTTAACTCAAATTGAAATCGAAGGGATATTTTCCTACGCGTTTTAGGAATACAAAGCGAAGCGTTTATCGGTATGACCGTACGTCGTTAAATTAACTTTGCAATGCAATGCATGGGTAAAGTGTGTGTGTATGTGTGTGTGTGTGTGTGTGTGTGTGAGAGAGAGAGAGTATTCAAGTCAAATTAAAACCCTTACCACCTATTTTTTAACTCATCACCCTTCTGTCCAATCAACCCATTTCCTTGATCATCCCTTTGACCCCTTTCCCACAGGACTCCCCAATCCTGACTTGAGTATTGAGGTGAAGTCATGCACTGTTACCATTTTCCATCCCGAATGAACTCGTCCCTTTGTAATTGCTTCCGTTTTCTCCAGATGCCGTGAAGTCACCCAAGTTAATTTCCCGTGTGAAGATCTTGACCTAATTGTGCCCTTCCCATATTAGTTTCCAAAATTAAACCATAATGACCTTTCTGGGGCTGTTTTGCTTCATGTTAAATTTATAGCAATCGCTGGGAATGACACATTAAATTAGCCGTTCTGTTAAATCAGTACACAAACTTCGTCATTGAATCGAGAGACTGATTGACGGCATGTCAGCATAAACTGGTTGCTTCCAGTTCTTTCCAACTTCCTAATGGTGACAGGTCATCGATGCCCAATTTCTTTTCACTGTAAAGGGGAAAGCAAAGTTTTGAGAACATAGCTGCTATCTATTAATGGGTCATCACCGTACAGCACAGATACGGAACTATTTTTTCATTCAAAGAAATTAAACGCAAGCTAATTATTTGTTAGGTTTTTCTTTTCTGGCATCAAGCAATATTCCCACTCTTGTTATATCAAAATGCGTCCTATAGTAGTTCTACATACAAAGACTACGGTCAGTTCGAAACCCGATACACACACAATTTATTATCAGAAGATCAATGCCATTCTTTAGCAAATAGTTGTATTCCTAAATGGGAAAATTAGATAACTAGACCTCTGAAACTAGCTATTATATTTCTCTTTATACTTTAAATTACTCTGATGTCGTTTCGCCTTTATTAATAACTGTTCTGGAAAATATTATTGTATGACACCTATTTCAAATTGGCTTCAAACTTTCCCAAAACTTTGTTTCTGGCTTGCCTCAACTTTTCATTTCCTCTTTTGACCTTAATTTAACATATCTGTCGGACCGTTATCATAGCTGGTTCTAATTAAAATCCACTCATGCTTCAAAAAAGGAGGCAAACTATTGCAAGGAATCAGTTCACGGCGAGCCTAGCCCATGCGTCCATCACCTTCCTAGTCAAGTCGGTCATGGGCTAGCAATAACGCCGAAGTTGGTAGCATACCGACGATAATAATCCTGCTTGTCCCAAAAAAGATCGAACTTCCGTCTTAGTGGTCATTCTTTACGCATACGTAAATTGATCAATTTTTGTATCTGAGGTTAACTTCTCATCGCTGAGGGTGTGAAAAAGGTAGGTTTGATTCCTAAACTTCTATCCGCAAAATTGTATGGTTGTGGTTAGTAACTGATGCCAATAGTAAATCCTCCATAAAGGTCGATTTTCCAGTTCCCCTAAACTGTTCGAGTAACTTTCTCATCCTAGAGGTGAAGACAAGTGGTGCATTCTGGACCCCGAATGGCATGACTACCGATTGGTACGTTCCAACAGGAGGGCAAACAAGAGTCTTACTCTGCCTTCACTTAAAAATGGAATTATACATACATACATACATACATACATACATACATACATACATACATACATACATACATACATACATACATACATACATACATACATACATACATACATACATACATACATACATACATACATACATACATACATACATACATACATACATACATACATACGTACGTAGACGCACGCACTCAAACAGAAATACACACACAAACGTACCCACGCAAAATTGCACACATATATACACGTACGCGCATTCACATAATCAAAAAATACACACGCACGCACACAAACACAAACACACATACAAACACAAACACATACACACAAATCTACGGCCGCACATACACATAAGCAAAAATATACACACAACGCACGCACACACACAAACGAAAGCAAACACACATGCATACGCACACACAAACGTACGTGCGCACGCATACACATAAACAGAAATACACACATTTACGCGCACGCACGCAATTAAACACACACATACATACACACTTAAGTGTTGGCAAATCGCATCTCTCAAGGGGTGAACTTTGGGGTATTGAAAGAAGTCTTGCAGTCTGGAAAGGATCAAGATTTTAAAGTGGCCACCTACCAACCTTACAAGATTGTTCGTTAGCCACTTCCCAAATCGTCAGTCGGCCTTTGGAAAAAAATGTATCAAATCGTGTACCAGAAGGAGTGAGACTTCCCAATCACTTCATTTTACCCTGCTGAGACACTGGAATAAAAAATGGTTTCAAGATGATAGCCACCAAAAAGAAGGATAACTTCGACACAGCAAGAATAGATCCATGGATCCGCTAAGAACCCTAAGTTCAAACAATACAATGTTTCTATCTTCTTGCCTGACTTTTGTGATTGTTTCAGTCGATTGGAAACGTTTAAAAAATGGCGTCCGGACAGGGAAGGATTACTAACTTAGAATGTTTTAGCAAGAACATGTATACTTGGGGACCAGAGACTGGATTCAGATACGAAGTACAGTGTTTCAGTTGTGGTATGAAGTTGCGGTATATATCGATGTATCTGAAACATATCCTTACCTTTATATGGCCTTTCCGCCCATCACACTACAATACAATCATGACGGTACCTTCGAGATGGTAGTACCGTTGTCGAGAAAGTAAGAAAGGAAGACTTCCAAAACTATGGATAAAAATGGAACGATATTGAGACTTTATTACGACTAGTATAAAAAGGGAAAACGTCCAGACCGATAGTTCATTGTAACTACCAACACTAAGGGAGACAGATGAATACTTTTAAACAGACAACACCATTTCAGATGTACATGACTGGAAAAGTTTGGGTTTCGAGTCTTTTCATACAAAAGAAGCGGCAAACCATGAAAAGGATTTGTATTATACATTCGAATGAAAAAGTGGACTTGAAGTGTAAGTGAAAAAGTGACCTTTGAACCTGTGTTAGTACCGAGGAAAACTACTGCATGCAGGACGCGACCATCATTGACATGGACACTCCCAAAAGGCCATTCCGTCAGGACCCCAGTGTGACAATGCCTCTAAGAACATTACACACTATCCCCAGGACACCACACCTTCGTCACCAAATTTGATGAAACGATAGAAATCCCTGCATACAGGAACGTCTCCTCCAGCAATAACACCCTCTTCCTCTTCCTGCACTTTAGCTGCTGAGGCAGCTTCTGACACAGTACCCTCCCGAAAAATCAAAGTCCAAAAGAGATCGGGCATGCTATATAATTTATTGGATTTATCCAAGCAAGAACTTTCACGAGTTAGTTCGTTGTAAACTCCTCCACGATGCGTGATGATTGCCGAGAAGTTGATACTACAGACCAACAATCAGTGACAACTCGTTCCACTATTAACAAGACCTAGGGAAACAATCATGATCATTGCTTTTGAGCTCATGAACGCGAAAAGATATCCCTAACAGAAGTGCACACAGTTATCATCGTTCTCATGTCTAAAATGGAACAGGAAAAAGAAAAGTACAGTCTCATCATCCGAAAAAAATAAACGCTTTGCCAAGTATCTACATCAACCTCAGAAATGACTCCATCGTTCAAAAAAAATGAATGGAGCAGCCAGAGGGGAGGATTTTCTTTTTATGGCGATGATTGGTCGTCAAACAGACCAGTCACACACGCTTCCATCACCTCCAAAAATACTGCTATAAACAAATGAGATAAAAGGACGTGTGCCAGTGTATTGTGTTCTCCTGAGCGCCCAAAAGATGTCTGATAAAATAGGTGCACAACTCCACTATCGTCGTTCGCCTGTCCAAAAAAGAAAAGGAGAAAGACAAGGACAGTTTCGTCATCCTAATAAATGGTTAACCCGGCATCGACGTGTACCACAGAAAGACACTTTCTAAAGAAAAAGATGAACAACCAATTTGAGGATAGTTTGGCAATATATGAAATAATGTCGTCACATTCTGGTGTAGCTAGAGTCAAAATAGGTCATCAAAAAACTGTTTACACCCCCTCCCGTTGACCTGTTCCAATAATACGATAAAGGGCGTGTTTTGCCAGTCATCGATGTCAGTGTATTGTGTGTGTGCCCCAGAACAAACAAACAATGATGTCACCCCACAGAAACCAAACATTGGGATAAGTTGTCCATCCTGTCCAAATCTCCTCCACCCACACGACAACAAATGATTCAAACCGACTCCAAAACCGTTATCGAATGTATTCTTAATGTCTTGAAAGGTACGATACCTTTGTTTCCTCATCAGAAAAAAATGCTAAGCTAAGTATCGACAGGTTCTTGGATTAAAATGGTCTGAAAGAAAATATCCATTAATCAAAAAGAAAAAGATGTTGGTACATCGTGGAGAAATTGTGCACCTGTTGTTAGCACCCATACTCAAAGCCACATTGGCACCCCTGTTTACAGGAGTGGTGAGAACTATTGTTTCACAAATAGCTCCAAGAAAAAAAGGATAGAAAGATAAAAGGAGGTCTCCTGAGCCAAAAAGATCTCAGAAGTGACCTTTGGAATCTGATGAAAGAACGAAAACTGGCTTTAGTGCCTTGCAAACGATGGATGGAATTTATCCTTGGCAATTCTGGAGACTCTTATCACTCATTAAATGGTGGAGAATCTTTGGAAATGGAGCGGGAGGATATGGTGGAAACAGAACCTATAGACAGAGACGAAGAGGACGTAGTGGTCATATCCAGATGGCAAGAACAAGAAGAACGTTTAGTGCCCTGTTTTGCCACACACCAGGAAGACAAAATTACGACATTGACCAATAAACATTGCTATCGATGTCAAAAACGACCATCCAAGTCAAAATCGCCACGATAGATGCCTGATAAATTCCTGATGATGAGACAAGAAGAAAGATTGGGCGAGTATCTAGCCGACTTTATTACCTTTTGAGCAACATTTTGTGCACCTCTTCTTGGAATTCTGCGGAGTGTGATAATGATGAACTGCCTGATCGCAAACCTAAAGACCATCAAGCTTATGTCTTCAACACAGACGACAGTCATCTCACAGGAACCCAATGGGTAGGCGTCTACTTTCCGCACGATTCCTCTGTGGAGTATTTTGATTCGTATGGATTACCGCCTTTGGAAGTCATTATTGACTTTATGAAAAGAAATGACAAGACGACACGTTTAAATTATGTGATATTAGAAGGCACAGACTCCATGGTGTATGGACAATACTGTGTGTAATTTCTTCATCAACATAGTCTTGGATATCGCTTAAAAGATTTAGTGACTCATTTTGATACAATGAAAGAGTAGATAGATGGTCTTGTGTTCTTTATTGTTTTCTCTTGTCTTTAGCTAAGCAATGTTTTGTATGTCAATGACACAATGACCTTCCTCCGTGGAAATCTAACTGATTTCACTACGTTTCCAACCTTGTCAAAAATGTATTCTTTGCTATTGCATGAATTGTTATATTGTTAGTTGTTGGTTAATTGTTGGTAAAATAAAAATGTAATATTTTGAAAAGTCTTAACGGTTTGTTTTTTAAACAATTTTTTTTTCACTATGTATGCTCTTTGACTACTTTCCTTCACCATAAAACGATCTATATAGCGTTCGGGCTCTAAAAAACAGTAGGTATATTTTCTATAGCGTCCGCACTTGAGACGCATTAATCATGGTGGTCTCCAGTCTCACCACTGACAAACACACTAATATGATCCTTTCCAACGGCGGTCAAAAACACTCAAACAACTACAACTAAGCGGCACTAAAGGAATCAATGGATAACCCACATCTAGCTGATTCGAACTACTTCAGGTCCATATAAGTTTGCTAAGGACGCAAAATTCTAACATGGTAATATATTCCCAAATTCATAACTCTACAACATTTGGTCAATTGCTTAGGTGGCTTACACAATATTGAAATAGTGACACCCGTAGGTAGAACTGTTAAAGATTTGTGCGTAGTCTTCCCTGCTAAGTGGACTTATTCTGTTGTACTTAGATGAATAAAGGGAGCCGGGGCTGCGGTGGGAGACTTAATTGTAGGTCTGCCTTTTGGGCGCGATTAAGGTGCGTCCCATCGATAACATGGCATGGCACAAGTTCTAGAAAGGCCC
Source organism: Potamilus streckersoni (assembly GCA_016746295.1). Lineage (NCBI taxonomy): Eukaryota > Metazoa > Mollusca > Bivalvia > Unionida > Unionidae > Potamilus > Potamilus streckersoni. The sequence goes on from JAEAOA010001023.1 coordinate 2,678,599, forward strand.
AGATCGGAGCCAAGCGCCCTCTTAAAGGGACCACCGCCAATCTTGGGTGGTGTTGATGGTTTTGGTTTCGTTTTGTGTTGGTTTATTCGGATTAATGTTTTGTGTGTTATTTGCCCTAGTCTGTATTGTTTCTTTTGTGTTTAGGATTTCAGGTTTTAATTCTGCGCAGGATTTGACCGTTTTATTGTTATTGTTTTCTTCCTTTTTTGGGCTCTGCATATGTTAATAATTTTGTATTCGTCAATTGTATAATTTCATTTTCTTTAATAGATAAGCAGCATTTAGTTTCCCTTAGGTGGTTGTTTCCCCTGCAGTTTGGGCATTTGATCTTTTGTCTGATGCATGTGCCTTTGTGATGGCCACCATTGTGAACGTAATTAGGTTTAAAGCGGCATTTTAGGGCATAGTGCCCCCCAATGTTGACAGTTGGTGCAAAACCTTGGCTTATTGATGAAGGGTTCCAAGCGATCAAGTGTGCTACTGGTGCATAGTAAGGCCAGTGCTGGAATGGGTGTAGTGGATTCTAAACCCGCTTTTGGGGTAGTTTGCCCTTTTTTTATTTTTGTTCCGTTTTCATTGAGATGTTTGGTGAGGTTTATATCGCTAATATTGGTATTGTTGCCTAAAAGAGAAAGAACCGCTCTGTAGGTTTTGGCTGGTGGTGTTTTGTTGGGCCCTACGTTGGTTGCGTATCTGCGAGTTATTGGGTTTTGCTGAGATAGTGTTGTCTGTTTTCATTTGACATTTGTGGTGACGTTCTACTCTATCTTTTTTTTTGTTCCGTTGTGTTCCATTTGTAGGAATTTTTCCACCCGACTTAGGGTACTGCGTTGCACAATTGAGTAATCTGTATTTGGGCGGATTAGTCTAAATGACCCTCGGTGAGTTCTTAGCAAGGCGTTTGTGATGTAATTTTAGGTCAGGTTGAATAGTTGAGTATTTGGGATTTTTATGTAAATTGTGTATTCCGTAATGTGGTATTTGGGTTTAGGTTTTGCATGGTTTTATTATTTTAGTTAGTTTCTTGGTTTCTGCTGATGTGTTATGGTTATGTTGGCAGTTGGCAAAATAATTGTAGGTGTTTTCTGAGCTTATTTGTTTATTGTTATTTGTTTCTTTTGCATTCATGGGCAGTTTATCTTTTCTTAGATACCTTACTTTTGTGGGTTGTTTATTGAGATTGGGGGAACTCTATGGTTTGGGTTTGTTTTTATTGCTGATAGGGTAATGGGCGAAGTGTCCGTTGTTATTCGTAATATTTCCTGGGGTTTGGCTATCGTGATCTTTTACCTTTCGTTTAATTGTGCCTTGAATAGTTTTGTTGCAGTTTACGTTTTAATTTTTTTTTTTTTGCAGTGAGTGGCGATGTTTGTTCCTGATTTGCCGTTGATGTGGATTTGCCGTTATGTTCAGTACTTATCGTTGCATGTGTTGGTATGGCGCTCGTTCTTGGTGTCATTGTTATCTTACATCCGATCGGTTGTTTGGTTGGAAATTCGGCAATGCACTTGTAAGTGAATTTTATTGTGGTTTGTGATGATTTTAGTTGTCCAATTAGGGGGTAATTGGAGTCTGCATAAGTCATTAATAGGGTGTCGTTAAGATCCTCAATATCTATTGGTTTAGATGGGTTCATGAATGAGACGGAATTCTTGGCTTAAGAATTCGCTTACTGTGTTAACCATATAGGTTTGGGTGTTATTTATACAATATAATTTTTTAGTGGTTGGTTGTCTAAAATCTTGTTTATTTGTAATGAGTTGTACTGTTATTGCTTGAAAGTGCTATCGGAGAGCTTGATACCGTGGAGTGGGCGGCCATTTTTTATGTTTATTTTCCTATTTTTGCTCTTCTAGTGTTTAAGTGCCAATTTGATTTTCTCCATTGTTGTTGCTTGTTATCCATTTGTACCTGACGTTTGATTTACTAGTTGAATATTTAATTTATTAATTCCTTTAAGTTTGGTTAAAAGAAATTGGTTTTAAATTAGTGGAATTGCTTTGTTATTTGGGTTAGTAGGATGATGGGGGTAAGATAGTAAGAGTTGTTAATTTAGTAAGAAAAATCTCCTCTTGATCGGGAAATCTAGACAGCGGTTATCAATATCTTGATAACTTGTTGAGTATTATGTTTGCTAGCATATGTTTGCGAGGATAGTATTTTTAGCAAGGTTGAGATAGTAAAGTTATAGAGAATTTAGCACCTTTCTTCTCCTAAAGCCGAGAATCTCACCGTTCACTAGAGTTTGTTAACTCTGTAATGACTCAGCCTAGGTAAATACTAGTATATATCCTAACACCTGTTTAAGGATAGAGAAACTGGCGCCAAAATGTTAAGATGTGTTTGGGACAGAATTATTTAACTATGCAATTTAGGAGTAGAATAATCCGGAAGTAAGAGAGTTAATAGGAAATTGATAGAGTATAACTAAATTACTACACAGAGCATATGTTTCTATAATTTGTCCGGCAAGTCCTTTGTTTTCCTGATTTCTTTGTTCACTGCTGAGGGGCTGTTAATCCGTTGTTTGTTGGCACTCCTTTGTTCTCGTTGATCCTTTGTCCTAGTTTCCTTTTTGTCGGAACGGGGGGGGGGAGCGTCACCAGACAGCTGACCCTCCCCACATAGCCAAAAAATAAAAGTTTTTATGTATTCATGTGTCCGCACTTCAATGTGTTGCAAATGTTTTATTTATAAAAGAATTTTGAAAAACCCAGATTTGAAATGGAGAGTATTTTTTTCTCTAGTGTTATCTAAAAGGCAACCCCTACCTTCTCCGATTTCATTCATCAGATCAGAAAGTTTCATCCTCTTTTGTGTGTTTCCAATCGACCCTTACCAGGGGTCGCCTACATCCTGTGAGTGCTATTTGTGTATTGCTTTATTGTGTGTCTGCTATATGAGTGCATATGTAAGGTCGGGATATTATATATACCAAAGTTTTGGAGTTGTTATTAACGTATAAACAAAATATTTTATTTCTGCTTAAATTTAGAATTTTGTATTAGAAATGGTGTAATATATTTATAAAACAAATATCTAGTGTTTTTAGTGGATGTTAATTTGTGTGTCATTTTATATATTCCAAATTTTGAATAAAGGAGGCTGGTCATAAGGTCGGTTTGCAAGGAGCCATGTGTCTTTTTTTATTTCTCTGAGTCACTTCTCTTAACAGGGACCAGGCCTTATTTCCATACAGTCCAAATAATTATATTCCAAATATAAAATTTCAAAAGAGTATTTATGTATGGACAAATTTTGTTTGTCCATGTTGTTTTTATGGAATCCTTTTATTATTAAATATTTCCCCATGTTTTTCTGTACTGATTGTCCTTTTTCTGCACCTGGACTTTTCGGAGCCTCCTCCATCAGCCTTCCCACTTCGCGTGGCGCCTTGCGGTATAACCTGGTAACGTTTCTGTCTCCTACTTCATCCACGTGCAGATTCCCTCTCCTTCAATATCTACAAAAAAAAAACTCTCAATATAGTTGTTACTTTAATTACATTAGTTATTAGGATTCCATATTTAATAAGTAATTAGTTGACTTTAGTGAAAAAAAAGGGGGGGAGTGAATTCATCCAGTTACGGCCAGAATCCCGTGTTAATAATGCACTGGATTGATTTTATTCCAGTACATTCTTTTAAAATTTAAAAGTTTGTTTTAGAAAGCTTTGTGTTTTGGGGACAGGATATTTACATATGATTATTACCTCTCTACATTCCCTTATGTTATCGATTATAATTTTTTTAAAATATATCAAAGCAGGTTTTTTTCTTCAAATTTTGCATCCAAATATAATTTTTGGTTTCCCTGTTATATGTTGGATCCTTGAACAGCTTTTATTATTTTATCCCTCTGAACTTTTTTCCCCCATATCATGTCATCACATGATTTTTGTTGAAATCTTTACCTTTACAAAGTGGATATTTTGGAAATTTTTTTTGATCATTTCTTTCTTTTTTGCGATTTCCCCGGTCAACCACACGTTATGTAAAATTTTGTCCTAGTAGTTGGAAAGTTGAAGCCCCCTCGCCCTCAACTTTTCTTCACTCTACACCACCTTATTCCCACATTCTTTTTTACCGTCCCCCTCCCTTTTCCTCCTACCCCTTCATCTAACGAAAGGCCCAAGACAGGTGCTAGTGAAAACATACTAGCAAACACCTGAGTGGAATCCTGAAACAACAAGCCTCTGTGTCGCAAAAGACTTTCCACCATTAGCCCCGTGTTGCACAAGACTTTCTTCCGTAAGCCCACATTCAACCAAGCTAATAACACAAGAGGCCTAAAACAGGTGCTAGGGAAACCAGACTAGCAAACACCTGGTTGGAATCCGGATACCAGCAATCCTGTTTTTCTAAAAGATTTTCCACTAAGGCCATAACCCCGGGGCAAAATCCCCTCCTCTGCTTATCTTTCCCTTCCGGACAAGCACAAGGGCACAAAACATGTGCAAGGGAAAACAGACTAGCAGACACCTGGGTGGAATCCTTGAGATTACAAGCCAGTGTTGCTAAAAAATGCCCTTTGTTCTCTTTTTCTTTCTTCCTCCCTTCTTTTTTTTAGTGTGGTTCTTCCTTTGGGTATTGAAGACCTCTTTCGACAGAATCAGACTGAATCCGATCCTTTGGTTCCGCCATCAAATTAACAACAATATTAACAAAGCGAGCCCCGAAAATATGGTATTACTTATACCCAACAGATTGGGAACATTTTCAATAATACGACTTACATCACTGTAAAGAACAAAGGTTTAGGTCGACCTTTATTAGAATTAATTATGGTAGAACTCACATAGTTGCATACATGTACCATTAACGAGCAAACCATAAAGTACAGATTAGTTCGGGCAAGGCCAGAAGTTATTAGTTTTTAATTAAGGGCTTAGTTTGCTTAAACTTAGCGAACGGGGTTCAAGTTTTGTTCTGCTTCGAACTGAATGTGGGAGAAAGCACAGTCGTTGCCATTTTTTGATTGAAATAACGCAGTGTTTGGTGCCAGAAATGCGGAAATTATTGTAAATCTGATTGTGGAAGTGGGCGTAGTTTAAAACGAAAACCTTACGTTTAAATGTACTGGAAGGATTTTGAAACTTTAGTCTGCATTTCTCTGCGAGAGAGAAGAATAAATACCGGTATACTCTGGGGATTTTAATGAGTAAAGTTCTCGTCAATCAAAATTCTATCCAAAGGAGAGACGTTTGTCTGAAGGATTCGACAGATATCAAAAGCATGAAAAACGAGGTAATTGCATAAACGAGGTACTTGCATAAATCTCATATACTTCTTTTATGCTATTATTTAATTGCTTGTAGGTACTTGCAATTGTAGAAATTTATATAAGTCGTTTATGCTATGACTTAACTGCTTGTAGAAGCATGTATTTGCAGAAATTTATTTGTTGAGTCGTAGATAATTTTCTTGATATGGTATACGTGTGTCTAGTTTGTTTATCTGATCCCGCGCAACGACATTTCATTTTACATATGAGTTGGCGATTTGCTAAGTTATAGTCATGATTATTTATGAATTGAGTATGTTGAATTCAAACTTATTCTATGTAAGGAATTATGTAATTGTGTTGAGTTTATTTAGCTGATAATATTGTATTTATAGTCATGGATGAATTGATGATTGATGTTACGGATATCGTCAGAAACATCCGAACTAATTTATTATGTATATGAAAGCCTTGATGTAGAGGAGGAATTTCATTAATGTACCTGTAACGAGACCGAGTGAAGGGCTAATGCCACATGTGGCGAAAATGGCCATTCGCAGATCATTAGTTTGGGAACTAGCCGTATAGTCTGTTTGAAGTCGATAGAGTTAATTTCTGACCTCGAGGGGTCAATCTAATGATGTACTCCTGTATAATGAGACGGAAGATTTATGTTGCTTGTTTATATTTTTATAAGGTTAGATAGTCTGGAAAGGCGTTACAACCCAAACAGTGTGGGAAGAAAAAGGACAGTTTAGAACAAAAGGAAAGGCATATAGTATTGTTGGAAAGTAAGAAAGTGGAACGGAAGACGTACTTTAACGACGGAATCGAAGTCGAGTCTAAGAGTTTTGTGGGAGGGAATCAGTCAACTGGTTATGCATTGATGCAAGGTAGAAATGTTCGATACACTAAATAATGATTTTGGATTTTATCTTAAACCGAATCGGCTAATCTTATAATGTGATTGTATTTTTGAAATTCAATAGTTATACGTAAAAAAATAAGTGTATCTTTCGAACTGTAACTTTCATATAATTTTCTCGTGGAAATTTTTTTATTGTTTGAAAATTTTATTAAATTTTGTTTTTACTTGTAATAGGGGCTCGATTTATTTGTTCTATATATTAGCTCAGATTACTTCTTTATTCCATTCATAAATTCCTACTTGTAGTAGCTTTATTCGATACCGGACAAATTTCATCGTTGGAGGTCACTCCTAGATACGAAGCCAAAATCAGCAAACCCGCCACAAAAAAGTTGAGGAGGGGTTTACCAGTACCCAAAATTCCAAATAGCATAAATAAAAAAAGACAAAAACAAGACTTCTAGAATTCGATCAATTTCAGAGGTGGCCTATACGCCATGCATCTAGGGCTCGTCCACTAGTACAACTGGACTGAATTAATTCAATATATACGGACTAGCATTTTAGGGCGTATACGACACAGGAAACCGGGCCGCTTAAGTCCCCACTGTGTTCATTTCCTCTGCCGGACATAAATAAGAACTGAGACATTGCACGTAAACACAGCGCTGTGATTGCCATAAAATACAATTATTTTTACTATATTGTCTCTACATTTGTTTCTCAGTACTGAACTTTCCACTGTGTGACAATCAATACAAATCATATGCTAATCTAAAATACCTTCAAATATGACGTTACGGTGAAGTTCTTGTCAAGGGTTGACCTGCATGTTTTTAAGAGGCTGAATTGTAAACAAAACACCAAGCAACGGAACACAGATTTCACTTCCGAATCATCACCATGACCTTATTACTCAATGTGGACTGTCGCCAAAATACACACAGACAACCACACCATAAGCTCACATTTTAAAGAATAAACAATTGCCTTTAAATACTTACCAAGAATGCCAAAATCAAACTCTAGTATCACCACCAAACTCAGACAGGAAAAAGTGATCTAAAAATAGACTGGGACTACATTCGGGTACTGAACCGGATTTTATTAATTGTGTACTGATGTCTGATGACACCATGCTCACAACATCGACCAATAAAAAAGCCTTGTCTTTAGGCATTACCCAATCATGAAAGCACTAAATTACATAGGCGACTTTAATACATTCAAGTCAGGTCAAGTTTTCACCTATTAAGTTAGAAAATAGCAGAATCACAAAACTATCGGAGCTTCAGATGTACTTGGAGTACGTCAGGCGACTACTTCACGAGTTGGCCATGCAAGCGATCCAGGAGAATCAAGAATAGAAGACGAGAAGAAAAAAAAAAGGAATATTCCGAGTTTCCTCAGACCCTTGATACCGCATTTTTGATATTTGGTTTTTATGTTGGGGTGTAGGGTCAGAGTCCATTTCCTATCCAAAAGTTGGAATTTGCCGACACAATTTGGTGTCGGCATAGGGTACTCGCCTACTATCAGGCTTAGCAAACTTAAATGACCTTACATTGACCCATACTTACATTAAATCGATTGGGAAATCATTTATCTTTTCAGAAATTACAAGTATAAAACCGATTTTGTTTTTTATCTTTTGACAGAAGAGAGGAAACTACAGCGTTGATGAATTTTGACTGCGTTCGCTTCATTTGCATTGCTAGTCACATGGCTAACCAAATCTCGCGGCCTATATGCATAAACGACACAGTTCAATAGTCACGTGATAATAAACAAAATCGCGTTGACATAGTTTCAGCGTGATCAGTCAGCTCCTCTCCAGGAAGATACGTCATCGACATGCTTCGGGCTGCTGTCATGTCAATTAGAAAGTTGAATACTATGTGGGGTTTTTTTTAAAATTTTTTTTCCAATGAATTAATAATTTAAATAAATAAACTCCAGCCAAATGAAATGCTGGACAAAACAATAATACAACTCTCTCTGCTAAGATCTCGCACTACATATAATTAATTATCTCCATCTTTTTACGTTGCTCTCTACAAAGACCGGATAACTACAACCGGTATAATACTGCGCAGTTTCCGTCTCGCTATTTACAATAGATACCGCTGCGTTAGTCAACTGTACTATTTTTTGCTTCTTAATAATACGCAGAGTTATTACATAAATCGTTGTCGGACGATACTTTCTATAATCCTTAACGACATGACCTGGCTTGTTGCAGCCGTAGCACATGAAATTGCCTAGGAGAGTTCAGTCGTTATACCTTTGTTAAAAATACTCGATTTAAAAATAGGCATCTCGTGAAAACTCGGCGAGTGTACAGTATAGGGAAAACTGTTGAGCTCCCCTTTATGATCGAGGGTACAGTTTCTGTCCCTAGTATACTGAAATGATTACCGTTCTGACCACTCCACTTTTCGGGTGTCTCCTTGATAGCCTTCCTTTGTTCACTTATGCCGAGACGGTTCCTTCAACTGCAGGAAGTTGGCGCGAGTGTACACAAACTTAACGCTGGGATACCACGCTTATAATTTTCAAAGTTAAAGTTGTGAAAACGGATACATCATTCCTGTTCGTTTTTGAAACGTGCTTTTTACACCTCTTCGCGGATATCCTTCTACGTTTACGAGACACCCGTCGTTTTGATCCGCTTATATATATATATATATATATATATATATATATATATATATATATATATATATATATATATATATATATATATATATATATATATATATATATATAGATGCAATAAACTGACGACGAACAGTACGAAACTAGTAACTAACTAGCCTAAGCGCTTTCGACTCTTAATGAGTCTTTTTCAAAGGCAAATACAAAACATAGTTACGACAAACAAATAAACACAAAAACGTTGCGTTTGTAAACCTCTACATTTCTATCTTCACATGTGCTAAAACTATAAATACAACCAGCTTGTATAGACTAGTTGCGGAAACTGAAAACGTTGTATAATTCCCTAAAAGTCTACAAGCCAAAGCGACATCTATTTTTATTTTGTGTACATATGTAACGCAGATTATATCCCGGATATTTGGTTCTATACCGGTTATTCTTATAGTAAAAATTGAAGGATAAGAAGATTTAGAAAATGTTAAATTCTACTAGTGCATAGTTTTCATTTTCTAGTCTTCTTGGTTTAGACCGCTTGGTTTCAATGTTCTAAGGCGGCGTATCCAGTATGATTCCTTTTCCTTCCTGGTTTCGGAACTCCAGCTGTGGTTGTTGGCAATAGCGATAAGTATTATATCACTGAAAGTGTGGCCAGGGGAGGAGAAGTGTTCTGCGACCGGGCTTCTGTACAGCTTTTTTGTCATCCAATCAGATCTATGAAGGTTTATCCTTATGTGTAGCTTTTCAGTTTCTCCCACGTACTGAAGGCCACAGATCTTACATGTGATGAGATAAATCACATTCTCTGTTTTGCACGTTTTGTTTGGACCATGTATGTTTAGTTTTTCTTTAGTCACTGTGCTAGTGAATGTCTTGGTCTCTATCATATGTTGACAGGTTTTGCATCTTTTATCGCCACCAAGAAGACTAGAAAATGAAAACTATGCACTAGTAGAATTTAACATTTTCTAAATCTTCTTATCCTTCAATTTTTACTATAAGAATAACCGGTATAGAACCAAATATCCGGGATATAATCTGCGTTACATATGTACACAAAATAAAAATAGATGTCGCTTTGGCTTGTAGACTTTTAGGGAATTATACAACGTTTTCAGTTTCCGCAACTAGTCTATACAAGCTGGTTGTATTTATAGTTTTAGCACATGTGAAGATAGAAATGTAGAGGTTTACAAACGCAACGTTTTTGTGTTTATTTGTTTGTCGTAACTATGTTTTGTATTTGCCTTTGAAAAAGACTCATTAAGAGTCGAAAGCGCTTAGGCTAGTTAGTTACTAGTTTCGTACTGTTCGTCGTCAGTTTATTGCATCTATTTTAATTAATCCCTGACAAACGTGATCCCTTGGTGGATCCAGTACGCTTGAGAGGGTTGTTATTCGCCATATGATTTGTATTCTATATATATATATATATATATATATATATATATATATATATATATATATATATATATATATATATATATATATATATATATATATATATATATAATTTTGCAACATTATAAGCGGCTCTGCATTAGAATAAAATCATATGTAGAGAGCTTGTTAGTTACATAATACTGCCCACCCAACCCCGTTTTAATTATGTTTCAATGACTTTTCCATTTTGTTGTGAAATTTTCTATCATATCAAAGACATCAACATTACTTCTATTATGATATCGATTTTTGTATCATAATCTTCTTCTCATTTCCTGCTATGAGAAGGAATTACGCATCTCTTATGAGCGGGCTCGATCCATCATTAGAGATATAGAGAGAAGGAGAAAAAGGGTGTAACACAGATAATGTAGACAAAGCTACATTCCTTTGGGGAAGCTTGGCTAGCGAGAAGGGTACCAAGGATCTTAAATAAGTACACTGAGTTCTCTTATAGTTGGAGCAAGAAACCGAACTGTTTTAATTATATAATTGATATATAATGCTACATTTCAAAGATACACTTCACAAAACCTTTACATTGAAAACTACACAGAATGCACTACAATGGTTTTCTTTTAAGTTTACCAACTTCATATGTTGTAGCTTTCGCATTTTAGAAAGTATTACAAATAATAGATCTGAATCAAATTAAAGATTATAAAATAGTTGCGATTAATGCAACATATTAAACGTTAAATCATAATACATCAGAATACATCCACTAACTCACAAATCTAACACTCCCAAAATAACAAACCAAGTCCCTTGAATGCTCTATCAGTATGAAGAGAATTTCAGGAATTCAAAATATGAATATTTTTTTTCTTTCAAATGCTGTGTGTTATGCATCAGTGATAAAAAAGGTTTCAAATTAGCTGTTGTGGTAGACACTATATACTGAATAGTGATAAAGTGGCGGTCAATTGTGGTTGGCTAGAAAGCCTTTATGATATCTCCTTTGACCCAAATATGCCACTATTGTAGCTATTTTAAAAATTGTCGTCTCTACATCCAAACAGATGGTAAATGAACTTTTTACACATACTTTATTACTTTATGATAGTCAGTCAATTCAAATAATAATGGTGCCAGTCTGACATCAACATGTCTACCACAACATCTAATTTGAAAATCTTGGATGATAAGTCTGTCAGACTTGCCAACTCTTGAGGTCATGTTACATAAATTATGCATATGTGTATCAATGGAACACCAAATAAGTAATAGTGTATGTGATCTTGAAAGGATGATATGCTAAGAATTCAAATTAAATTAGAAGATAAACACTGCAATGCTTCATTGTCGAGACATTGGATAAAATGCTGTTTACACATTTTGGGGTTTAAACACATACATGCCAGCTGTTATGCTTTCCTCATAATCATTAGAATTTACAAGTGTTTAATGTTCTCCAGTATAAAATATATAATATATAAAAAAATATATATAATATATATATATAAATATAAATATATATATATATAAATATATATATATATATATATATAAAACAAATGTTTTGGTAAATAAAAACAAATTTAAACAAATGAGTAAAAAAATTGTTTTATTATTATTATATTTAGCATCATCTCTTTAATTAACTTGTATTCATTTTGGGAATCGGCTTTAAAAATAATCACTGCTGCATAAGAATTTTCCTTGTTATTCTATTTAACAGCAACTGTATAATGACCCATTTTAATTCCAAGAAAATAGATGGGTCACATCAATTTGAACTTACCTCACAGAATTCATTATAATCTTAATAAACTTAGGCAACAGACCAGTCCAATGGTAATTACTAGAAAAATGGCACCATATTATAAAACACTTTGCAGTGATCACATTGGGGAAGTTATATATATGTTAGAGCAGAAGGATAGCTACAAACTTCAAAATATGTCAGATCAGAAAATGGAACAAATTAACAAAGTATACAAACTTTAAAAAAAAATATGACAGCAATGTAATACAGCACTATGAATTGAGCACATGAATGTTTACTGAAAAATTTAAAATTTAATTCAAGATTATTAGTTCATTAAGATGCCTGAAAATATTTGGTATATGAGGGCATGATGTAATTACTGTCTAAATAATGGCCCTTGTGTGGCATGTTCCCAAGTCAACTGACAGGATAATCAATTTTAATATCTGAATAATAAAAGAATTACAAATAAGCAAAACTGACAAAGTTTTGCATCTCTTTATTTCCTGGCATTATAATGCAATTTATCCACTTCATGAATATTCCCAACTTGCTTCTGAGAGGGGACATATGCAGGTGGAACTCCTATTTTCATCAAAATTCTAGTGAAACCCCTCTCCCTTTCTCTCACACACAACAAATATAGAAACACAACTTACTTTAAAAAAAACAATAAAAAAGTGACCCTATAAAATATTTTAAGGACCCTATAAAATTCAAATGTGGGGTTCTCAGTACTCCACGAACTATCAATTTAACAGAAACCCTAATATACTTTCAATGTTGTGGGCTCTTGCTTGCTTCTATACATATATGGAAAACTCTAATATTAAGTTCAATATATTCTAGATAACTGCATTTTCCTCACTTGAAAGGAAAAATCTTGATTTAGATGGCATTCATATACATGCCAACCCCTGGCAAAAAAAAAGTGTAATCCAAGTGGACAAAAAGAGTAATCTGAGCAGAAAAGAGTAATCCATAATAACATGATAAAAAACTCAATGAGCATTGATTTATATACTCCTTTAGTCTTTTAACTATCATGCATTCAAATGTAAGTGCTTTTAGCTTTAAAAAACAACAGACTATCCTCACAAGTCATTTGAAAACACTTTGTACCATGCTGAAACTATAAATATTTTGCACAAAGTAGAGCACTAAGTGCTGTGGGTTTCTGAACCTGGATCTGAATTCAGTTTTTATTTCTATTTTACCAATACTGAACAATCTCTCACAGTCAGCATTAGAATGGTAAAGAAACAATATTCCTTTCATAAGCTGACAAATATTTCAATTTTTTGGGTCTTTTAGAAGAGCTGGAAAAAAGGTTCCATTGCAGATCAACTTTGTCCACAGGAAGTACATTGTCAGGTAGAATGCCAAAATTGATACTTCAGAAGTTCTAATTCTAAACTATTGGTAGCCTTTCCAGCAGCAAGGTGCATCATAGGACATGGACAACATGATATATACACTGATGGAGACATTTTTTCAAAATCCAGTCATCACTGAATGATTTATCAGCTGAAAAAACCCCATACAGTTCTGCCAACTTATGTTTTTTTAAGCATTATCAAACAAATCAAAACAAAATGTTTTCTCCAGTGGAATCTACTTATAATTCTGGTAATAAAAGATAATCACTGTGACTTTGTCTTTTTCGTTGTAAGAGCCTCTTAAACAGACTAAGTAAATCATCAATAATCACTACACCTCTCTGTGGCAATACCAAACAGACCCATAATATTTCATGGCCTCTGCAATTTTAAGTGATTCACTATCTTCTAAATATCAAGATTATGATGTTAACTTCTTGCACATGTATGCATAGTTTTTGGCTAATTTGGAATCAGGAAACATCCTTGGAACAAAAGCACCAACATAGTTCTTCTACTGCTAGGGTAGTACGTGTTATATTAAGAAACTCAGTATAATAAAACCTCTGCATTTATAAAATTTGTATCCATTATTGAGCTCTGCTGTAAAAAAAAGCTACCTTAGTCTCGAGTTAGTAAAACCAGCTAATTCAAGGCTTTTCTGTTTTACTACCAAGACCAATACTAAAATCCTTTTTGCCCAGCCGCAAATGGTGTGAAGCTGCCCTCGAATGGAATGCTGTAAAATATAATTCATGTATTTATCTCTGAATTGTTTTTTTTTTCTTTTTCTAATCCATCTGTGAAATTATTTGAAAAACATGTTGCTCCTAACACATGCATCACTAGAATAAATCTGACTTTCCTTTTAGCACCAAATGCCTACAGACTGGTTCTGTACCAGATATGAAAATAGAACAAAGAATCTGCGCACAAAGATTACAAATTAAAAAACCAGTCTATACTCTCCTAACAAAGCCATACAACTGAGCTCACCAATAAATAGCTCACCAATTATTATTTACTTTTGAGAGAGTGATGTATGTAAGGTGGAAGTTGTTTGCATTTAAAACATGCAAGGTGGAGAGAATGTTTGCATACCTATATGCTACTTTCAAATAATGTGTCCGATATTTCTTTGGATATTGTACTTTTGGACATTGTAAATGATCTTAGCACACAGCTAACTAAAATGAACTATACTTGGCAGCTATTAATATAGGGAAAATAAAATTTGCCAGAATAGACAATACCAGCTTTTGATAGTGCAAAAAGTTATTGGCTCTTTTTTTTGTTGCACTTTTTTAAAAGTGCACATCTAGCAGTAGAGCTAAACTGTATACTCTATAACCCATATTACATCCATCAATCATATATAAAAATAATGGGAATTAAAGGTTCTTTGAACAATACCTAAGATATACAAAGTCTTTATTTAAAAAGCCAGTAAATTTAATGAGGAAACCCAGGGAAATTTTTTTCTTTAAAATTCTATCTCAATGCTTAATACGAAACTGTAGCGCACCACCATAAATAGAAACCTCGGTCACAGTTAAAAAATAGAATCAAGCTTAGTTCTTAAAAAATAGAATAAGGTAGCAGCTAAATATAGAACATATCACTGTTATGAAAGTGCATGCCAGTCTTTGGACAAGCATACTCTTATCTCATAGTTAGGTAGAAGCTGTGGTTTGTAAAATACAGTCTGTAGGAATTATTGGGATGTTAATAGAAATGAGAAAACAAATATTAATGAGGCAGGATATACTAAAAATGTGCAATCAATGTGATTATGCGTAATGGTGTAATTTATGTGGGAAAAATAGTGTAATGATTATGCCAATAGCGAAAAAGTTGGCATGTATATTTCCATAATTTTTGCACAACTTTGCCAGGTGGGGTAAAATATGGTTAGAGACTTTTCCTGTCCAGTGTAGACTGCTTATGCTTTCGTTTAAAACATGTAAGGTGAAAGACATGACATTGCTTTCCAACTCATTAAAAATTAATCCACATGGAGTTTAACCTTAATGAGCACTAATCCAACTGAAGGTGTGACTGGACCTGTCTGTATGAACTGGCTGATTTCACTGGGAGTTTGCAAGGACATTGTGCTTGCTTGTGAGGACTTAGACACAGATATATTAATGAAGATGCCAGATGAAAAATTCTGTAAAGAAGACAAAGATCTTAGGACCTGCCTTCTAATGTAATTGATGACAGTGGTTGGTGTTGTCAGAATGAGAATGCCCTTTCCGACAATGAAAGGCATTCACCATGGTCTTCATCTCTTGGAGATTATCTGTAATGAATATCCCAAAAATGGCCAAATCCTTTTGATTTCTTGAAAGAAGGGGAAGATGTGAGCAACCCAGTCTGATGTGCTGGCATCTGTGCAAATCCTTGAGTGAAATGAAAATCAGGAAACCAAAGGGAAAACCCCTCACAGGATTAGTATTTGTGACCATATATTTACAAAAAATGTTACAAAGGAATTGACATCTTCACTGTCATCAGCTATTTACGTAATGTGAAAACATTTGCTGCAACTGTACCATGAAATAAACTATCACGATACTATTTTCATCTCTTATGCTGATCTTTAGTGTTAATTCAATTAATACAAAAAAAAATTAGCATAAAAACATGAAAATTGGAAAATGACAGATTTTCAAATATATCTGTAGTGTATTTCTCGCAGAATTTCTGCATCATAATTGTTCACTTTGAAGGAGGTGCTTTGGTCTTAGGTCAATTCTTGCACCATTCGGTGCATTGGGCAGCAAGTGCCTCCATCGAGGTCGATATGTTGCAATGGTTTCAGTGTCATCCAACGATATGCACAGTGCTCTCAGGTCTTCTATGAAGGTGCTTTGCTATATAGTTCAGGGGCATGGCATTGTTTCCATCTTCCCTGTGGCATCACAAGATGGCATTTCTTGGATGCCATGAGATGGGTTGCAAGAATGTGTGGCCTGCAAAACATAGCCGGTGCTCTGTCACAATGTCGTTGACAGGGCGGGTGCCTGTTTGCTGGTGGATCTCTTCATTTGTGATGTGATCCTTGTATGAGATTTGCAGGATTCTACGCAACCATTGTATTGTTGGATGAAGTTAAGCCTCTTTGCAATCCATTGCCATCGTTGGCTAGGGTGCTGCCTAGGTAGGTGAATTACTCAAACTCCGCAAGTTGTTGCTGACCAAAATTCATGGCATACCTTGCTGTGGTATATCCAATCCTCATATCTTTGTATTATTCCCACATAACATAGGCCCAACTCTGGCCGCTTCGCATTCCAAGCTCATTGTCATTTCTTGCGCTTTTTTATTCATGATGCTAAGGAGTGCAATGTCATCCATGAATGTCAAGGTCAGTTTAATCGGTTTTGTATCAGCCCTGGAATTCCAACATCATCACAGTCCATGGCTTTCTTCATAAGGAAGTCGAGGTACCGGTTTCTACCGACCTCCATGAATCGCTTTGAGCTGCCGTACAACATCACTATATTCCAAAACAACTCCTGGTGTATCTTGTTGAAGGCCTTGGTAAAGTCGACAAAGTTGACAATGAGTCGCTGTTTGGTGTTACCAGGCTCTGCTCAATGATGTTTCTCACTGCACAATCGGCCTTGATGAAAGCCAGCCTGTTCTTCTCTGAGCTATCGTGCCACAGCTTCCTTTAGTCGCCCTAACAGGACAATGCAAAAAAATACTTTGCCAGGGACAGAGAAGAGTGTGATTCCTTTGCCAGTTCGTAATACCAACTGTTAATGTCTCAACTGTAGATATCAAAAATATTTCATTATCATGGTGATAGAGGCTAAACTTTACTTTACCGCTGACATAACGACGGGACTCAAACAAATCTTTTATTTGTGATTTGTTAAGAGGGTATTTTTTGTCGATAAAATACACCTTTGACCGATCAAGATCAATTGTAAGTTTGGTGTATTTATGCTGACTAATCGGACAGTGAAAGTTGTTAAATTCCGCTAGCAACTTTTGATACAATTGTTCGAGATAATTAAAATACTCGCTGTCATCAGATCTGATGAGCGAAAGTTTTAACTTGTCACGGGTACCACTAAAGCATATGCCTGATGTTTCATTATTAATTTCAACTGTCAATGGTTTGCCGTCCATCATTAGATATTTGATTTTGCTACTGTAGCTATTTGTTACTGTCAAATTTTCAAACATTATTTTTAAAGTTTAGATAAAATTTTAGTTTGCAAAGATAATGTCAAATATATCTCTATCATCATGACAATACCCAAGTGCAAATGTATCTACCCCATTTTCGCAATAACGTTTATCATCAAAATTGCTCAAACCGCGTTTGATAAGGACATCTGTTTCGAGCTTATGATGATTTGTCCGAATTGACATAGCTCTTATAAAACTAACACCGCCATCAAGCGCATACTTGTAGTCATCAAATTTTATAAACTTTTTAACAAAATCACGAGGCAGACCTTTTGCTTTTTTTGTTATTTTATTATTGTCTAACAATACGGCATACATTTTACTACGTAATCCGATAAAGTATTTGATAGCGCTCGAGTTCATTTCATCTTTGAACTTACCAATAACCTTTTTATTTGTGTCGTCATGAAATTTACTGTCACGTGGGTAATCAGAAAGATCAAACAGATATCTATTATCATGCATGTCCTGATAGATGTCCTCACATTCGATTTCATATACGAGCGAATCAGTATCAGTAAATAATAATCTACTAGCCGGCCATTGATTTTTAACAAAATTATAATGAAAATCGTACATCAGCCACTTTGATAAATCTAACACTGAAGCTCCAACGTAGATCGGCTTGTTTAGTTTTAGATTTGTTTTTCTTCTTTGTATCGCAACAAGATTCTCATTAAATATTTTCATGCTCACAAAATCATCGTCTGACACAAGTTTGTTTCTGCGATTGACATCATTGACTAGTTCGATATTTACGCGTTTCCTAATATTCTCCATCGTCTTACCAAAAACAGAATTGTTCATCAGTTTGAAAAAGTTTTTCTCAAAATCAGTTTTTGCCGCAGCTCTTCTTGTAGTGTTCGAGTTAATATAACCTCTCATCCACGGCGACTGATTAAATTTTAGTACGCGATGAACTTTTCTCAACACGAGACCAGCATCGACTGCTTGTTTTAAAGCTTTGTAATGCAAAACATAATTACGTTTATGAAGCAAATTTGGTACTAGTTTCTTGACCATGGAATGTTGTCTTGGTAATGCTGACGCTTGTTGTTCTTCTGATAACAAACTATAATCTATGACCATCGATTCCGCACAGAAAGGGTAATCGTTATGCAATTTGTGTAGCGAAGTTGGATAATCGAGATCAACTTCAACGAAATACGAAACATCGTCGGGTATCTTTTTTTCTGTCTCTGATAGAAATTGATCAGCCGTGATCCAATGAAATCCACCAAACGGCATTGATTCTGCCATCGAATACCCGTACAAGTTATTGCAATCTAGATAAACTATATACTTCGAAGGAAGGTCAGGATTATACTCTTTCAAATATTTGTTGTTTGCTTCAGCATATTTCTTCGTTATCACGCTAATACCGCCTCGGATACCTTTTTCAATAAAATTGAACATATCAACATCAGTCAGTAATTCCAACCTTACCTTACTAAACTTTAACAGAGCATCCCATGACAGTCCGGGGGCAGAATAATACCAACAAGGATCTAGTCCGTAATTATTATAACTCACTTCTCGAAAACTTTCAAAAACATCTGCTAATAATAACACGTCAGTTTTCAAATACAAATCGTGATAATCACCAAAAGTCTCACAATCAAACTCTTTCCAAATATCTTGTGCATACCTGTACTCATCATCAGTTATATTTTCATTTTTAAGTTGTGAGTAAAATTTGTCTTTGTCAGGTAAAGATGTTTCATCAAATTTACTCCAATCGTCGAGATATTTGTATGGAAATACTCCTTTTTTGGTCAGTAAATTAAATTTGTCTCCAAAACAGTCTCTTAGGTTATTAAATTTACTACAACCTTTTACTAGCTCATCTAACGATGCTGCCATAAACTGCAGGCTGTCAATAAAACGTAATTTACCTAGCGTAACTGACATATACTTTTCAAAATTATTTGGAATGCATTTGATGACATTATTGAGTTTTAGATGAGCTTTTATCTCAGGATCACCAAAAGCTTCTACGATGATGTGACTATCATATCCTCGAAAATTGTGAAGAATAACTGGAATAAAATCTGGAGCGTGAAATTTTAAATTACACTGGTCATGAGCCGCTCCACGATACTGTCCGGTCAAATGGCAATGGTCACGTACTTTTTTGTTGTCAGGGTCAAAAGCTTTTTCACAAATATAACAAATTTTCGCTTGCTCGTGATCAGATTCTTGTTGAGGTGTTAATTTTAACATTGGAGTTACTTTTTTCAAACGATAAGTAATATTATCAACTTCGTTAATCAACTGCTTGAGAAGCCAGACAGCTGGATTTTTACCTCGATATAATTTGATCGGTTTAGATAACCTCGAATCAGCGCAACAAACTACCTTGTACGCTACTCCACATGGAACATGATTTTGAATTTTTCTTGTACTCGATTGGTTAGGATCATTTTCTACGCCAAGTACAGGTTGAAGTAAGCATTCGAAATCGACGTATATGACGAAAGGAATTTTTAGTTTATGATTATGATGGACAAACTGTAACACGCTATCTTTTTTAGATGGCATTGTTATTCTTTGTACGTCACTACAGTACTGCAAATGCTTTTGTAATGTTTCATTGTCTCTACAACCGTGCAAGCAGCGATAACAAAAGAACTTTTTGTTGTTATTTTTATTATACTGTCTTCCAACTAGTCTGTTAAAGTTTTTGATCCAAACGTAATGATTTTTATAAAACAGTAAATTGATAGTCGATTGTGAAGCTTTTTCTGAAATATACCTCGGATAGACATTTTCTTTTTCATCTAATCCGAAAACGTTAATCGAAACATTATTTTGCTTTTCAAACTTTGGTATTTGATTTTCTGCCACTGGAAAGTCAATACCAGCACAATTTAATCTTGACACGTGACTGATATACTTCTCAACACGATCAGCATTTTTTTCTGCTGGAAATAGCGCGGAAAGAACAGCCCATTGGAAACATTTGCTATCGACGTTTTTTATGTTTATACAGCACTGTTTATTTTTTATTTTTGGTGGCAGGTCGATATACGAACTACCGCGTAATGCGTCATATTTCATCGTGTGAAACAAAATTTCCTTGATCATTTCAAACTTCCAACCCGAACCTAATTCGGTAAATTCTTCTATTTTTTTCCAAATTTCTTGGTGTATTTCATTAGATAGTGACAAAAGATCACTACCAAGTAAAACACGTCTAGATTTTGCGTTGATGTAAGGGTCTGCAATTTCCTTGTTAGTAGATTCTTCCGTCAAAAGTAGTTTTGAAAATATAACGTGATATTGCACTAACAATCTTAGACCCTTGTGTTTTTCAAGCTCACGTTTTACAGTCGTCTGTAGCAGATGAAAGAGATTTGTTTCAGAAAAATTTACTAAAACGTTTTGATTATCAAACTGATAACTATTGTCAAAACCTGTAAAAGCAGTCGCTATTTTAACAGGTTCTCCCATAAGTCTCTTCTTGGCTATATCACGCAATTTCAACATTATTATACTATAGTCTAATATCTAATTGATAATTTACCGCACACTGCGCATGCGCTAGAAAAACAATTAGAGATAAAAATATCACCTATAATATAATGACAGTAAATCTGACAAGCGCACGTGAGCAAGAGGTATATCATGTTTATCCGAAGTACAATCTGTACGCTGGAAATGCACTTGGTTCGGTTATTAATATCATTACTGGAATATCTGTTGGTAAAGCAACGCCAGCGGGTTATACGATTAGTGTAAAGGGAGATAATACTGAAAGAATTACGATGTTTAGAAAAGATTTTATTTACACGTTATTTTGCGATGACATTCCAGAGGGAAAACGAGTATATCATTATAACGGTAAAGTCACTGATGATAATATTGAAAATTTATCCTTACAAGACGAGTTTCAGCCGCATCCGGTCTTTGATTTATACGAGGCTAACGATCGCGGTATTATAAGAAACAGAAAAACGAAAAAAGTTCTTAATAATATGAGCAATATGGGATATCTTATAGTAACTGTTAGAGGAACATCGACAGATCGAGTTTGTTATACTGGTCATAGGTTTGTTTACGAGGTGTTCAACGGATCTATACCCAATGGTCTGGTTATTAATCATATCAATAATGTAAAGACAGACAATCGATTGGAAAATCTGGAGCTAGTGACCCAACAGGAAAATGTGAGAAAAGGACGAGGTGGTGGTATTAATTTTAGATGCCCAATAAAACCTGTTATTTCGTTAAACCTTGAAACGGATGAGGAGATCAAATTCAAATCAATTACAGCTGCGGCGAAATATTATAATATAAATCCCAGAGCAGTAAAATTTGTAGCTGATGGAGCAACAAAATCAGCTTTTTCAAACAAATATGATGCTAGTATTATTTTTAGATATGATGATTAATAATATTTTGTAATTCGGTTTTAGTCAAACAATGATGAGCAAATGCTATAATATCATCGTGATTAAATTTTAGCGTCGTTACTGCACTTTCATTAATTTTATTTTTTTCTGCTTCTGTTAGTAATATTTTATGAGAATCACCTTGCATTACAATAACGTCAACGGAATATGAACTATAACCTGACAAGCATTTTCTTACCGCTTCAGTCAGTTCGTGGTAGTTTATTATATTAACTTTTTGGTGATATTTGACCTTGTCAGTCATCTTATAACAACAAATTAGATAAAAAGTATATTATAATATGGATATGATGAAACGACTTGCTAGCGATAAGGTCTCAACAATCTCTAATGATATGATAGACAAATCCATTGGTTATAACGAAGATGATATTTTATATAACAACGAGTCTGATGATGGTGAAATAGTCACCGTCGTTAACAGATATAATTATAGCAGACCAACCACTGGAAAATATAATGTCAAGTATCACATTGCTAAAAAAATTATAAAATTTAATTTTACCGTTACCGAACAGCAGGTATTTTTGCAGTTAATCAGACCTTTTTTAAACATCAAAATTCCAGACCGACAGAAAAATATAAAATTTGATTTCATCTTTGTTAAGATTTTTAATCTTATGACGATCTCTGACGATCGCAGACAATATCTAATATCATTATGTAAACCAGTAAAATGCAAATCTATCAAACGAAAGTATGAGGAAATTTATAATAGCATTATTTCACAGTCGATAAAATCGACCGGGTTGGAATCCAGCTGTTAAATTTATCGCTATACCCACGCCATTTGACTAAACTTTTATCTCCTTTTTTCCTAATCACTTTTTCGATAATGAAAACATCTTGTTCAGTTTTTTGTAGTTCTTGTTCGTAAAAACTACCTACTATAGGTTCACCTGCCAGATCTTTTAACGCGTACGTTACAGGTACTGTTAAGAGTACTTTATCAACAACAAATACTTCTTCGCTCCAGTTTGGAGTAAATCCTTTTTCAAATATCTTTTTAGTCAAAGAGATTCTAACTTTATCACCGACCTTAAATTTATGTCTGCGGTACATGTTTTCGTTTGCTAATATTGGATTTTTGATAGCGTCATTGGGTGACATTTTGATGGTTCGATGTTTCGTGTTATTATATTCGCCTACGATTTGAGAAAGGTCATCGATGTATCTGTTGGTGTTTTTAGCTGTCATATGTTTATGTAATTTTTCGTTTAGCGTGCGATTAAATCTCTCGACAACAACGCTTTTGCCTTCGTTTCCTGTAACGTATTTTTTAATATTATTTTGTTCTAGAAACTGCTCAAACTTTTTGTTAAAAAACTCGGCTCCATGATCAGTCCAGATTTTGTTTGGTTTTCTTTCGGTACTCGTTATTATTTGTTTTAACGCATCAGTGATTGACGTTCCTGTTTTATCTGAAACTGGCACACTAAAAGCGTATTTACTGAAAACATCTATAACGTTAAACAAATACTTCTTTGGAGCGCCATCAGCGCCAACGTTAAACTGAGCCAGATTGGATACATCTACCAAATCTATTGCCCAGATATCATCTACAGCGTTTGCAACAACTTTACGCCTCGGAAACTTTTTTTTTTAGGTCTGTGTAGTTCGACTGCAAGATCATCGTATAATTCTTTTCCGAGTCGAGACTCTCCGAGTCCAAGTTTATATTTTGCTCCTATCATTCCTTGAACAAATCTTCTATCAAAACGTTCTCGTAGATTTGTTGGCTCCATATCATGTAATTCGTCTAACATTACTTTATCACAATCTGCTTTCGAGTTTTCATGATCACGATAACAGATATCATGACGCATTGCTATTGCATCCACTTGATTATAAGGCTCTTGTCCTGGCAATGGATTGTCGTTTTCATCTAGTTGTTGATCTAGCGGATTCCACGGACCAGTATAACGATGACCTGGCAAAGTCCAACCGCCTTTTGGTTTTGGTAATTTACCAATTAGTTTATGTATATCTATACCTAACCCTATTATTTCTCTGTTGTTACAACGTTGACAGTACGTAATGATTTTATCTTGTTCTATGCAAAGATCTTTGTCACAATCACAATTGCATTTCATTTTATTTTATTTTGTTTCATAAGATTAATCGTCGATCAAGATAACTCTATCAACGCTAGATCCTACTTGTTTTTTCAAAAACATACTTTTCTTTCTACCACAGATTGCACAAATACTTTTTAACATCGTTCTATTATTTTTCGTTTTTTCCGTCATCTCATCCTTGTTCTCTGTTTTAGTTTTGCATTTGAGACAGTATGTTGACATTATTATATCAAGGAGTTTAGATAAAATTGATTGCAAGCTTATCATTCGCATGAGAAGGATGCTCATCAAATTGTAAAATAAACTTTAAAAAGTTTTTACTTCCAGAGCTTTTACTCCCAGAGTTTTTACTCTGGTGCATTTGTCTGACAAACATGATACAATAATAACCACAAGCTGATGTTCCAATCGGCTGTAGTTGATTAGACGAATAATTTATTTTATCAAATTTTTTAAAAATATATTTTTTTATGAGATCGCTTGGAGGAAGTCCGAACGAATCAAAATAATTGTTATCGTGGACAGCAACCCAGTGGGTGCCAGAGCCATCATTGAAGTTTTCAATATTTACAACACAAGAACCGCCTGTTGGTACGTCATCGAGTTCATCCTTAGAAAATACTCCTCGAAATCCAACAACGTCCTTCAATTTTTCAATGATGTCAAAATTGCTCAATAACGTCTGGTCCCTGGTAGAGTTAATCCGCGTCCGATTCCTAGTAAGTTTGGCAGCAGACTTCCCGCTAGTCCCGCTAGAAGTGGAGCGAAAGGAATAATTCCTCCTTGTTTTATTTGTTTGCGTTTTGTTGTTTTCTTTTTTTTCGATGATTTTGTTTTTTTCGGCGACTTTTTCGTTGGCATTTTATTTTATACTATTACATAAAACTGAGTGACTATGTCACTGCCGATAGATTTGTTTGATACCACGACCTTCGACTGCTTTCTTTGTTGCGCCAGAGACTGCTCCTGACGCAGCCGCAAGTCCAAGTGTACCAAGTACTGGTAAAACTTTGCTAGCTATTATTGATAACGCTGGTCCAAAAAATCCACCTTCTTTTGACATTGCAGTTACCTGAGAAACAGATAATTTCAACACAAATGGTTTTCCTTTGTCGAGTTTATTGATTTGTTGTTGCGTTAGCATGACTTTTACTGCAATTTTATTTGAAGTTTCCGGAGAGATCATCAAAGAAACAGAGCTGCGTTTAGCGACAGCTGCTGATAATTTTTCAACTTGACCAGATGTTAGGTATATTTCTCGAGTTGTGTATTTGGTTTTCATAATTTTATATCCAAGTTGTTAGATTAAACTTGTACTGTCATTCTTCCTTTGATTGAATCGATGGTCAGAAATCGATCACTAACCAATAGCGCGTATACGTTATACTGTTCACCTGGCACAGCGCCCAGTGTCCACGTGACCTCAATATCTGCAGTCGATCCCACAACACGCTCCAAATGTTTTGATACGTCAAAATAAAAGATGGGATAGAGCGTTCGAAACTCATCTATTGATATTTGAGATCCACTGTCCGCGTTCTGATATTTTTGCATTGCTTCCATAAGATACATGTACGGCCGAGAGATGTTTCTGGTGGCGTCTATGGCAAAATTACATTCGATTGCACGTTCGGGATACTGTTTGGAATTTACTCTCACAAATATTCGTCTAACGTCTGGGTTATCGAATATGGAGTTGTTTATTTCCTGATTGTTACGACGTGCTTGTCGTTGAAATACGACGAACAAGTGTCGCGGTAGTTGTTCGCTGGGCGTGGTCGTTACACGCCATGTGTAATCAGTCGCGTTGGGAATGGCTGTTTGATAAATCCTGTTCTGTTGGAAGTGTATCTTTTTTGTAAAGGTGGCTAGTAAAGATTCGAGCTCCATCATTTTAGCTAATGAAGGGACAACCCGAGGCATCCACAGTGCTAATCTTGTAATAGAAAACTGTCCCTCAGCCACTCCACCGGCGTGCATTATACAATCGTTTTGATCAGCTCGATCTAAAATTAAGGTATGTTTTATTCCTCGAAACACTTTGTTATAATCACGGCAAAATCCAAAGATTGTGCTTAACGGTAACATCATCGTTATTTGGCGAGATTCTGCGGCAAACGCTTTTCGTTTGGTAAATCCCTCGTTATATCTTATGTTACGTGCACTAATAACATCGTTTATTAAATTTAACATCGCAACACCATCTGCGGCTGCAGCTGGTGGAGTTATACCAAGATTACGACAAGCGGCAATAAGTGAAGCTCTTGTGGCGTTTGCATCAGCAGCTGCAGCTGGTGCGACTATACCAAAATTGTTAGCATTATCAATAAGAAAATTTCTTACAATTGCAGCATCTGCAGCGGCATCAGCTCCGTGTGTTTTTGCACCACTTGAAATAAACTCGCTCGACACAGTTGCCCCTAGTCCAGTATCTTTGAACCACATCATGTTTGTGGCTATTGATCTGGAATAGTCATCGCTAAACGAAACGATGTTGAGTATGGTACTCGCTATGGGTAAGTGCATCGAAATATCTTCTACGGTTTGATTGGCCAGTTGGTATCGTGCACTCTTAAACAAGCTCCAACCATTATTGACGAGAGCGATTTCTGCATCAGCTGCAATATCACCACCTATCACAGTTAATATTTGACCACGCACTTCTAACATTGCCTTATGGGGTAGTAGAAACACGTCCTCGTCTCTTGTGTTAAAAGTTCTAACCCCAGTTTTATTCGGTTCGTTCGAGTTCTCATCGAGATACTCGACATACTCTAATTCTGTTACAGCATCATCAGTATCAATTTCTTCTGCAAGATCGAGATAGTTTTTAGCTGACATTTATTTTATAATCGTTACACAAAATTAAAAGGCAGCAGGGGTCATCGGCGCTGTTTTCTTTACAAGTTTACGTACTATTTCTTCACCACTCGGCGACAATAATTTTTTTGTTGTAGCTATCATAGCTCGTTTTGTTTCTTCTGTTGGCGCAATATCTGATATTACTCGTTTTATTTCCGACACCGTAGGTGTTGTTGAAGGTCCTTTAATCTTATCAGCAATCTTTTGCCCTACTGCAGTGCCTGCTGAAGATGCCGCCCCTGTAGCGAAAGCTTTACCAGCGTCAAGTGCAATGGGCGCTACTTTACGCGCGATTCCTGGAATATTCTCTGCAATTGTTGTAAATATATTTCCAAAAAATCCACCTACAATTTTTCTTCGATAAACTTTTCTTCGTCTCATTTTATAAAATTATGTACACAAAATCACATGCCTAAGCAGTGCGTAGGTGTAAGTAATACGTGACTATCTCGTTGTTCACGTCTATTTGTCGTCCAGATTGGTCTGTGAGTTGCATTGTAATGCTTGTAATTTGATTCTCAGGTGTTATTGGATAGTAGATAATCTGTCGCGGATTGATTTGCATGAGAGAACCTGGTGGGACTTCTGGTGAGAAACTGTAGATCGTTTGCCCGCGGTTGCCTTTTGACGTATAAGATCCAGATGCGATAGAGCAATTGATGAGTATTGTATTTACTTCTGTGATATCTACTGGTAGTTCTCCATCAAATGTCAAAGATTTATCTTCACCGGTGGTATAGTATAAAACTCTAGTAAAACCTAACATCTTTCCAAAACTTCTTTCTTCAAAGATGACTTTCATATTTCTTTTCACTGTTATCCTAGCTCGTAAGGTGTTATAATTCGCCGCTAATTCGAAATTATCAGCATTCCCACCAGCTTTTGTTAGAAGCTCTTTTATTGTTCTGTTTAGATCAGTAATGTTATAAGCTCCTTGTGGAATCTGTAGTTTGTATTGTATATCAATAAACTCTTTTTGTGATGTTGGAGATTGTTTAACATTAACGATTAAAATTTCATCATTAATCCCAGTTTTAATATTCGGCATGGCGTTCCAGCAAGTACAAGAAATTAATCCAATCTCATACTGTTTTGCAGGATCTAGTTCTATTGGTGGGTTGTAATTTACTGTAAAATTCGCGCTGTTTCCTATTATTTGTGATGAATCAAGCAATAATGTTGTTTGCATTATACTAATATTTTAGATAAGATCGCGGTGTAAAATTTCGTACTCGGATGATGTTAGTAATCCACTCGATCTTAGATGATCAAGTATATCAATAATTTCGTTATCAATCTCTACACTTTCATTACCAGCTTCTTTAGAGGATATCAACAGCATTAGCCGATCGACTATGTCTGCGTTTGATGTAAAAACTTTAACTCCACCTCCTTTTTTTTCCTCTGGTAATCTTTTATCTCGAACATCTTCGTATTTATCAAACAATCTTTTAAATTTCCAACCTTTCTTATAACCTACTGGTTTATTTCGATATTGTATTGATGTTTTAAGAAAAATTTCAGCTATAATTTCATCTCTTATCTGATCAACTAATACTAAAATATCTTTAATATCTTTTTGATCTTTAATTTCTTCATCAGCATGTGAGCCATCTTTTATAATTTCTCTTAATTTTTCTATCAAATTATCATAGTTTTCTTTTGGCCAATCTCGAATACTATTAATATCAGTGATATCATATTTTTCCATAAACTCGTTATACTCGGAATCGTCTATTTTTACCCTAGCTTTCTTTCTATAAAATATTATAGCATCCTCAAGAGGCATTATTTTTATCATACTTTCTTGTAACGTTTTTTGTTTCTCAGCTAATTCCTCAGTTTGTTCTGACACTTTTTCTATTAACCTCCTTAACTCGTCGGGATTAACAGCCTTTGTTGTTATAGCTTGCTGAAGTGCAAGAGGGTCGTTTATTAATCTATCAAATTCAACCTGTCGTGCAATAGGATCAACAATGTCTCTTACAAGTTCTTCTGCAATTTTTTTATTTTCTTCTTTTGATCTTTCTCCAAGTAAACCAAACAAACCCTTTTCTTTCATTTTTGCTAGTTCTTCTGGAGATGATGTTTGTATTTCTGGCTGCTTGCCAAGCATCGCCTCAGTAACAGGTTTGAAAAATTTGGTTCTTTCTTCTTCTGCTTGAACTTGTCCACGTCGAGCTTCTTCCACCTTTTTCTTAAAAGCCGCACGAGTTTCGAGAAACTTTTTTAGTAATTCGATTTTCTGTTGATGTTTGTCCATTATTTTTATACGCTTTACAAAATTATATCATAGAAACGTCTCAAGGCAACAACGAAACATTTTGGTTGGATCACGCGCTAGCTTGTCAAATAAAAAGAAACTATATCGATCTTTAGTTGCTCGATGATATAATTCGATAAATTTATCTTTTGTAACATCACCACATTGTTCGTTTGCAATATTTCTCACATCCACATTATCTAGTCCGGGAAATAATATGAAACAACCCGTATTTCGCCTAATAAACCTATCAACATTATAAAAACCTTGGGCAAGATAAACAGAATTACATCTTTTATTACGTGATAGTGAAAAATATGATCTAATCTTGTTCATTTCCTCATTGTTTAGCGGAATATCATCAAAGACGATTATCTTCTGCTCTGACGAATCGAGTTCATTCACTGGAACGAGTTCTTCTGGTTGTTTTATCAAAAATATATCATCACCAATGCCAAGTTCATCACGAAGTTTATCATTATACTCGTTTAATAATTTGTATTTGTCTTGTTGGGGGTTGATGGTGTAAATATACACCTTATCATAGTTAAAGTTATTATTGAGTAAAAGATTTAATAACAAATTTGTTTTACCAGATCCAGTTCGCCCAACAATAAGATAATGACAGTCTGGAAGTTCATTGTTATGTTTATGCTTCACCAATCGCTCGGTGTCAAAGTTTATTATCTTCGCCATCGTATAATTTTATGTTATATTAATCCAACAATTTTGTGTAGAACGGTATGTATAATGAGCTACTATACAAAATTTGGAACATTAGCAGTAGATTTATTAACAGAAGGTTACCAGGGTGACTTATCCAAGTATGCGACTCTTGATAAGCTCAAAAATGAAATCAACAATTTGTTAAACGTTGCAAGTGTAGATCCAAATGAAGTTGTAGTTTTCCAGGACAAACAAGGACGATTAAAGACGAGTAATGTACAACTATCAGATGTACTAGTACGAAATCCTACTGCAGTTGCTAATAATATTGTTACTTTTAATAATCAAGGTAAGATAGAAGATTCGGGTAGGTCAGTTAACGATTATGTTAGAAAGCAGGTGATTTATTTACGGGAAACATTGTTATGAACCAGAACAAGATCACATACCTTGGAAACCCAACTGAGGATAATGACGCTGCTACTAAGAAATATGTTGATGATCAGGAATCAAAGTACGTGTCGGTGCGTGGCGGTATAATGCATGCATTTCTCAACATGAACAATAATGGCATCAATAATCTTAGAACACCAGAGTTTGATTTTGATGCTGTAACAAAGAAATATGTTGATGATATCAACAATGAAATTACTAAGTTCAAAACTGATTTTACTAATCACATCACCACGTTTTTAAATTTTCGCAGAAACATAAACAAAACCAATAACGAATTTTTTGGAAGTCCGCCATCTGTTGATATTACACTCGATAATATTAACACAAAACTCAACGATATTATTAGTGGAATTCCTAGTATTGTTGAGAAAACGAGTATGATTAAAATTCCTCACAAGCAGATTAAAAATATTGTCTATACTGTTGCTTCTGGAATGTCTACTTGGTCGCCGCAAAATAACACTCTCAAACATACTGCAGAGGTCACTGGTGTGTATAGATTGTCCGTGTTGAGCAGTGCAAAGTTTAATATATTTACATTATTTCCATGGCGTCACTCGACTGATAATTTCTCTGGAACCGTGTCTATTGTGTTAAACAAAGATGTTGAAGAAACTTTTATGCTAATAGCAGATGACAAAAAATTAACTGCTGCGTCATATTGGTATTGTCTGGAATTTGTGGCTGAAACACCTCAACTAGTTACTTGATCAAGCCTGAGATTATGTGAACAAATATTATAATGAAAAAAAGTATAGTTGATTTCAATCATATTTCAAAAGATATTCCAGAACAGGATGTTGACGCACTAATACAATACTACAAATATTATCATAAAAAACTTTGGTGCGTTAAAAAATGTTACAAATATTATAACAAAATACTTCGAGTAATATCATATCTACCCTTGTTAATGACTAGTTCTGGCATAATTTCAAGTGGTATATCATTAAACCCGTTTTTGTTAATCATATCCGGTGTTGGTGTTTCTCTTACAGCAGCTTGTAAAAAAGTTGAACCTAAAATTTTGATAAAAAAGCACGGCTGCTTAACATCAATTATAACTTACAAAAAACTACTTGATCAAATAAGATCTTACCTACGAGGAGTAAAATATAGTATGGACGATTTAATACGTGAATTTCGTATTATTGACAACATGTTAACAGATATTCTACCCATGAGGATCAGCAAATATGAGAAAGATTATCAAAAGAAGTATGATATAACATAAAATTTTATATAATACCACTTACCTTACTGGAATTCTAATGCTTAATTTAGTCCACAATCGCCACGCTCTGCTAAATCGTAATGATTTGGAAAATTGAGTCTGACATATCATTTTGCTTATTCTGGAAGATCACATAATTAAATTTTACCTGTTACCTAGGTATTTTGCAACAGGTGTTCTATTGTATTTGTTTGGAGGTCTAGAGGGGTTGTTGAGCTCGGATTCTTAACGCAATTATTGATTGCAACAGGTGATCTATTACGTTACCTAGGTATTTTGTATTTGTTGAGCTCGGATTCTTAACGCAATTATTGATTGCAATAGGTTTTCTATTACGTTACCTAGGTATTTTGTATTTGTTTGGAGGTCTGGAGGGGGTTGTTGAGCTCGGATTCTTACTTTCTCCTACTACTCCCTTGATACCGCATTTTTGATATTTGGTTTTTATGTTGGGGTGTAGGGTCAGAGTCCATTTCCTATCCAAAAGTTGGAATTTGCCGACACAATTTGGTGTCGGCATAGGGTACTCGCCTACTATCAGGCTTAGCAAACTTAAATGACCTTACATTGACCCATACTTACATTAAATCGATTGGGAAATCATTTATCTTTTCAGAAATTACAAGTATAAAACCGATTTTGTTTTTTTATCTTTTGACAGAAGAGAGGAAACTACAGCGTTGATGAATTTTGACTGCGTTCGCTTCATTTGCATTGCTAGTCACATGGCTAACCAAATCTCGCGGCCTATATGCATAAACGACACAGTTCAATAGTCACGTGATAATAAACAAAATCGCGTTGACATAGTTTCAGCGTGATCAGTCAGCTCCTCTCCAGGAAGATACGTCATCGACATGCTTCGGGCTGCTGTCATGTCAATTAGAAAGTTGAATACTATGTGGTTTTTTTTAAAAAATTTTTTCCAATGAATTAATAATTTAAATAAATAAACTCCAGCCAAATGAAATGCTGGACAAAACAATAATACAACTCTCTCTGCTAAGATCTCGCACTACATATAATTAATTATCTCCATCTTTTTACGTTGCTCTCTACAAAGACCGGATAACTACAACCGGTATAATACTGCGCAGTTTCCGTCTCGCTATTTACAATAGATACCGCTGCGTTAGTCAACTGTACTATTTTTTGCTTCTTAATAATACGCAGAGTTATTACATAAATCGTTGTCGGACGATACTTTCTATAATCCT
Source organism: Potamilus streckersoni (assembly GCA_016746295.1). Lineage (NCBI taxonomy): Eukaryota > Metazoa > Mollusca > Bivalvia > Unionida > Unionidae > Potamilus > Potamilus streckersoni. The sequence continues at coordinate 2,711,278 of JAEAOA010001023.1, forward strand.
TAACGACATGACCTGGTTTGTTGCAGCCGTAGCACATGAAATTGCCTAGGAGAGTTCAGTCGTTATACCTTTGTTAAAAATACTCGATTTAAAAATAGGCATCTCGTGAAAACTCGGCGAGTGTACAGTATAGGGAAAACTGTTGAGCTCCCCTTTATGATCGAGGGTACATTTTCTGTCCCTAGTATACTGAAATGATTACCGTTCTGACCACTCCACTTTTCGGGTGTCTCCTTGGTAGCCTTCCTTTGTTCACTTATGCCGAGACGGTTCCTTCAACTGCAGGAAGTTGGCGCGAGTGTACACAAACTTAACGCTGGGATACCACGCTTATAATTTTCAAAGTTAAAGTTGTGAAAACGGATACATCATTCCTGTTCGTTTTTGAAACGTGCTTTTTACACCTCTTCGCGTATATCCTTCTACGTTTACGAGACACCCGTCGTTTTGATCCGCTTATATATATATATATATATATATATATATATATATATATATATATATATATATATATATATATATATATATATATATATATATATATATATATATATATAATTTTGCAACATTATAAGCGGCTCGGCATTAGAATAAAATCATATGTAGAGAGCTTGTTAGTTACATAATACTGCCCACCCAACCCCGTTTTAATTATGTTTCAATGACTTTTCCATTTTGTTGTGAAATTTTCTATCATATCAAAGACATCAACATTACTTCTATTATGATATCGATTTTTGTATCATAATCTTCTTCTCATTTCCTGCTATGAGAAGGAATTACGCATCTCTTATGAGCGGGCTCGATCCATCATTAGAGATATAGAGAGAAGGAGAAAAAGGGTGTAACACAGATAATGTAGACAAAGCTACATTCCTTTGGGGAAGCTTGGCTAGCGAGAAGGGTACCAAGGATCTTAAATAAGTACACTGAGTTCTCTTATAGTTGGAGCAAGAAACCGAACTGTTTTAATTATATAATTGATATATAATGCTACATTTCAAAGATACACTTCACAAAACCTTTACATTGAAAACTACACAGAATGCACTACAATGGTTTTCTTTTAAGTTTACCAACTTCATATGTTGTAGCTTTCGCATTTTAGAAAGTATTACAAATAATAGATCTGAATCAAATTAAAGATTATAAAATAGTTGCGATTAATGCAACAATCATTTTAAAGAAATATATTTTACTTAAATTATGATAAAGTACTAATTTAGAAAAGAATACATATCATTATTCTTTTTTCCTGAAAGATTATTTAAATTTCCAAATTAAATCTAAACATGAAGTCGGTAACCATTTTAATCTTTTAACCATTAGCATAGATACCAAAAAAAAAATCATTTCTTAAAACAATTGAACAGTTCATTATATTATAATATTAAAATAAAAAGAGAGCTCACAAGAGCATTTCAACAAGGAAGGTTACAATAATAAACCGTTAACTTTCAAAGGTACTTGTTTTCTAAGAAATTTTAGAACATAAAAAGGTCTTACCTGAAATAAGTACGATGAATTCTCTTATTGTTGGAGTCAAAAGTCGAACTGAACGCTAGCATCTCCCGGGGCTTATTTATACTAGATCACGACACCTCGTAACCTTTTATGGTAACAGCTCTTTTTAGGTGAGGCGGGCTAGCACACGCTCGGACTTCATGATTTCTCCAACTAGCAAGAACTAGTTTATATCCCGTAGGACTATGTATGTTTTACATTTTTATTTCTGACATTGGATTTAACCTCCAAGCCAACATACTCATTTGGAGAATATGTCAAGAATTTTTGCCCCTGAGTGTAAGCTTAGTGAGTTTATACACGTATAGCTCGGCAAACTTGTACCAGTTATAGAAGCAGACACAAACTGAACTAATTGTAATAAAACAATATCAAGAAGAATATAGCTCAATTAAATAAATTTAATCTACATATATTTTAATGGAAATTATTCCCAATATAACTTAATGAAAATGAGTCCAAAGAAGAGTTAGTTTTAATACACTTTAGAGAGACTTCTCGTGTTCTTATTTATACTTAAATTTTACCTCATAACACTTCTACTGCTATCAGTACACAATTAATACAATACGGTTCCGTACCCACGAATGTAGTCCCAGTCTATTTTTAGATCACTTTTTCCTGTCTGAGTTTGGTGGTGATACAAGAGTTTGATTTTGGCATTCTTGGTAAGGATTTAAAGGGAATTGTTTATTCTTTAGAATGTGAGCTTATGGTGTGGTTGTCTGTGTGTATTTCGGCGACAGTGCACATTGAATAATAAGGTCATGGTGATGATTCGGAAGTGAAATCTGTGTTCCGTTGCATGGTCTTTTGTTTACAATTCAGCCTCTTAAAAAAATGCAGGTCAACTCTTGACAAGAACTTCACCGTAACGTCATATTTGAAGGTATTTTAGATTAACATATGATTTATATTGATTGTCAAACAGTGTAAAGTTCAGTACTGGGAAACAACTGTAGAGACAGTATAGTAAAATTAATTGTGTTCCATGGCCTACTACCGTAACTTGCTGGTAAATCTATTAGCTACGATGTCGTAGCCTCAACTTGTTTTGTTGTGGATGTGGTCCACAAGGTAGGACTAAGGGTACTATTAAAAAAAGTTTGAGACTACGAACCTGTTGGTTTGTATCCCCCTGCCGATTTCAATAACAGAAACCTTTAATTTGATAAAAAAAAATGCAAAGAACTTAGTCAATTTATTCATTGATTTATATTTTCTAACAGACCGTGTGTAGAATGACATTAACTCCGTCATTGTCTGCGCATTTCATGCTTAACGGAAGTTGTCAATATTATAGACGGACATGCCTACGACCCATTTCCAGTACCTGGACAAGTCCATTTGCAGCAATGGGTTTATGCGCGAGAGAAGATGTACATACATATGCTGTCTGCTTTCGATATTTACAGTGTCGAATCAAGCAAAAGAAAAGAATGAGGGGGAAAAAAATGCCTTTAACGTGAATTTAACAAGTGGTTTCATTAATTTGTTCACGTGTGCAAAGGAATATAATTCCAAACTCAACGTTATGGTAATTTACAAAATTATCCGGCAGTTACGGAATAGGATGAATTACGTCATTATGCTGTCGGGTAGAAAGAAACTACCCCATAGCGTACGGAATATGGCGTCGTGTTAATATGGAAAGTCCTTTAAGCATGAAAGGTGCAAGGGGATACCAGAATTAGAGCTATTCTGGTCACAGTCAGGTTAGAAATTATAAATTATTGAATCAGTTGACTTAGTTTATATATACTCGACGCCAGCTTGATTTACCCCCCCCCCAATAATCTTAAGGAAAAAGTCATACAGAATGACAAAAATACCTCAGATTACCCCCATGACCCGTTCTGACATTAAACTCTCCCTGTCATACTATTTTTTTTTTTTTAACATCAAGCTCGCGTCGAGTATCTGTGACTTAGTTCTGTGCATCTTTTATCACGTTAAACGTTTTAGTTATTAAAATTGGTAGAGGGTGGGGGGGTACTAACCAACGGGATGTAGCATCGGACGATAATATTAGTACTAGAAAATCTATGAGAGGAATTGTGCATTATCAGCTTTCCATTGATAATTATTATGTAAAATGCTTGCCCAAACTATTCATTTAAGTTATACAGAGTATAGTTAGATACAATTATATAGTCATTAACAGTTGGTGATAATCACCAACATGTAATTATCAGAAATGTTAGGTCTTGGTTTAAAATTACGACTATATTAATCGAAAACCTTTCTGGAACAAGATTAAGCGCTTAGCCGTTTGTTTTGCTATTCAACACATAAAAAATAAAAATAAAATAAAAAATAATAAAAAATAAATACAAATAGAATAAATAAATAATAATGAGACTGGTACTCTAACTTGTTCTAAGAAACTTTCACTTTAGTTTTTTTTATATAAAGAATTGTTAGAGAACCCGCTCACAGATCCTTGCAAGTTTCTTCTCCGTCGTGGACAATGAAAACATTGTAATGTGAGAAGATGAAGTGGTTTCAGGGTTCAATACCAGAGGCAATCCAGTCTTCAAAAGCCAACAAATCAGTTTTCATCGTTTACGTTTATGGTCAGTATTAATAATGTTCATATTATTCTTTAAATTTCGCCACCTCAGAACAATGACAATGTTGCACTGAAAAATGGCGTCTTTTCTTCCCTTATAATACGACCACTTGTGTATTATCATACATGTGATTGAACAAGGGCATACGATCTGAAGATTTCATTAATATGATCATTAGTTCCCATTTAAATCAGTAGTAATTTTATTTACACAGAGTTTACGCGCTTAAAGGGGTCTGAAAAGAGAAGTGCACGTTGCACTTCATATGTGTAGTTCAAATTATGGTCCAGTCATTAACAAGAGAAGTTTTATAGATTGGTATTTCAATCAGCGATGAAAACCCTCTGAATGATCCCGACTTAATGTTCCTTAATTTCTATCAAATATATTGGGAGAATAAAAATTTATAAACTCTAAAACATTCTGTATATTTAGAGAAGACTGATCTGCTTCTTTTGCAATATATTTACACACCTTTGCATTATTCAAAGAAATCTGAATGAACTGATGCATTGATTTAATAAGACTTCACTGAGCTTCTTTTGAACAGTGTTAAGTTATCCTACTGTTTAAAGATGAAAAGCAATCCTCTTGAGGTATGTACATTTACATTCCAGATGACAACCGTTCATGTTAAATGCAAATAGAAACATTAAGTGACACATGCTTAGTACTTGAAAGTAATAGCCTAGTCACAAGGCAGATTATGTTTAATAATCACAAGCTGTAATTGACATCTTCTGATGCTAACATTTCACAACAGTATTTAAAATGTCACTGTCTATATTTTTACCTGCCATCTGCTGATGCCTAGTCATAGTGACACATCCTTAGTACTTGAAAGTAATAGCCTAGTCACAAGGCAGATTATGTTTAATAATCACAAGCTGTAATTGACATCTTCTGATGCTAACATTTCACAACAGTATTTAAAATATCACTGTCTATATTTTTACCTGCCATCTGCTGATGCCTAGTCTTTATTAGGGACAAACCATTTTAAGGGCAAAAGGGAATGGGGGTGGTTTGGCATGTTACAGTGTTGAATTCATAGATCCAAACATCCAAGTAATTAACAATAAGAGTGCTCTTGTTTGCATATATACGCCAGCTTCCGCCTCCCTGTAGGTGAAACATTAACCTCTCGACCATTATTTGAAGGCAGTTAGACTAACGAGCATACTATCCATATTGTTACATTAAAAAATTGTTTAAAACATTGAAAATATATAAGTAATGGTGTTTAAGTTCAAAATGATTTATTGTCCTAAATTTATGATTTAAATAGAGGAACTCTTTGATATTAAAATGAGAATCTGCTACACACTACCTAACTCTTTACTATATCCCAGAAAATAAATTGTCAGAAAACTGGAAAGGGCTTTTGTTTCTTAGACTATATTATTATGGTCAATTTTTTTTATCTAATGTTCAATACTGTTGCTTCATAGACTTTTATATTAAGAACAAAGAATTATATTAATATAAGAATTTTCTGAAATTAACTTAGAAGTTTCTATGTTCACATCCTGCCATGTAGTCTTGTTCAGTAACAGCAAGAACCACCCAAGGATGATGTAGTTCATCATTTACTCGCTGTGAATGTATAACATCTGCACGTAGAAGCATGTAAGCACTATATGGTTGCTTATAGCTCATTACTGTGTGTATGCATCCAAAATTAAAGTATAGTCACATGTGTAAAAATCACCTAGATTCAGGAAAACAGTTTATTATTAAATTAATAGATGTTATTGACAGCTATATGGATTAGGTACATATACATAATCAGAATTGATCAAGGAATTAGAAGAAAGGAACTGGGTAATAAAGCAACAAAAGAACATTCCGTAAAAAAAGTTTTCATTTTAGTTTTGAAAAAGATTGTCCATTTTTAAATTAATCTTTGTTAAAAAAAATTTACCTTTCATATGTATGTATGTATGTATGTATGTATGTATGTATATATGTATGTATGTATGTATGTATGTATGTATGTATGTATGTATGTATGTATGTATGTATGTATGTATGTATGTATGTGTGTGTATATATATGATAGTATGACAAAAATATATAACAGTATGTTGTTCGCTAACTAAAGATGGATGCAATCTGTGAAAATATATATCATTATGACTCTATATATTAATTTTAATTTAATGTTAAAACAAGTTACTTCGCTCTTCAAAATGTATTTTTTTTCTCTCATACAACGTAACAACATTTACCTGGAGAGGCGATTAGACAGAAATACAGATCACCGTACTGCCTACTGGAGTGGTGACAATTTACATGGTCGTTTTACCTAACAGCCGTTGGAAAATTGCAAGGACAATCATTAGTGTCTATAAAGTCTAATTTAACCTTATATCGTTTTTTTTTTTTCTTCTCAATTATCAAGCTGATGAAAATATTTTTACGCCATATACACAAATGGTATTGATACTTGAAAAATTAATTGGCACAGCGTGTAAATTGCTCAACTGGCACTGTGTAATATTTTCAATGGTTGCTCTACATTGATAGGAGAGGCTTCACCTACGCAATAACCTGGATGTTGTATCTAAGACTGTTGTACGTCACGCCGGATCCATGAATACTCAATAATTGTTCTAAGATTAACTGTGAATAAATATCTCTTCATATCAGTGTACTTTATTTAGTTTTTTCCTCACAGAGGAAAATTAATACCAGGATAATATATATAATATATATTCAAAGTGATAAAGCAACACAGAGATCATCAAAACATTATTTCACATGGTGTCCGTTTGCTTAATATATGACTCCACACATTGTATACTGCGTCGCTAATTTTTGTTGTAAATGGTATACATTCATTTTATTGGTTGATCCAAAGTAGACTTTTTTAAAATACAAAAGATCAACATAAAAAACAATCTACATTGAACGATATGTAGATTTTTATTGCAGTAGAAGTAAAATGGAAGAAAAAAACACAAGGGTTAACCATTACCAACATGAATTTAATAGGTCTAAATATTTAAAACGACATAAATTAGAACACAATAACACTTGCGGTTTGTGACACGTTTGAACCATGCATACACAGCATCATTTAATTTGTTAATGTATGCAGTCTATGCTCATTTTCATTTCATCCCTTCATCTGAATCAACATGTAAGTAATTTTGAGGTTTCAGCTCACCCTTAAGCCAACCTCTAAATGTTGACTCAGCAATTTTTAGTTTATTCCAAATTTTTTTTCTCACTTTGCCATTATGAACCCTATCTATAATGCACAGCTTTTCAGACACTTGAGCACTCCTTTCTTTTAATTCCTTTGCTCTCCATGGTCACATTTGCAAATGATTGATACATTGATGATATTATATACTATAATGAAGTTAAAATATTAAAATGTGACATTTTCGATTGGTCAAATAAAATGAAATTTGTGAATGGTAATGAATGCAAGAACTTATGCTCCTATTGACATGCCTTTGAACTTTATTTTGTTGTACTTGTTTGATTTGATGCAAAATATATATTCAAAGTGATAAAGCAACACAGGTCTCTTTTAATTGATTGTTTTATTGCAACAAACACTTCCTCAAGCTGTTGATTGAAACAAAGCCTGCATGTAATTAGGTTCTCATAGATGTACTCACAGGTTTCGATGTGACAGTCAATGGACTCTTGTGATTATAGTGTTGAGGCAAAATTAAAGGATAATAATGTGAATTTCACCAAGCAAGACATTTAATTGGTGTTTATTTCATTCTCTGTTGCCACCTGTTAGCATTTACCAGAATTTGTTGTTGATAGTTGTTTTACCAGACTGTGTATTTACAGTGTATTAACAACTATTTCTCTATTAAAAAACACCCAATATAATATGTGATATCTTATTAGAACTTGCAAATTTCACACTATGGATTCTATCTTGGTAGCAGTCATATCTAATGCAAAATTTAAAATGGTTACAGTACAGATGGTGGTGATATTCCACATGGTTTTTAAAAAGTCACCAAACATAGAATTTGCTCATGATATATATATATATATATATATATATATATATATATATATATATATATATATATATATATATATATATACATGTGGGACCCTGAGTGGTCTAAAGCGCTGTCCGTTAAGGATCACTGCCATCTCACCTCTGTCTGCGTGGGTTGGAGTCTAGTCTAAGATTCAGCGAATGTGGATATGTGAGAAAGCTTGCCAGTAGCTTCTCGTGGGTCGGTGGTTCTTTCCGGTGATTTTCCCTGGTTTCTTTCTCCACCAATAATACTGGCCGCCATGAATAGCCTATGGTGTGCTGAAAAATGGCGTTAAGCCTAACAACAACAACAACAACAATATATACATGTAATTAAAAGAACTTTCCAGCTAATGGTAGCTTCACCGCCTTGATAAATACTGGTAAGTTTATAAAATTTACATCGATATGTACAGACAAGAGTGGCTGCAGATAATTGCAGCTTTCAATAAATAGGTGCTAGCATCCCCATACCCAAAAAATCAAGATCACAGATGAGGGACTGATTTATTGGCATAACGTGAGTGCATCTGTTTATAAGAAAGGGTTTTCATAATGTAGTCATTTTGATACAGCTTCTTTACAACAGTCTATTGACAGGATTGCAAATTTATGGTTTACTTATTTGTCAATGTATTTGTAGTAATTTTATGCATGCTTAAATAGTATCAGCTTCGCTGCTTTTTTCCATATTTTCACAAATACGTGTCAGGTCAGAAAACAATGTATCTCGCAAATTCCACAACATAGCATTGTCCCATATTTTTCTGACCTACATAGTTGCATTTTAAAGTTAAATCTTTAATAAAATAATACCAAGACTTTGCTTTCAATGAATTGTATATTTTTCTGAATATATTTGCCGATGATTCATGAAAACAGATAATCTAATAAACTATTGCAACCCAGACTTAGCAGTGTCCGCTATTGTTTTCCCATTACTGGTTAACTTAGTTTCAAACTAATATTATGATGTATAGTGTACAAGAGGCAGATCACCAATTCTGATTTTAAAACATAAATTGCTATTTAAACAGTTGTTTAAGTTTGAAAATACAAGTTTATGTAATTTTATAGTCAGAGGAGAGCATGCTGATTTTGGGCATTGATAGTTGCTACCTTACTTGGGAAAGGGTTAATGGTCAACCACCTATCAAAACACATGATTGTGTGTGAATGAGCAAAAGTTTTTTGACAACTTACTTGATATCAAAATTAGGCCTAGTTACTCAGGAGTCAAGCTAGACTTAAATTTTAGGGAGAAGTGACTTCTCCTTTTGGTCAGAACAGGGAGAAGTGGGAGCTAAACAGGGAGAAGGGGGAGCTAAACAGGGAGAATTGAGACCGAAACAATAAACATTTTATATATATATATATATACATACACACGCACACACAAAAACCTTCTTCAAGTACACCAGAAATAGAATTTTTCCTTTTATGTATGTAATTTTCTACTAATTTTAATTTGACTTAATGTTTATAAATTACATATTGTAGGCAGGTAGTGATTATATTGCCTGGAAGATACCACAGTTCCGTAAATTGCCAAGTTTTTCTGAGTCTTTATGAGACAGATATTGTTGTCCTGTGACGCAATGCTAGCTAGTCCTGAAACAGAAAAAAGGCTAGTGATACAGGGAAAATCAGATTTGGGTTGCACATTAAAAAGTTGAATCTGTTTCTGAGAGCTGCTCATAACTTATTTATGTTGAACTGAGTGTTAAGAATTTAAAGAAAAGCAATGTAATTTTAACATAAATACTTATACATTGTGTGTTGTGCAAAATTGTAATAAGGATTAAGTGATGGGACTCGTGGGAAAATTAAAAATTTAACACAATGCAATAAATCCATTTAAGATGGATGAGATTCAATCATATTATATGTAAATTATATATTCATTACCTACCCCAACACAACACCTAAGGGCTAATATTTTGAAAAAATACATCTGACACTGAAATACTGAGAGATAATCCTGGGCCGACTTTTGTGTGAAATAATAATAAAGGACACTGAGAACAGTTTTCATCGCTCGAAACTTAAGAATTTACCCCTCCCCCACAAATAAATCTGCAAAGCAGAAATCATAAGTAATAGATTTAAATATTAATAAGCTTGCTTCCTCATGGTTCAATTACATACAGTACATTTTACATGCAGGCTACAGTTAGCTTTTTTGACAAATCTGATAATATATACATGTCTAGTATAATAGTTTATGTACTGTACTGGTCATTGCTCAAAGATATATTTTTTAAGCACATGCCCAGGGCTAGTGACTTGAATGAACTCATAAGACCTGACTGAAATTCTACAAGACAGGACAGTTCAAACCTATCAACATTCAAGCTGGGAGAAAAACCTTCCGATTTCGGGGGTATTTCCACATCTATATCCCGATCTAGTAATATCTTACAAATTCTTAGGGCCTCTACAGCTTCTTAACTTAGGACTCCACTATGTCTAAATCCAGCACAGGATCAAATAATTAATATCACATTTCTTTTCTTCAATAAATAGAATGTTAAAATTAAACATTCACATTAAATTTCAGATCTTTTAAAACTACTACAACAGTACTGTATTAAAAAAATCAAAAAATAAAATTGTCACCATTTAGTTTAAATCCCATAAATGATCACTGTGAATGCTGTATAATTTTCTTTACAAACAAAATTGCATCTCTATTTCGACCAGAGAAGCTCCGCCAGTTAAAACCTGACATTCTCTACCATATGTGTAAAGTGTTATTACCATTCAAAAGAAGGAATAATACAATAATACCATGCAGTATGTGTGCCTCCCCCTCCAGCTTATTAAGAAAAACTGTTACAGGCTTTAAGACTTAAACCTAAGGAAATAATGTGGGACATAAAATGTGGGAAAAACAGATGAAACGTTTACAGTAACTTGTGACTGCAGATTTAAACTTTGTCAAAATGAAGTCCTATATAGGCCATAAGTTACAACAAAATAGGGAATCTTTTACCTGCCAATTAATTGCTGGTGCTTAGATGCATGGTCCAAATGGCAGTCCTTTTCACAAGATAAATACAAAGATAAAGATTAACTGTTACCTAAGTCATACTGGCTTTATTGCTTATGTACTCCAGTCACAACTTCAGCTATTTTGCAGTTTAGCCACACCTAACCAGAATATGAAAAAAGGTATTGTCCTTGGATATTATAAGGTGTATCCCAGGGAGAAATGGCATGCTCTTTGAGAGCTTGCACAATGGGGCAAGGAGGTGAGGGTCAATAGTTGCTTCCCCACAATTTCTAATGTGAAGGTTTGATTGGCCATTTTCTTTTAATTGCTGCCATTTGAACTCCCAAAGGGAAAGTTTTATATCAGTTCCAATCACTACAGATTACCATTTTATACATACTACATAGAACAAGCCTGACTGAAAGGTCCTTTTTGTTTGTTTTTATTTTTTAATTTATGTTAAAAAAATATGTTAAGATTACTCAAAATTGTATTTTCACGAAACATGACCATGTCATAGGTTTAGAATCATATTTTTAGCCAATCTTCCATTTCATTAAAATCAGATCTCAATTTCACATAGGACTGCAGTCATTAATGTAATTTTGCTATAATAATATTAATATGCATGAAGAAGAAGAAAAATGACTATTCAAGATGAACTAAAATGCCCTTTTGAACAGGATTTATACTGTCTTGACTACATAGGCCCAACTCATAGGAACAAAATGTAGTTCAGAGCTGCTCTACATTTGATATTTGGTTTGGTGGTCTGTTGTGGTGATATTTGATGGTTTCATATCTTCTACATTTGTGGCTATTATATGTATTAAACAGCAAAATTTAAAAGGATGTTAACTATAAAAGTTGAATCCTTGCATTCTACAAGTTTTTGTCTTTCCTGTGTAAAAATAATCATAAGGGTATTTATAAGGTATTGTTAGGATGGGACTTCCTGGAGTCAGGATAATGCGATTCGTTGGGACATCGTTCTACATGCCTGTGGCATGATGCACCAGTGCTAGACATCACCACAAACTGCTGCACAGCAGACATTATCGTAATATGACTTAAATTTTTTTAAAGCTGCATTAAAAATCTAACTCATAAATGTGCAATTTACAGGCAGATCTCCTATTTTAAATCCTACCTTTTGTTAAAGTACTTATTGCTGTTTCTGTAGGTGAAGATGAGTTGTCACAACAGATGTCTAAAACCTGGGAGGATGATCAGGTCACTAAAATATGTGAAACTAACAATGCTGTGGCAGTAAAGATAGCTGGAAACAGGTAAGATGCATCTGTGCATAATTTATTCATTTTACATTATGTAGTTAGTTTTTTTTCATCAGGTTTCATGGTTTTGTGGAAAATTAAATGTTTGTATCAGTACTTAAGTTTCTGGATTGAAGAAAGGATTCCATATTCACAAAAGGATCATTGTTCATTGGTGTGTAAATAGATGCAAGCAGGAAATCTCTACTAATTGGTGCCCCATGAAAACTAGTGAATTCAGTTTAATGTTGTCATAAGTCTCAAAATGGTCCAGAATTTTCTTGTGATTTTTCCTGTTCTGAATCTGTTGGTACCTCAGACTTTAATTATAATGATGCTTTTTAAGAAAATCTAATATCTGAAATTAAACTGTAATGAAGCTATACATATTTCTTGTACATGAATAATTTATTTATAAATCCATGTAAGTTTGATCCTCGAGCTTAGAACACACTTTAGCTTTTGGTTTATTAGGTTCGTTTGTAGATTAACTGAGCAAGCTGTTCATCCATTACAAAGTATAGATGATAAAGTAAATGATGTGGACAAGTTAACTGAGTCACAAAAAAAACCTTTCAGACAAACATCTGTAGGAACATGATATTCTCAATATCAATGACAAACATGAGAGATGCAGTAATTAAATTAAAAATACCAATTGGATTATTTAAATAGTTAAACAGGAAACATATTCATAACTTTTCACAAATATAGTGGTTCAGATTATGACCAGTGCTCTCTTGGGTCTATTAAAATAGTACAGAAATGGACATTGAGGCCAGGGGTTGTCACATATCTATCAGATATGTATAAGTGACAAAAATCTGAGCATAAAAGAGCAGTCTATATGTGTTATACCATAATTGCAGAAAAATATGAGAAACATAATTATTTTATTTGCTGTACATTTATTTTTGCTACTTACCAATAGCTGCAGTTAAAAAATTTGTCATAAATCAACTACATTCATGTGGATTAATAGTTAATACAGGAGTATTAACACAAAATAAATGGATAAATTAATTATGCACAACACTCATTTTAACTAGTCAACATGTCTTTAGTAACTTTTGCAAAAGTTGACTGTTGTAGTAACCTTGATTCACCATGGTGCGTCCCTTATCAACATTTTGGTGCAACTTATTTTTAAGTTTAACAAAATCCCTCTCTAACATTTTTCCTTCATATAACATCCAACAGTCACACGATACAGCCCATTTTTTTAACAATATCTGGCACCATTTATTTTCAATTTAGACTGGTCAGCTACATATGTAGTATCAAAATAGAATGAATCTATGTCCATTGAGTATATATGAATAATACAAGTGCACATACCCAAATGATGTCTTTCCTTATACTTAATTACTTAGCTAAGAGACTCCATCATAGGTCAAAGTGGGAGACATGAGAATATGTTTCAAACACATTTTTTGCATTGTAACAGATTGCTGCTAAGATCATCAAGCCACCTTCTCTGAGAATGAAAGTAGTGGTCATAATGTGTCATAATATAATAAAGGCAACCTCTTCAATGAAAAAAATGCCCTCAGCAAAATACAATCATACTATCCAGTTATTTTTAACACTGCTCTTTCCTTTGTATATTTTCAGTGAGGCATGTGGATTCTTCTCTCAGATTTGTATCCATTGTTATAGTGTGAATTTTGTATTAACAGCAATCATTTGGATAGGAAAGTAATGACAGTGAAACTTGTTTTAAGCAGCTATCTCTGGAAGTTAGATATAAATGACACACAACAGGTATGTCTGCTATAGTGAACTAACACAGTATGACTAATTTTTATGAGGTACCAATTTTCCTGGATTTTATTGTTGTCCTGAACCCATGAATTAAAGGCCCTGTGAACAATTAACCACATATGATAAAGACTGCCCATCTCAACTTTTTGTAAACAGTTCATTTGCTGGATGTTGGGAAAAATAGTTGTGTTATTGCAGCAGAACAGGAAGTCACTTTTGTGCCAGTGCAATCTGATTAAAATCAGATCTCCACTATCCTATCTGAAGATCTGACAATAGCTGCTTAGGGGGTCATGTTCCATTGACTTTTGAATTAGCCAATGGAATTGCAGCTTTCAAAAATGTGAAAGTGAATCAGATCATTTGGCATACATTCATGTTTTTCACCCCACTGCTCAGTTTATGAAAGTGATCCCTGTCAGATCTTCCCATAAGACAAAGCAGATCAGATTTTATTCAGACGGGTGACTGATATAGTTAGATAACGTCATCTATTTGCCTGTGAATCAATGCAGTCTTTGAAGAAAAAATGTTTGTTTTTTGAGAAGAGATTAATGTTGCATGACTTTTCATTATTGTCGGGGGTTATTTAGTATGCTAAAGATGAAAATAGTTCTTCCTGTCAATAAAGTATAGATAAAGGGCAATAACTCTTGCCCATTATCTCCCCTTTTCCACCACAAGTGGTGCTAGTTTAAAAGCTTTTGCTGTGAACTGGACATAGTTCACTTTGCCTCCCGAAAATCAGTTAGGTTTGTGTTATATTCTTCAGTCCATTGAGGCTTACATTATATTTCAACTTCCTACATCTTATTATATAGGTGGTATGCTTTATATGTTAAATTTTGGCTATATTTATGTGAATTTCTTGAGAAAAAAATTACTTTGTGTTACATTTGGCTGCATTTATGTTAATTTCCTGTTTAAAAAAAGCAAACATGTTTGTAGTTTGTGTTTTGCATATCAAAAAACATGGAATAATGGGGAAAAATTAAATAAATGAGAGTACTGAAGTATTAAATATCCCATAATATAACTGGTGTCACACTTTGTTGACATCATTAAATTTTATTATCATCATTATAATGTTCTGAAACAGTTTACAGTTGGTGAAAGAGGCAACAACTAGATTTGATTGGTTCAGGCTATTATTTTCTATTCTTATGTCTTCTGATCTTGCTGAGAATTTAAGCACTGTGGTGGAATAATTGCCACCTAATTCTAGGCAGACCAGTGTGTGTACATTCTCCCACATTTTCAAGCATGGCCTTAGGGCCTGGAAATATGGGCACAACAGATTTATCAATGGAACCAGGTTTACCATCTAGCTGCACTTCAGTTTGATGCCATATTGGTTACCGAAAGTTCAGTTGTCCAGCCTGCAATCTGTACCATTCAAGGTTCAAGGGCCATATGGTTTCCATGGTATACCATACAACATGTAGAGCCATGGAATGTTGAACTTATCAATGATCTTTTTTGATAGATCCATCTATTCGTCTACTATTGACTTCACCTCTAATGCTGCCATCTACACTAACAACCATGGAACCAACTCCAACACTGCTAGATTTTGGTTTCAACAAGACATCTACACTGGTTTGATGACTGCATTATACAGATACAGCTTGCAATTTCCTTATGGCTTAACATTTGGAATGGTACCATGACAGTCTTAGGAAAGGTAGACATGCTTTATTTATACCTTTCAGTATGCAATAAACAGATTTTGATCTTGATAATGACAAGGATGACCTACACACTGAGTTTGGGGATACACCTGATAATAGTTCACTGAGTATGGTTTTAAAATAACTGTAGAGGAAATATATCAGGGTTGTATTGAACTGAGAATGTTCACCCCATCTTTCCATACTGCCATAAAGGGTTAATGGCTCATGTGATATTAAAATGAGGAAGTCAACCCTGTCCTTTCATCTTCTACCTTAGTCAGGAATAATCACAGAAATTAGCAAAAGTTTTTTTCTGCCAAGATCAGTGATTCAGGCAGTTGCAAAGCCTTTCTTTTGTGAGACTCTAATTCCAGCCTCTTTGTATATCTCTCTGGTATAGAACTTATTCTGACTCCTTGCTACAGATTTCCTGGTATTAAATAGCAATCCCAGTCAAAATTACAAAGTCAACATATTTGCATTTTAATGGTTGATTCTTATAGAGCTCATTCAGACCTTTTCAGAACAGTTTTAAGTTTTTAAATATGATGATTAGTTAAAAAGTTATGGCTATTTGAATACTGGCAAAAACTGGCAAAAACTGGCTTTTCGGTGAATTTTTGCCTTATATAAATGTATGTTTAATTCTTCCGAGTCATGGACCTGACACATTTAATAAAATAAGTATTTCTATCATAACTTGTGATCTAAGCAAGATATCTCCATGAAACTTGGCAGTCTTATAGAATTTTGCCTGTAGAATTCAAATATCTGCAGTAAATTAAACAATGTCCACATGATTTCAGTATAGGGAAGAATATAAGGTATTAAAAAAATTTTTTCTACCAGACAATTGTAACTGGACAAGATTTTTGTTAACACATCATTTAATTCAGAAGAAAACATTGGCATACATTGTAAACAGTTCATCAAATTTTCTGTACTTTCAGAGTGTCCACTGACATCCAGAAACAGCAAAATTCAACAATTGTACTGTTATTTTTCTTATACAAGTTGAAAATTTCTATCACAATTCCATTTGACTGTCTGTGAATAATTATACAAGATTTTGATGATATTGTATCAACACTGATGCCTGCATTTTGGCAGTAAGGTCCAGGATAATCTCCTATTTCTGCACTGAAAATGAACCCCAAAAAATGTTTTAGGAACAGTTAAAAAACTATATATATTTAAAAAGATATATATGTCGTCCACAGGAGCCTGCAGTTTTATCAATAAAGCACGACAAAATTTCTGACATGAAATTACCTTTACAGTATTATTAAAAATTTATTAAATAATGTAAAGGTGATTTCATGTTTTTAGAAATTTCATCGTGCTTTATTGATAAAACTGCAGACTCCTGTGGTTCATATAAAATTGCTGAGCAGTACTTTATCATGGTACGAAATATAGATCTGTAAAACATGTTTTCATTCTCTATTCGTTCTACCTATATTTGCAAGTAATTTGTTTAAATTTCATTTACAGATATGCAATTTTGTTTTTAAATGTTAAAACATCATTTGCATATAATTTGACATTACTTGGTATTTAGATCAAAGTTTTGAAGAAGAAAAAAAAAATGTAAAATAATTAAAGAGTAAACCTGTTAAATCAACATCAGGACAATCATTTATATGATACATTTTACGCTATATTTTACAAAATTATTTAATAAATACAAAATAATTACTTACCGATACAGAACACTCGAACAGTGTACATATATCACAAGCATTTCTCTTGTGATCGCTGATTATTCACATTGAAGTTATGTTTATCCTCGTGGATCCAATATGGCGACCTAGCGCATGTGTCTTATAGAGGTCAACTTGTAAATTGCGTACTTTCATAATGAAATGCGGGTACTTAAATATACGTTCCGAAAAACAAATTTGGTATCAAAAGAAAGCTTAGTGTACTTTCTAATGGTATATTGAAAATGTAAATATAATGTTCGTGAGTTGAAAAAAATTAGCGAGACTTTAGGGATTATTTTCTCAGCACAGGGTCATGATATACAAATTTTCAAAACACCATTGGAAATGTTATTCATTCGCCATTCATAGTTCAAATTCTCATTAATATTCATGAGGTTCTAATGACCTGCATTTGCAAAACAAGCACACTGGTATCAACTCGAGCACACAGGAAATGGCAATTAACTGAAAGCCGACAATTTTGTTAACTGATCGATGATTACATGGCCATATGGTTAAATAGCAACATGTATATATTAATGAATTTTATATGCATTTGTAGATAATTCAAAAGCCTTTTAAATAAAGTTTTTCATAAAAATGTTGTTATCAATATTGATTTTAATGCAAATTTAGCACACACAGTAGAAGAAAAAGCCAATTTTCACCCAGTTTACCTGTATGGAATAGGCACTGACTGGGGTTGCTATATTAAACAAAAGCTCAGCTGTACTTAATGACTTCACCTATATATTATAAGATGGATGAAGGAGATATGCATGCCTCTTCTTAGCTGGGTGCAACATTGTGGCCAGGTCTTTACAGTTGGGATTTGAGGTCACTGATGCTTTCAAGCTGGCAGATTAGCTGGGCAATTACCACGCCTGGGTGACTACAACTAGAATATCTGCTGTGATTAGCTGAGCTGGACACAATGCAGTGGCAAATGCTTGGATGGATTCTGGAACTTTTATCTTCTGTGACAGGATGCATGCTTATGCTTTACCTCACACAAGCCTCATCAGACTTTGACTCTGCAAACCACTCTCTTCAGGTCACCTATGCTGTTTTGGGCAAAATAGAGGATGTACAAATACAAATACTCATGGTATCTCATAGGAAACCAAATTTCACTACTTGTAAATCTTCAACTGCCTGGTAAGTACCAGATTCATTGCATTTCAAATAATATCGGATTGTTCGCTGCAAGATGAGTGTTATCCAAATTGTATCAGAGGTACTTTGGGTCTTGTTTTGCCATCACCCTCCTCCTCATTCCTTCTATCCATTCCTTATGGAACAACTATCAGACTTGGAAAAGTATTCACATTTACAAGAAGGGATCAGGTTGCTTATCGAGAAGCAGTTGTTTGAAATTGTTTGAAGTCATAATCTCTCGAGTTTTGGTCAGAACATCCATTGGCAACTTCAGAACAATTACATAGCTGCCAACCCTCACAATTTTGGTGTGAATTTCACCACCTTTTCAGTGATTCGTAGATTCATGCTGCATGCAAACAAATCATGAATTCTCCAATTCTCAGTTATTTTAAATCTTTAATAAAATAACCGATTTTCTGTGATAATGGCAGTTGCCAAAACGGTCCAGTATTGCTTTTCATGATATTAGTAGAACTACAGCTGATTGATACAGTTGTCCCAGTAGCAAGCATTGTAATGTATTTAAATCTATATGCAGGAGAGTAGTTTTACAAATGTGTTTGAGAGAAACTGGGTCCTAACAGGAAATTTGCTCTGCGCAGGTACCTCCAAAACTGATTTGAATTACTTTTCAGCATTGATATTAAAAATGTCTCCATCACCAAGGAAAAAGAAATGTATTGCACAAAATGTGAAGATAAGTTTGGAATTTACCAAAAAACTGGCCGTGCATTCAGTCATAGAACACCGATATACATGCTTTTTGCATACAGTGTGCCACAAATGTTAGCTTTGGGCATGGTGGCAGAGATGATGTGGGGAAGTACATTGGTAGCATAATGCACATAAATGTTGGGGAAAATTAAGAACTCATGCAGATTTCAGCTCTGGAATATTTTAAGCCATCAATGGAAGACCTGCTACCAATGCTGAAATATTGCAAGTTTTCTTGTCAGCTATCTTTATAATGTTGGATCCCATGCTAAACATTTGTTCTGACAAATATTTTCACACTCAAAGATCGCTTCAGGAAATTGGGTCAAAATTCAATTTTTTTAATCAGTTTTCACTAGTTGTGAGCCTGGAAAGTTGGCAGCTATGCAGTTATCAATCAATGATTTAAATCAATTTATTCTTCTTTCCAAATTCTGTATGGAAATAGCCAGATCAGACCACCTCTCTTATCAGGCTCATATTTACATGTTCCTATCCATCTGTCCTCATGGAAATTCCTATGGTTCCTGTAATGAAGGTTTTGTTGTCAGTTTTGTGTTGCTTAAACTGAAGTCATTGGTCCATCACAAAACTAATGAAATATGTCAACTCCCTGTTCTGTTTAACCCTTTCATCACTATAGACCGAAAAATCGGTCCAGGGGAAGTAAGTTTGCAAACACTATGGACTGAGTTCTCGGTCTAGGGCATTGCTTTCTTTAACGTTATAGTACCCGACTAAATAACTTTCAGGGTACCTCTAATAACTTCCTTCTTGTAATGTAGATGTTATATTTGGATGATCTCATGAGTTTAGCTTGTATAAAACTAGAAATATCGAACAAAGTATGAACTTTTAACGTGTTTTCCGAATGCTGAAATTTGTATCCAAAATGGTGGAGTTTGAACAAATTTCAGTGGAGGTTATCAGAGGATTTGAATAATTTCGACCTTTTTTAATTTGAATGAAAATGAGAGGAGATGTCTGTAGAGACAATAGAATGCTCTTGTGGGTGACAGTGATGACGATGAAGAAAACTTTGAAAGTTTTGAACCAGAGGAATTGTATGCACCACGTGGTTTGTTTTTTTTTTTTGATGAAGCCGGAAAACCAAAGAGATTTGTTTCAGTTTTCTGACAGAATTGGGCACATCCGAGTGTTAGATGGCTCCAGGAAAGTTTCGGAATATTTTCACATATTCTATTCAGATGAAGTTTTTAGAAAATTGTCCGTTTAACAAACTTCAATGTGATGATCAAACGTGACAGAGCGATATAGGTGTGTGGACAGATCTCACCTTGGAGATTATTTTGGTTCATTTTATAGAATTTTATATATTGTGGACACCATGAAAGAAAGATTTGTGTTGTTATTGTGATTATTTACTAGTACATCTAGGGTCCACATTTTGAGAACTTTCTAAGTTTTCTAAGAGGTAATAAAAAATTTCTTGTATTTTACCTGTTGTCTTACCTGTTTGCACCTGCATTTTAACAGTTGTAATAGATATGCACATTTTAATGAATTAGTCATAAAATTTGATTTTTAACCTTGATTTTGACACTTAATCCAGCCAGATATCTTTAACATTGACAAAGTTATGTTGTTTCAAAGTCCTCAAGTTATTTTGCTTTACAACTCCAAAGTTACATAGTGTTGAGGACTCTATGCCTACAAAGTTACTTAGTGATGAAAGGGTTAACAGCATAAACTTTCATGGTAGTGTATTTGGGAGACATTCTCCAAAAGCATGGTAAGCTCTTGGCAAAGAAAAAAATTATCTCATTTCACTTTTGTGGCGTCTAGGTTTTCTGATCATTATTGGGAAAAGTCCATCCATTATCCTTCTCCATCCATCCTTTATCCATCTGGGTATGAAATTTTCTCACCCACCTGACTTCCCAATTCTTGGTTGTTCCAAATCTAATTGCATAGTTCATTTCCATCGTGAAATGGATCAAAGCCAGGAACCAGTGAGTTTCTGCACCTCCTTAGATCATTCAATGCAGTTATGGATCTTGTCCTGCTGGGCTGCCAGTACATGCACCCTTTGGAAATGGCTTTGCTCTCTCAATGGCACTTCAGTGCTGCTTGATTACAAGATCAACATAACAGACAATATTGTATCACTCTTGTACCAAAGGTGCAACTACAGCTGGCTTATGGCTGGAATACCACTAAAACCTTCACCACCAGATCTGACATTATGCACAGATGTAAAATCTTGGACTTCCATGCTATCAGCAACCAGTGGAGACTGAAAGACATAGGTCTTCATGTCTGTTTTTTGGAGATGAAAGCTAACATCATAGCATTTAAATTTTGGAGTGACTGTCTTCAGAACAAGATGGTGCTTATAGTGTCACACCACTCGGTGGTAGAAGACTTATCTTCTCAAACAGGGCAGTATGAAATGTCCCTAACACTGCATTTTGATCTGTTACTTTTGCAGTTGGTATGCACAGTGCAACATCAACATCTAAATTAGACATTCCCAGCAGACTCACTGGCTTGGGTAACTCCATCTATGTCTTTGATCTTGGATCAGATTTGTTATTTATGGGGGTGACCGATGATAGATCTTTTTACAACCAGGTGGAATCACAAACTGCCCACCTTCGTTTCACAGCTACAAGATCTGAAGTTTGGTTCATCTATGCTCTTTCTCTGAGTTGGGAAGTTCTGTGGGCCTTTGTCTACCCACTAACAATCTTAGCTTAGAGGGGCCAGAATGATTCTGATTGCCCTTCTTCACTGGGACAAATCCTGGATTAGTGTTCAACTCGGTTCTAGTGATATATCTACCCAGGAAGATCTGGAACAGGCAGAATTTTCTCAAACATCCTTGGACACAAGTATTCCATCCTTGCTCATTACACATGACACTTTTGCAGGACAGCTTCGCAGCAAAAACAGTTGAACCTTTAGGTGTGGAAGGAATTTCCCAAGTTAGAAGTTTCCCCATGATAAAAAGGCCTACTAAGGGAATTAGCGCATTTTCATTGACTGGTGTGAAATCATAAAAATTATCTCTTTTAGTGTCTCTGTCCCACAAGTAGATGACTTTTTACTTTGGCTGTTCAAAGAGTAAAAGTTGGCTGTGAGTACAGTTAAAGGCTACCATTTAATGATGTTGGACATTTTCCATCATTATGAGGAATTTGGTCATAACAATGACCTGTTTGATTTGTTACCCAACCTACATGGGCCTAAGTCACTCATTTTATTTTCCAAGTGCAATATATCCTTGGTTCTGACTTGGCTGGATTTAGACAAGTTCAAGCCTTTATCCAGGACCTAGCTGAAGTTCCTTTCATGGAAAACCTGTTTACTGATAGCATAATTTCAGCATTCCGTCAGTGAATTACATGCCCTCTCTGTTGACCCCATCTACCTCCAAGTTCAGTTGGATGGCTTAGTGGTCCTTATGGCAAAACCTGGGTTGATTGACAAGAACAGGTTGTCATCTATGAGCAATCAGAGTGTAATCTATGTCTTCTGTCCTTTAATAACATATCCCTAGCAACTTGCAGACAGGATCTGGTACATGGGCTTACACTTATCTGAAGCATACTTAGTCAATTCTCTGGCCCAAGGGTGCCGAAAAGGTTTTCTCCTCGTTTAGCTGGGGAAAGAGGATATAACCTCTCGAGTCCTCATTATGGCTGAAATGGATCATAAATATGGAATACTCTGCATATGAAATAAGAGCAATCTATCTACAAATCTGACCTTTGATCATAATGTTTTCAAGGAGGTCTGTCTTCATGCACAGTCAACCTTGAGATTTTATCTTCAAGATTTTACTCCATCAAACTGGATCTGCAAGGCCCCCATTTCAGTTCCTTAAATGGCTACCCAGTTGAAATCAGCACAAGATCTGGACTAACACATGCAACTTTTGCTTGATTTGCCTGAAATGATTATGTGGTAAGTAGATCTCATTTCTTTCCTGATCTACTCCATGTTGCCACTGGTTGTGCTGCTAGCAATTAGGAGAGTAGGTTAATCTTTATTAGGGAAATCCAATATTCTCATCTCAGAAGTTACCTGCTTTACAAGTTGGATGTTTAACATTCTATCTATCAGTTACTTATTCCCCTTATTGGGAATCATTTTAGGAAGAGAAAGATTTTCTTTTCTTTTAGTAGATTATGTTTTTCTATAATGCTAATACCTGATTATATTACTTTCCCAACTCCCTGCAATGCTTGGATCCTTTTACATTAAGTTCTGCAGTTTTAAGCCAGTGCCACCTGTTGGTGGGAAATTTGGAGGTAATGAGCTAGAGTTGTTGCCCTTTGTCTATATTTGATTAAAAAAAGGACAAAATTTCATCTTTGAGAGGCTAGTATGTCTTATATTTCTTATGATTTTCTGTTAATTCTCCATATTTTGTTCTTGTAGTGTGAACAAACTATAGTCTGACGCTACATCCCTGTTTGTTTGTACCCCCCCCATTGATTTCAATCACTAAAATGTTTAATGTGATAAAAAGTGCACAGAACTTAGTCAATTGAATCCTTGATTTATAATTTTTAACCTGACTGTGACCAGACTGGCACTAATATTGGCATTTCCTTGCACCTTTCATGCTTAATGGACTTTCCATACTAACATAGTGGAATATTCTGTACACTATGGGCTAGTTTATTTCCATCAGGCAACATAATGATGTAATTCATCCTATTTAGTAACTGCCGGATAATTCCATAAATTACCATAATGTTGAGTTTGGAATTGTATCCTTTTGCACACATGAACATATAAATTAAACCTCTTGTTAAATCCACGTGAAAGGCAAATTTGTTGTTGTCATTCTTTTCCTTTGCTTGATTCAACATTGTAAATATTGGAAGCAGACAACATATGTACGTACATCTATTGTTGCATATACACCCCATTGCTGAAAATGAACTTTCCCAGAACTGGAAATTTTTATCAGGCATGTCCATCTATTGAGAACTTCTGTAAAGCATGAAATGCGCAGACGACCATGGTGTTAGGGTCATTCTTACTCAGATTAGAAAATATAAATCAATGAATGAATTAACTAAATTTCTTGTACTTTTTTTTATCACACTAAAGATTTCCATGATTGAAATTGCTGGGAGGGGGTATACAAACAATAATTTGGGAGAAAACAACATACACACATAACTAAGATTTTGTTGTACTGTGCACATAAAACTCCCTAGATAAGGTATTAAATTTTATTCCTAATAATAATAATGGCAATATTAGGTTCATTGTATGTGATTAGAATTGATTTTGAAAGATAAGCCTGTGCACAACAGTTATCTGTGTGCAATGTTTTTGCCTTTACTTCATGAGTGACCACTATTGACAGGTTTGACTATTAGCTTGTACATGTGTCTTTTTTATTTTCACCCATAAAAAGGTAAATTATAATGTGTTTTATATTGTTTCAGTGCACACATATCAACAGTACTACCTGTTTACTTTGACATCCTATAGCCTGAGTTAACCTTGTCAGCTAAGGTGGATGCTGGAAATGGGTCTACAAAAATATGATTTTGCATGCAAGTTAAATTTGTAAGGTGGGACTTGTTAGTGAGCAGGATTTGCACTGGGAGAAAATAAGCTTGACATTTTGATTAAATGAAGATAGATTTTGTTTGCAATACAAACTATATTGACACCTTACATTTGTGCTGCCTTTATATAATACAGTCAACACTGTATTAAGTACTGTTTAGTATATGAAATATTCATTAAAGTATTGACATTATATTATATTGACATTAAAGTATTGACATTGTATCAGTCACATGCCATATGAAAAACAAACACATGTTTATAACACACTCTAATGGCATAGTGATTAGAGCATCAGTCCAAAAATGCAGGAAGTTGTGGGTTTTGTGGGTTTGAACTTTAGCCGAGTCATACCAAAGACAAATAAAAATGGTACTAGCAGCTGCCTCACTAGGTGCAGAGCATTAATAGCTACATTAGAAATCCATGTGACATGCACACACAGTACATATATAAATAAATGTTAATCATATGATAGTCATTGTCACCAGTAATCACATTTGTCTATAGTTATGGTTAACATGATACACATATTTAAATGGTACATGTCTTCTTGGTCTTCTTGGGACAACGGATGTAATCATTCTTCTGAGGCTACCAAGGGGATGCAGCTATTGATAGGGAACTATAACCAGCATAAAAAATTGAGACCTATTTGCAAGATGCTTTACCTTCAACTTCTTTAATTGCCAGATATTTAGTTTCATGAAACTAAAATTAATTAGCACATAAAGCCATTGTTGTATTGCCCGCTGTGTGCTGTAAAATGGTGGTAACCCCAATATTAGCAATATTAACAACAAAAATTGTCATTGAAACTAAGTTGAATACAGAGCTTGATGACGATGTTCAGAGATAGTGCCTTGGTATGCAATTGTGCAAATTCCAGATTTTATTATAAATTTCTGCATTTGGAGACCATTGATGCATGAGAACTCCAAAAAATTATTTAATGTTGAGCATATAAAATTGCATTTGGTAGCACCACCAGAGAGGTGTCATTGTGCATTTTTTTTCGTACAGGTAATTGTTTAAACATCTGAGTACATTGGCTTGATGTGAATAGTTCTAAACTGAATTTTTTGGTACAGTGTCTTGCTCATAATACTTTATAAAAATAATACAATTCTCAGTATTTAATATGAAAATCTACCTTAAAAACACACTGCTCTCTTGATAATTTGAGAACACTGGGTCCCAAGCTATTGACCACACCTTAAATGGGGATGTGAGTTGCTGAGGAACTTGTAAAAAAAAAACCAGTTAAGTGATAATAACCAATAAAGGAAAGCAAAAGTAGGAAGTTGGGTTACATTATTGAACACTCATTTTATAATCAAGTTGAAATAAACTATGGATAAATATTTCTTTATAATGGTGTAGTTTTTTTTATTCTGAAAAATACATTTAAATTTAGGATAACCTATATTGAAGACATCATTAAAACTTCATTCCACATGGGTTCCATACACTTAACATGTATTGGCAAACACATTGTTTATTATGTCACTTTTTATTTTAAATCACACACACACACACACACACACACACACACCCTATCATGATTAAAAGCTTTTCATTCACCAAGTACACCTCTTGCTTGATTCCTTTACACCCATGATCACATTTATAAATGATTTGGATACATATCTTTATTTAAGTTAAGAACATAGTTGAAACAATGTTTGATGAAATAGAACAATGATTATGAGATATGATTGTGACCTCAAGAGCTTATTATGCAGAACAGATTTGCATGCCATTGAACTGTTTTATTGTACTGAACTTGCTTGATTTGACACAATAGATGTATTTGATGGAGAAACCCACAGGTCTCTTTGAATAGATTTTTACAGTAGTCTTTTGTGTTTGGAGTGGAGAAATTCAAAGACACCATGACATGAAGCTGCAAACTTGGATATAAAAGTGCATTGGAATCTGTTGTTACATAAAAAGTCCTTTATTCATATTGACAAACCATCCTACCAAAGCATTATATATCATATACCACTTATGCTGGCCTTAGTACTGTATGCCCTAATATTACCAAATAGTTAGTGCTGCCTGACTAGCTATAATCAACCACCTTTGAAGGTGGGAATGGGAATGACTACAATTAAATAGATGATAGCAATAGTATTTTTGTTTTGAAAAATTTACCAGAAAAAATAGTTTTGCTGAAATTTCAGATAAAACTGATTACCTTTGAAGCACCATTTTTTGTAAGCAATGAAAACAAAATTGTTTCAATATACTACAATTATTTGATGTTGCTGCAGCAATAACAAAGTGCATTTGTTTCGTCCTTCAAAAAGGGCCTTTACTGGCACCTTCAAAACATGCACTTTCAGCAAAACAAAGACCTTTGACAAAAGAAGTCAGCATTGTTTCATTTTTCAGTGATTGGAACATATTTATTGTTCTGTGAAAGTTTCCTTTTTGCAACAAAAATGTTCATGTTTATGATCACTACCAAGGGCGGTGTAAGACCCAAACAAAATTCCAATATTTTGAAACAGTAAATATCTGGCCATCAGGTTAAATGAATGTGGGGCATCATGCAAAAATATTTGTTAAAGTTTTTTATTTGTTCACATGTACATGTATTCATTTCCCTATGAATAGCCCCATAGCCTGGGCATCATGGTAGTTTTCTCTGGCTGACCAAAATCTAGGCCAATTTAAGTACATGTAATGTAGCATACAAACATCTATACAGCTACCTTCTACTAGGATAATGAATATGAATTGTTTCTGAAACATGTTGACAGTGGGATGTAGATTAAATGAGGGCTACCATATTTTTTATATATTTTTGGGTGTGTGTTGTATTATGCAATGGGATTTGACTGATACATGAATTTTTAACATGATCTAATATTCAGATTCATTAAAAATTTTTTTTTATATACATGAACATTATTTTACACATTGAAGAATGTTCTGCACAAATGCAAATTGATAGTATATAAGTGTATTTCAGACAGTTGTCTTAATTGGGTCACCAAAATCTTTTTACTTGTTTGCAAATTTTCAATTTATTGTTAACCCCCCTTATCTAAACATCCGTTTAAGTTGACAGTATTACCTTGGTCCAGAGGGTGTTCAGATAAATGGATAGTAATGTATTATGAAAATGGTGACATTTTTTGAAAATTGGTGACAGAATATTCAGGTTGGCAATTGTTTTGGCAACAACATTTTTAAAGCCAGCGCCAACCTTGCAATGCACTTCATACACTTTCCCACCTTTCACCAGTATTAATTTCATTGTTTCCTATTTTGTGCTTTTGGTATCTGAAAGTTGAATTTCTCTAAATAAATGTCTAATTGTTATTGTTTGGTAACATAAAATGTCATTAAACATTTAGAGTAAATGCGAGATACAGCTGTATTGTATTTCACACATAATATACAACCTTAACCAGTGGTCAGATCCAGTTATTGTTGTTCCCTCGAGTTTCTTCATTGGTGAAGGTGGAGTCCCTCTTGAGGTGACTGGTGGTCATTCCGAGCCAGCAGAATTCTTGAAGAAAATTGAGAGAGTTCTCCAGGTAAGAGTTTGTTGTGTTTTCTAGAACACTTGGAAATGAATTTGAACCTTCAACTCACACTTTGTTTGCCAAGTTTACCAAGTTTAGACATTCAAGTCATGCAGGGTTGATGTGCACTTTGGATGGGTTTTGAAATCCCTTTTCATATCCTTGAAAATATTTTGATCATATGTTTATGCATTTCTTTAATGAAGAAAAATCCACATCAAATACATTTTGGAGACTGACTGAACATGCCTACTGCTAATTGCATGCTAGTTGTCTGACTTTTACAATATCCCAGACCTGTTTACCCGACCGTATTTGACCGTATTTGTACGGAATAAAGCCCATCCGTACGGTCATATGGTCATTGAACTGAAAATACGATATGAGGTTGCATTTATTTATTACTTTTTTAAAATTAACTTTTTAAGCCGTGTTTTTTTTTCCCGTTTCGTTGTATCGGTCTCTTCGGTCCGCATCCGCGTCCGCATTTTGTGCCACGTTACTTATTTTGACATTCTCAACATCCGGTTGTTTAAACAAAAGAAAATGCCGCCGACAAGAAAGTTTCAGCACGAAACTGATGATGAAAATGGAAAGTCTAACACAGAAAGCAGCATTTTCTACCAGTTTATTCTACTCTGTGGCTATGCCTTAAACCATCGTCAAAAGGAGAACATTTTGTGCATTGCACTGTTTGCAACTTAGACTTTTCCTGTGCACATGGTGGAAGGAATGACTGCTCACGGCATGTGGAATCGGAAAATCATACAAAATTGAAATCATTAGTGAATGGAAATAGAAACATTTTGTCAATGATGAAAGGAAAGGAAGTCAGTGATCAAAACATACTTCAAAAACAAATAATAACACGTGCTGAGGCGATTCTATGTGAGTTGATCGCAAATATGAATTTGTCATTGACAAGTTAACAGAAGCAATGAAAAATAATTTATGAACCTTATTTCCATTCTAGTAAATATTGACAAAGATGATACTAGATTTTATCAGATAAATAAGATTGCCTTCACCTATCTAAATAAAAATATTATTTTCTAAGTGGATGGGTGGTAACAATGTCTGTCATAATGTTTTATATCAAGTTGTCCTTAACCATGTAAAATAGAGAATTGGCTTTAATTAAAATGTGTTGGATATGTGTGAAGCTGAGAAAACAGAATTTCTATATAAACAACAGAATAAATTTGATTATGTTGTATTTTTTTGTGGTTTTTATCACGATAATATGAACAGGATGTTTAAGTCAGTGGTGTTCAATTTCTGCATATTTGTGTCTTGAAACACAGAATTAACTGAATACCAGCGTCTTTGTAAACTAAGAGTTATTTACACAATATTGTATAGTCATTATGTCGTGTAATACTACATAATGATAATTATGGTATATTGATAGTATCTACTATTTGTGTGCTGAAAATACTGACTGCGGTCTGAAAATACTGACAGGCATTGCTTAAAATACTGACAGGAAAATGTATGGGTAAACAGGTCTGATATCCTCAAACGTGCATTCTGGGAGTACCAAGTTTTTTCTTAAAGGGCGTACTGTGTGTTCATTTACAGGCAGACACAGCTGATTTTAATTGGGCCATCACTCTAAATGGGGTTTCTGTTGCTTTCAAGGAATATAGAAATTGATTTTTTTAAAATGACGGGCAATAACAAAGCAGTGTTTTCCATGTAAGAAGCTTCTTTACCTTGTCTTTTATGCACTCAGACCTTTATAGGGTGTTGTTTGCTGTTGTTGTTTGGTGACATTGTTATACACCATGTCAGTTTGTATTACAGTGCTTTTTCTTATGGCTTGTAGTTCCACAGAAATAATGGCAAATATATTTAGATGTTAAGAGTCATTTATAAAGAATTTGTTTACTAGGGTCATACATAGCTTGCTTAGTTGAGTCATTGATAAAGAATTTGTACACTAATGTTATACACAGCTTTGGTTGATACATTTATAAAGAATTTGTACTATAGGGTCATACACAGCTTTCTTGGTTGAGTCATTGATAAAAATTTGTACATTAGGGTCATAAACAGTTTTGGTTGAGACATTGATAGAGAATTTGTACACTAGGGTCATATGCAGCTTGCTTGGTTGAGACCTTTGTTGGATTTGATGGTAGAGAATCTAAACCTTTTGGTCATGTATTGTTTTCAAGGTTCATATATTTGCTAGAGATTTCAGAATAGAATTCAGACACTTAGATTTTACAGGGTTTGTTTACACAAAAGATCATGGTTTGTTGGAGAAAATGTTTGCAAAAGCACTTATTAAAATTTGAAACCTCACTTGTGTGGTCATAGTTTCAGAAGATTGCAAATTGGCTAGGTTCATTATTCCAATGTAAACAACTACTAAAATGGTTAAATGTTAGTAAGAATCTTGGTAAAGTATTTATGTCGTCATTCATGTTTACATGCTGTAAAATCAGAAGTATGGACATTAATTACATTTCACAAAGTCAAACTAGTTTTCTTTACACCCATCCAGAGATAAAGTTTTCTGTGCTTGATATCATTTTATGGATATTAATTACCATTGAAAATTAACTTCCAAAACATGATTCACGAATATTTTTATTTTAAAGTAAAAGGATTGGCCACTAGATGTTTCAAGTCTTCTCTTTATCAGGTAGAAAAGGCTTGAATAGTTAATGACAGTCTAGTGATGCCATGAATAGAACAGTTTGTTGATGTACATTTTGTACATCTATTTTAGTAATGGTCTGATTACCAGTCATTTGCATTAATGATTGCATGTTTTTTTTTATATCTATGAAAAATCCTTTAATTTCAGAAGTTCTCTTGAAATGTCCCTAAATTTAAAAAAGTTTCTTGTACTTGAAAAGTCATTGAACTTTGCTCAAAACTCATTAAACAATCTGAGGGAATACAAAAAGTTTGAACTATCATAAATTGCTTCTTCAGAAATTTTTTGTACATAATTTTCCAGAAATAGTAAATATGTACAATGGAATAAAATTGGGTGAATCAAAAGATACATGACATTGTACAATACTGGATTAAGTTCTTCTACTTTTGAATCTTTAAAAGGCATCATATTGAAAGTTTTGTTAATGTGAGAATAAAAATACTCCTTGGAAACTTAGGGATGCAGTGAAAAGTCCTAGAAAAAAATACAGAAACTGCACAATCCATGGACTCGTACTTGTTTCAATTATTTTCTGGCTCTCTTGTCCCTCCAATAAAACAAGGTGCATTTCTCACTAAGGTTGACAAGTCGCAATGGCATATTTTTATGACTAGTGTCTCCTATAGTTCAGAATGAACACCATTTTAGGAGAGACATGTCAATTGCAGTGAACAATCAACAGTAAATGTTAATTGTACGAATGTGGACCTCCTTAATGTGGTGTTGACAGAATATAATGTGCATATTTCAGGATCACAAGAGACAGTTACAGAATGCAGTTGGAGATAGTGCACAGGTGGCACTGCCTGTATCAGGGGCAAGTAACTCCAAGACTTCTGCTGAAACAAAAGAGGAGTTGGCCTCATCATCAGACAGCCAGGATCTTTCTGACAAAGTTGAAAAGTATGGTGATGTTGGTCTACTTCTGCTACTATACTGCCATCATTAATAGCTCTACAAAAAATTACAAATGCTGCTTGTATTAATTACTACTACTACTGCATATCTGCAAGGATTCACAAGTGTTCTTAAAGGTGTACTTCATGTGAGATGATCTGCAAAGACAATTTCACCATGTTTATATGTAAATTGTTTAATTTCTTAAACATTTTTTTTTCTGCAGACTGGTCACTTTATTATATCTACAAGAGGGCACATTACCTATCTTTAAATGGTCTTGCATACAATGTCAGCAGTAAGAAATAAATTTAACTTTTTCAGAGCTAAGAGGTTGATTGAAGAGAAAAGAAAGGAGAAAGTAAAACAAGAAGAGGAGGTTAGTGTTAGTAGCTAATCATTGGTGAAATGCCAAATAAAAGTGCATATGATTTTCATTATGGAACAAATTTCCATTAAGATGATGAAAAGGAAAAATAGAAATTTTCATTATTGGTTCATGATTTTGTTGTGGTATTCAAATTGAGAGAGAAATCAAAAGAGCCAAATTTTAGTAGAAACATGTCACCCCTCAGGCATTTTTAGAGCCAGTGTATTTCTTTTTTTTTGTGGGCTTGAGCATATATTTATTTTAGCAGCAATTATCATTTATTACTCATTTTATTGTGGTAAGAAATTAACAGCAAAGTCTCAAAGACAGAAATACTTCACCTTTAAAAATGCAGTCATATTTGTGGACTTTGTACTGTGTGCCAGTTTTTGATAAATATACTTTCTCTGGGGTTTTGCACACTTGGAATACTCATGGGTTTTTATGTCTTCGGTGCTAAAAATAATGGTATAACAATATATCATGTGTGAATGTGGATGATGCCAGGAAAGATTTATACAAAATAATGAAAGAATGAAGGATTTGCAGTGGAAACTCTCTATAACGCAATAATTGGGGTCCAAAAAATTGAAATGTAAATAGCAGGGTTGCATTAATGTGGGGTTTTACAGCAGTTTACTTTTATCAGAGAACAATGCACACAGATTTAAAATGTTCAATAATTTTGTCACAGATCATTGTGTCTAAATTTAGTGTCTAATATATAGCATGAACAGAGTATTAACACTGTTTACTTGCCATCTTATATAGTCGTGACTCTTGGCATGCATTTAATCCATCATACATGTAATTCCATTGCAAAAATTGCTTATATGTTAAAACCATTCAATAATTTTGTCCCAGATCAATATGTGTCTGAATTCAATGGCAAAAATTGGCAGCAAAAGAAGGTTAAAAAAAGATGAAGTACATGTAAGGTTCATTACATTCCAAGGGTCTATGAACGGTGTCTGTACAAATTTCATACTGCTAAAATTTTCTCATTTGCATTTCCATGTACCTTTATCTATTATAAATTCCCAGTTTACTTATATGTCTATTTGTTTAAACAGCTGCAGCAAGAACAATTAACAATCAACACATGCTTTCAGCATGCATATAACGTTTAAGTAACAGGTAAAATTTCTGATAAATGTTTTTTTTGCATAACACTTCAAGAACCTGGTGAGATTGTTAAATTTCAGAAGCCTTGCCTTGAAGCCTTATTTTGAATTCATACACAAACTATTCCCCAAAAGGATAATAAACATTTTACTCACTATTTCTCTTAATATTAAAAATATTTTTCTGGGTACAGGAAAAATATATGTATATTTAAAATTTCAGGAATCACACTATGATCATATTGTATTCGAATTCATGTGATCTCTTTCCCAAAATGAAAATAAATTTTTTATCCACTATTTCATGTACTTTGAACTAAAAAAATTTTTGCATGTATGAATGAATATATGAAATTTTTGGAGCCACACCACAATCATGTTGTATCAGAGTCAACATTATTGTGGGATGAGTTATAGCAGGGTCACACTGAATGTGGGATGTGCCAAACATGCATATGATTCAGTTTGATTTCATTCTTTTCCTGGCTTGATTGTAATATTCAGGTGCTTTGCTGATTTTGTTTCATTGCCTTTAAAAAAATTTTATGGTCATTTTGTTCACTGAAGCCCCTTTTCACATGGAGCAGAGATAATGGGAATGTTCAGCATGATTTCTGCCAGTATAATATAGTTAGCAAACTTTTCCCTCAATGAAAGCAGTCTTTGACAGTTATTAAAACTTTTGAACTGAAAAAGTCCATTTCCACACTGCTGCTCTATTTCTTTTTCCCTGATTTGAATAGTTGTTATGCACCTCAACTATTTGCTGAAGTTATTGGGCCATCCCGACCACCACCATTTAATGACACAAAGAATAACAGATGTATGGTCCAACGCTATATTATCACGGCAAATGGAATTTACCAATTAATTTTGGACTCGCGTCTAGTGGTTGTTTACACATGTTAAGCTGTAGCCAGTAAGGACACAAATATCTTATTGCGCGATTTTATCTAAAATGTCAACATTTTTATAAAGTTTACAATGAGAAAGAATGGACATGACTTTTTTGTAAAGTGCGTGCAATTATGTTGATCACTGTAAAAAAAAACTCCAGTCAAACTTGCTATAACTGCATTTGATTTTATTACAGACTTTATTCATTGTATCGTCTGACGTTTGATTATTATAGGTCATATCCTGAAAGTGACATACATGTCATATAACAAGGTCATGGTTGCAATTTCATTTCATGGTAGCCATTATGGATCAAAATATGGACCAACACTGTTAATGAGCCTACTTATCCAACATAAATAGGAAAGCAATAATAGTTAAACTACTTTTGAAATTAGTAACATTTCAATAATAATATTATTAATAATTGATTTGTTGGGTGTATATACATATATATATATAAATATATATATATATATATATATATATATATATATATATATATATATATATATATATATATTTCTCTGCCTACATTGCACTTAATTCAGACAAAGTGATACATATTTTTTACTTCTGTAGTTATCATGGATTTCAACTTAACTGACATTAGTGTATTCAATTTAGTCTTTAATCCTATATTTTAGTAAAACTTTTCAACTGGTGCAATCATGGATGTTACATCTTAACACCAAGTTCAAATTTGTTTTTATTATATTATGTGTATGCTACCATACATAATTTAGGTAAATACTGTGATGATATAGAGTTGTTCCCCCATGGCTGAGTAATCTGGGTCAGCCGGCCTATGCGGTTTTATTTACATTAACGCGATTGGATTGACTGACATCTTTTATAGCAATAGATAGAGGGAAAATCAAAGAAACTTTACAATTTGTAACAATAAAGCAATAGCAAATCGGTTTTATTGTGTACTGATAACAACATTATGTACTTCGATAATACACCGTCCAAGGCTATGAGGAAGCATGTCTTGAATACCTTGCAGTAATACACTTTTAAAATTTTTTAAACCCAGCTTCACTGCCTTTGTTGTTTATATTTCATTGCCATGATAACCTTTGAGTGCTCTAAGTGGTTCTCAATTTCGGCTACAAATGGACAGGGATCTCTGAGACACTTAATTATGCATATTTGGACACAAATATTTGATTTAGGACAAATAAAATTGCTGACACAGGAGTCCTCTGTATGCACCTTTCTTTTGCAAAGACGAAAGTTTTGTGGCAGAATAAATATGTTCTAATCACTATGAGAACTGAAGTAATGCTTTTATTTTAGTTAATGACATCTTTGATCAAAGGTCGCCTGCTTGCTTTGTTGAAGGAGCATGTGTCATTGAAGGCACTGCTAAAGGCTCCTTTTGAACAACCAAACATATACCCTTTTGATATTGCTGCAGCAACATCAAATAATTGTAGAACATTGAGATAATTTTTTTTTAAAAAAAATTCCTGAGTATATAGCGTTGCTTCAGAGGTGATCAGTGTTCATTGAAGATGCAGCAAAATTATTTTTTCAGTTTTTTTTTAATTGCCAGTGTCTGGTCGACTAGTCATTTCACATTTCCGCCCTCGGAGGGAGTTGGTCAATTGTAGCTAGTCAGTTAATTGGCTATTTTGATTATATTATACCATACATTACCAAGACCAGATGTCAGCATAATCGGATTATGATAAAACAGTGCACTGTAAAGGTGGTTTGTCAACATGAAACAATTGTTTTTATATAACAATAGATTCCAGTGCATTTTTATATCCAAGTTTGTGGTTTCCTGTCATGTTGCCTTTGAATGTCTACACTCCAAACCCAATAAAGTATATACAGTTTTCATCGGTCAAAATTATCACCAGATGGTATATTTTGTCATTAATAAGGAAAACAAAATCACCGTTTGCAACATTAGCGAAGGTCGAGCAATCACTATTATTAATTTCATTTCCGATCTTAGTCATATAAATATTGCAAACTTGATATCAAGAGACCAGACAAAATGCCGTTAAACGTTTTTTTTTGTTTTGTTTAGTAAAGTGCTGTCGTGTGGTCGCCTGTAGTCATTTCATGTTTAAACCCTCAGTTGTGGTTGGTTGTAGCTAGTCAGTTGCATGACTAGTTTGATTATATTACAGCATACCAAATCAAGACCAGGTATCAGCATAAGTGGATTATGACATAACAATTAACTATTAGGGTGGTTTGTCAATATGAAATAAGGATTTGTTTATGTAACAATTGATTCCAGGACATTTTTATATCCAAGTTTGAGGTTTCCTGCCATGGTGCCTTTGAATTTCTTTACTTCAAACTCAAGACTATATTTTTATCAGCCAAAAATGTAGCCAAAGATACTGATGGCATATTTTGTCATCAATATGTAAAACATAATTGCAATTTGCGACGTTGGCAAAGCCCAGTGCAATCACTGTTATTGAATTCATTTCCAGTTATTGCTGTGTAAATATTGCCTGCGAATTCGAAATCAAGAGACTTGAACAAAATGCGTTTTGTTGTTAAACCGAAAAATGATAAAGATTTCAATG
Source organism: Potamilus streckersoni (assembly GCA_016746295.1). NCBI lineage: Eukaryota > Metazoa > Mollusca > Bivalvia > Unionida > Unionidae > Potamilus > Potamilus streckersoni. The sequence goes on from JAEAOA010001023.1 coordinate 2,748,310, forward strand.
AGATTCAGAACTTTGCTAAAGTTTCTATAACTGATAGTTTGGATGCGACTGTAGCCAAGTGTAAGAAATTACGTGATTTCTGGCTTAGTGGGGACTGCAACTTTTACTGGTGGGACTCCTCTTTTTACCAATTTAGGAGTCCTGGACTCCTTGTTTTAAAATCCTAGCAAGACCTCTAATGGACCTGCCTCATAATACAAATGGTATCATGTGTTACTAGAAGCATTGTAATGCATCCTTTGAAGAAATATAGTTTTCTCAAAGGCCCCAGAACATCACCAAGGAAGCAACAGAACACTGCAAATCAATGTTTTCATGTGACCTAACAAAAGCATGTTAACAAAAGATTGATGATAAAAAATCATCAGCAAAATGGAAAGACACAAGCAAATCTAAAGACTACCATCAAAGGAGCTTAAAATATACTGTATGTTAGAAAACATTAAAAAAAAACGGTTAAATAGTTTGGATGATGTCTCTGCTTTTCTAGTATGGTAGAGTCAGTCAAAAGCATGATCTTGTTATCATTCAAAGCATGAATTGTAAAAATCTGATAAAAACAAATTGGGAATCTTTTGATTGACCAGTTGATATGAAATCAGTATGGATGACGATCCAATAAAAGATGCAAATTCTTCTGGTTTCCAAACATAAAATTCTTGACATCAACTAGTCAAGAATCCCAGAACAAAGAAGACACTCCTCTGGTCGTCCTTTCTAGACTTAACAAATACATGATGTGTCTGAGGGTCAGTGGATTAGGATATTACATCTGTTTCCATTTCCTTTGGATTTTGATTGTTCATTTTGATGCCCTGAATATGCCATTTGTAGTCTGTTATATTATCTCCAGATGTTTATTGACTCCTGCTGTTCATCCCTGTATTTCCCACACAACATTAATGGCATGGTATTTTTGCTTGATCAGGAGCATGATTTTGTTTATATGATGATAAGACATCAGAATCTTCATTTCTTTCAGCGGCCATCTTTCTTGCAGTATCTGTAGGATGTAAGCAAATATTTTCTGTCCATGAGGTATTTTAGACCATTAACCAACAGCCTTACCACTCTGAGAATTGATCATCTCTATGTTTAATTTTTTTCAAGCATAGAGGTTTTATATGCTTATATATGCCCAAAATTTAATGTATAGATTTTATCATCTGCTAACTGCTCCAGTGGCCTATTGGCTAGAGCGTCCACCTCAGATGTGGGAGGTCATGGGTTCGATCTCTGGTCGAGTCATAATACCAAAGAGTTAAAAATGATACTAGCAGCTGCCTCGCTTGGCGCTCAGCATTAAGATGTTAGTGTTAGGACTGATTGGCCTTGTGTCAGGATAATGTGACTGGGTGGGACATCATGCTACATGACTGTGGCATGATGCCCCAGTGCTATACATCACTATTAAGTAATAAATAGATTTCATATAAGATGCAACATCTTAATCAATGTGTTTACAATATCAGAGTGGCCTAATTAATGTTTGTTTCAATGTGCTGTGCTTTTATGAAAGAGACTGTTGAGGGTTCAGTTGATGTGCTCTTGTCAGTACACATTATGTCCTTTTCCATTTGGGTGTGGTGGTGTTTATCTCCCATTAATATTATGATTTAGGACATGAAAAGACTGACACAGATGATTGACTTCAACCACTTCTTTTAAGACAACCAGCTTTTAAATAAATTCCTATATTGGGGATTTAGATTTCTAATTTTCAACAGAGTATTCATAAAAATTTGTATGTTTTATTTATAGTGGCTCGAATATCAGGCTTTGTAATGTTTTGCACCATAATAAGTAACAAGGGCAAGGCTTTGGGAAGCACAGTGAATAGTAATATTTTGATTTATTCTTTTATGCTGTGTTGTCTTCATGCAGCCTCTGAACCATTAACACCACCTGATGCAAACCCAACTAAAATTGCTGAAATGGGGCTGCTTTTTGAGTTTAAAAATAGGCATTCAATAGGCTATTATAGCATTTGTAATTGTGTCAGCTGTTCCATCTTTGACATGAATATCTCTACCAAAAACAATTCATGGCTTTTCATCAGCAACAAGTTTTAGGTACAGGATCAAGTTTATGTGCAGAAATGTCATTAGATTCATCCACCAATCCAATATAATTGCAGTCAGCCAACCATTCATCTCGTTCATCCATTATTGTCTAGCTAGGGCTACTTCCACCTCTTTTTGGAGTATTTTGAAGTTTTGATATGTGCCTTTGACCACTTCCTCACGCTTATTAAATTTGTACTAAACCAACAATATTTTTAAAATCTTATCTTATGAAGTCATGAAAAATGATGTGAACATTATTTAAATGTAAACAAATTTATCAATAATTCATTATCTTTTATGTAAACAATTTTTAGTTCATCATTCATCATTCACTGCATAATTGATATTAATTTTTGTATAAAATCAGTCTACTATCATAGACACAGTGTGCATCTAATGTCTTAGTATGTCTATTATATAGTATTGATACCTTAACAATTATTTTCATATTGCATTTTTAAGTTTTTTACCACTTTTGATTTGATAATTTTATTATCTTTTGTAAGATAGCTTTATAATAAAAAAATATAGTAATGAACAATATTTGAAATGTTTAAACTTGCACTGAAACACACTCGGTTTTAATGCGAATTTGGATATAACGCGGTCATGGCATGGCTCCTGAAATTTCATTCACCTTATTTTTCTCATAAACAAATTAAGTACTTAAGGTAAATTGGGTAAAGTTTTATTATCATGTTGGAAAAGAGATTGCTAATAAATAAGAATATATAACATTTGTGGCGTGGCTTCCCAAAATATCATGTACATGTATTATTCTCATACATGGAAAACATTTCTTCTTAAAAGTGCAAAAAAAAATGTGTAGAAAGTTTATTATCATTTTGGGGAGGAAATCATTTATGGATTCTAATATAAAATGATCATAGCATGTCTCCCATAATTTCAATTACCTTATTACTGGTATTTTTGTCGTAATAAAAAATAAAGTATGTAAAGTAAATTATGTAATGTTTTACAATCATTTTGGAAAAGAGATTGCTTATAAATTTGAATACAAGGCATTTGTGGCATTGCTACCAAAATATCATATACATTTATTATTCTCATACACAGAAAACAGTTCTTAAAAGTGCAAAAAAATAAGAGTTTTATTATCATTATGGGGAGGAAATCACATATGGATTCTAATATAAAACGATTGAGACATAGATCCTATAAAAAAAATTGAATTTAACAAATTTACAGTTTTGTGCCAAAATAAAAATTAGAATTATAAGTATCTGAATCCCTGTCTGGGTCTTTTGAGAACTTTGATCTTTGCTTTTTTGTTGAAAATTGACAGCTCATAAGCGTTAATGTTCTTATTACTGGTTCATAAGCAATGAAGACATCACATCTACTTTTTTTTGTCTATAATGCATTTTCTATACAATCATTGCTGAAACAATATCCGACATGTTCTATAAGCTGCATTCACAACTAAGCAATAAACAATGCGGTGGTTGATAGAAGATTCTCACCTAAATTTATTAATCAAATAATTAAGTACATTGCTCATCATCAAAGTCAATTGCCTGGCTAAACTTGTTCAAATTATGGGTCAAACAAACAAGCCACCAACATGTGTACATGGCTTGGCTGTGTTGTTTTATGCAGTCAGTTGACTTGTGAATAATGTCATCAGTTCCCTACAAATTTCACTCTTGTTTATTGCTATACTCAGAAAACAGCTGAAAATTAGTTTTTCAAACAATACTAAAGTATTACAAATCACTGATGAGAAAATTTAAAAATGTGTGAAATGTATACAGACACCGCAATTTAACCTTCGAACATGCTGTTTCATTATTTGTTACATACTACTTGCTGTTTATTTTTCCCACTGAATTCTGTCACATTACTGATCTGTGACAAAATTACTGAATATTTTAAATATGTATGCAAATATTTTTGATGGAAATGCTTGTATTATAGATTCAATGTATATGAGATTCACTGGTGAGTATACGGTGTTGATACTCTTTTGATACCCTATTCATTATTCATGCTTTAGATTAGCTATTTATGTATAAACTATACATGTGTATACATTGATTCGTGGTTCTACGAATAAAATAATATATATGCAATCTGTTATCACTGCATGTGTTTTTTCTCATCTAACATACATTGATTTAAAATAGTAACTGTGCCAAAGAAGCACACGTTTTTGCACCCGCTTTTATCCCTCCCCCTTCCCCGAGAACCCTGCAAATTTGTTGGTAAAATACATGTTTGCTTATAACACGGTTCGGTTCATAACATGGTCGGGTTCTATGGCTCCTGACTACAGCTTTATAGTGGGGTCACACTGTATCATGATCTGCTTATTCTGATGCCTGGCCTTAGTACCAATATATTACCAAAATAGTTGTGCTACCTGACTAACTACAACTGACCATCTGTGAAAGTGGGAATGGGAACAACTACAATCAACCAGATGAGGGCAATATTTTTCTTTTTGAAAAATGTACCAGAAAAATAGTTTTGATGAAACTTCAGAGGAAATTGATTAGCTTTGAAGCTCCAATCATTCTATATACCCCATTATAGCCCTCTCTATTATTAAATGAATTCGGAAATAACATGGTCATGGCATGGTTTCTGAAAATTCATATAGATGTATTTTTCTCGTACACACAAAAAAATCTTTCTTAAAAGTACAGAAAATTTATTATTTTAGGGAATAGATCACGTATGAATAATGCAAGATGAGCGTTATGTGGCCCCAGAAATGTTATATGTATTTTTCTCACACATGAAAAAATAGTATTTTCTTCTTAAAAGTTAAAAAAAGTGTACAATTATTTCACAGTTGTACAGGGCATCACCAATGTCACGAATTGCAATTTGTTTTTCCTTTTTGGCAGCAAAATATACCATCTGGCCATATTTTTTTAATTGGTGACATTGTTGACTGTTAAAACTTGTAAGTACAACCATTGGAGTGGAGAAATTCAGAGGCTGCATGAAAGAAGACACAGAGCTGATATAAAATGCACTGAAATTCATCTATTGTTACTTAAACAAATTCTTTGCCCATATTGACAAACCATCTTAATAATGCATTGTTATATCATAATCCGCTTACATTGACATGTAGCATGATTAAAGCATATTTTGAGATTTTCGATTTGTTTTTCAAATTTACATTTCTGGTAGTGGAGATCAACCAGACGAGGCATTATTTCATAATCTATCTTTCCTTGGATAAATAAAAGCAATGGAATCTGATGGATTGTTTTATCTTTCTATGGGACTGGAACACTTTTACTGTGCCTTGAAAGATTTCCTTTTTACAGGAAAATAATTTTTGCTTGCGAACTCTACTGACAGCGTTTAAAACACAAACTTTTACTGACTTGGGATCTACTGAAAAGTAAATGTGCTTCATTATTTGTTATTTGATTGTACTAATTTTTTCCCACTGAATTCAAACCTATATGACTTGTGACAAAATTATTAAATATTTTAAATGTGCATGTGCATATCTTTGATGGAATTGTATTGTGGATCAATGTATGTGACATGATTCACAGATGAGTACACAGTGTTGATACTTTGATACTTTATTCCTTGCTATAGATTAGACATGTATATAAACACTATACATGTATGTACCAATATGTCATTAACTGAGTAAAGTTATATATTATATATGCCTTCTCTGTTTTCACTACAGGTGTATTTCTCATTTAATACACATCAATTTAAAATGATAACTGCTATTGAAGCATGTATTTCTGATCCTGCATTTATTACCTGACAACATACTCCCACCCTAACATTTTTTTTCAGGTACAATGAATCATTTTGTTCATCATTTTCTTCATCTAACTGACCTGGTTGCGTATAACACAGTTCAGTCTATAACATGTTTGGGTTCTATGGCTTCAAACTACCATGTTATGGGGGGGTCACACTATATATATTCGGAAAGTAAATTATGTAAAGTTTTATTATCATGATGTAAAAGAGATTGCTTATAAATTTGAATATATGACGTTTGTGGCTGGGCTCCAGAAATGTCATATACATATATTATTCTCATACACATAAAACATTTCTTCTTATAAGTGCAAAAAACATGTAGAAAGTTTATTATCATTTTGGGGAGGAAATCACATAAGGATTCTAATATAAAACAATTTTGGCCTGGCTCCCGAAATTTAATTTACCTTATTACCGGTAGTTTTCTTGTAAACAAAAAAAGTAAAGTAGGAAAAGTAAATTACATAATGTTTTGTTATCATTTTGGAAAAGAGATTGCTAATAAATTTATATAAGACATTTGTGGCGTGGCTCCTGAAATATAATATACATGTATTCTCATACACAGAAAACATTTTTTCTTTGAAGTGCAAAAAATAATGTGTAGAAAGGTTATTATCAATCATTTTGGGGAGGAAATCGTGTATGGATTCTAATATAAAATGATTGTGGCCTGGCTACCAAAATTTAATTTACCTTATTAACGGTAGTTTTCTTGTTTTAAAAAAAATAGAATTTTAAGTATGACGAGTAAATTACATAACATTTTGTGAGCATTTTGCAAAAGAGATTGCTTATAGATCTGAATATAAAACATTTGTGGCATAGATCCCTATATATCATATAGATTACTATTCTCGTACATGGAAAACATTTGTAGTTTTCTTGTTTTAAAAAAAATAGAATTTTAAGTATGACGAGTAAATTACATAACATTTTGTGAGCATTTTGCAAAAGAGATTGCTTATAGATCTGAATATAAAACATTTGTGGCATAGATCCCTATATATCATATAGATTACTATTCTCGTACATGGAAAACATTTGTAGTTTTCTTGTTTTAAAAAAAATAGAATTTTAAGTATGACGAGTAAATTACATAACATTTTGTGAGCATTTTGCAAAAGAGATTGCTTATAGATCTGAATATAAAACATTTGTGGCATAGATCCCTATATATCATATAGATTACTATTCTCGTACATGGAAAACATTTCTTATAAGTGAAAAAAATAACATGTAGAAAGTTTATTATCATTTTGTGGAGGAAATCACGTATGGCTTCTAAAATAAAACAATTGTGGCGTGGCTCCTGAACAGCATTTTATTTAAGAGACTACTGGATTGTAGTTTCTAATGGTTAAATCTTCTTGGCAAGTATACAGCTTACACTGTAAGATAGGATTTTATCTTTATATTATTTATATTATTTTTTATTGCATGACAAATGTGAACATTTTATACTTCATTTCATTGTATAATTGCATTTTTTTCTGATCATATTTTTTCTTGCTTTTACTCCAATTTTGTTTTGGGGACTTTGTGTTGTTGCTTTTTTCAGTAATTAACAGAGAATAAATTCAGCTATGAAATCAATTCACAAAGTAATAACTTGTAACAGTTAGGCATTGTTGGGCTACACTTGTTCCTATAGACTATGAGAAAAATAATAATAACAGATGGCATCCATATTAGACAAGATGAAATAACGTGCATGTACATGTTCTGATCTTGCCACTGTGTGGGACAAACCTAAACAATCAGGAGTTAATCCAATGCTCCTGTCACTCTGGTTAAGTGTAATGTTTAGACCAGTTTTCAAGCATTGTGAAGAAGACTAAATTTACATTTATACCAGTTTTCAGGCATGGAGTATTAACTGCATTCATGGCAGTTTTCAGGCACTGGAGAAGTATTTGCATTCATACCAGTTTTCAGACACTGGAGTAGTACCTGTATTCATGCCAGTTTTCAGACACTGGAGTAGTATCTGCATTCATAGCAGTTTTCAGACACTGGAGTAGTATTTGCATTCATGGCAGTTTTCAGGCATTGGAGTAGTACCTGTATTCATGCCAGTTTTCAGACACTGGAAAAGATTTGCATTCATACCAGTTTTCAAGCACTGGAGAAGTATTTGCATTCATACCAGTTTTCATACACTGGAGTAGTATCTGCATTCATAGCAGTTTTCAGACACTGGAGTAGTATCTGCATTCATACCAGTTTTCAGGCACTGGAGTAGTATCTGCATTCATACCAGTTTTCAGGCACTGGAGTAGTATCTGCATTCATGCTAGTTTTCAGACACTGGAGTAGTATCTGCATTCATGCTAGTTTTCAGGTGCTGGAGTAGCATTTGCATTCAGCTCATTTTCCAAGCATGGTGCGGTTGCATTGTATTTCACGAATACCTTTCTAGTTTCTTCACTTTTTTAATATTCACCATATGCTTAAAAAGTATTGTCAGTGCTAAATATATTTTTTTTAAAAAAAGAGAAAGCCATCAATTAACAATAAAACTATAATGCTACACAGTACATTCTCCATTTCTGTAAGAGGTAAATGATTTGTTTTCTTTTTAATGCATGTAGAAGGCACATCAAGCTGAGAAAGAACGGCGACAGCTTGGCCTGGAACTACAACAGTTACGTGAGAATCAGAAGGAGCAAGAGCTGAAAGAGCTCCAGGAACAGTTGAAGAAAGAAAAGCAGGAGGAACGCAAAGCCAAGGAACGGGTCCGAGAACAGATTGCGAAGGACAGGTGAGAGCAAACATTGATCTTGCAAGTTTTCTTTTGTCTTGTCTCTATTTAGCTTATAGTTAGACTCGGTAATCACTTTGTAGATTAGTACCAAAAAAGATGAAATAGTTATTTTTTCACTTTTTCAATAGCATGGTTACTGTTAATGGCAGAGGCCTCAATATAAAGGTTTTCCTTTAATTCTGTTTCTGTGATATTATTACAGTAATGAAACTAGATGAGTGTATTCATAGTGCAGGGTACTGATTATCACACTGATCTACTTTTCATAATCCTTGTGTCTTTCCTTCATAGTTAGAATATGCGTCAGCAAAAACAAATGGCATTCTGCATTCTTGTTAGAATATTACATTGCATATAATGTGCCCTACATTTAATTCCTGGCCAAGAATCCATGTTGTTTGGGCTTTGTATAGCTCCATGAAGATTATTAGAAACTTGTCAAATCAAAACACTGGTTAATTTGAATTCATGTGAAGTTGAAAACAAAATTTTGTGGGTAAGATCACATAATCTTGTCCAGTCACTTTTACCCATTTTTTAGATGTATTGTTTGTCTTTTAGAATGTTCTAGACAAAATCTGTGCTGTGGCCTATATTTCACACTGTCGATATGTATTAAATTCTTTATTTATAGACCACAACGGTGGCCAAAGTAGTTAGAGCATCTGCCTCAGATGCAGGAGGTTTTGGGTTTGATTCCTGGCCAAGTTATTTACCAAAGACTTATAAAATACTACTGGCATTATAAAAATAGTTCTAGAAGCTCAGCATTAAGAGGTTAGTCTAGTCAGTCAGGTGTCAGGATAATGTGACTGGATGAGATATGATGCTACATATCTGCAGCATGATATCCCAGTGCTAGATATACTATAAACTGCACACTGCAAACATAGCTATGTTAAAAATCAAAATCATACACACAAGGAGAGACCATATAGGTCATGATTTACAGATTTCGACACGGATAGTTCTTGTTAGTTAGTATTCTGGATAGAAAACAAATTTTTAAAAAAATCATGTTAATAAGACTTCTTAGAGAATAATATGTCTTTTGGACATAAATGCTGATGTTTTGACAGAATTTGGATTCAACTAAACTCCACGTTCACAGAAACTAATGACATCAGTATTATGACTGTATGTTCATAAACTTAGTACAGTGGTCTCTCTCCTGTATGGTTACCCCTTCTGCACCGGGAAAGTGGCCTTATAAGATGGGTGGTCTTTCCATTCAGAGAGGTACTAAATTTTTGTGAGAAGTATATGTAATTAATGTACATATTAAGAAAGTTACATACTTCAGTGCATTTAATATCTTCATTTAGTATCTTCATTTAAAAGTAACATTAATTATTAAAAGATTCTTCTTGTCTTAAGAATAGACTAATTTCAACTGAATATACATTAATAGTTCTTATTATTGACATAAATGTGATATGCCAGCAGGCATTGTTGTCATGCACATTGCAAAACTATTCAAAAATGTCATTTCAGTCTTGGTACATACAATTTTCTTGACATATGCTCCATTTTCCCACTGCTGCTGAATAATCTCTATAGTTAATCAGATCTTTTCAGCTTAAAATTGCTTTATTTGAGTTTTTTTTTTCATAAAAAAAATTCTTAAGCAAGTTCTTACCCACTCCATCCCCTGATGTTATTGAGTAGAATACCCGACTTCTAAAGTAATGCATCTCTGTTTACGTGATGACATGTTAAAGTTTAGCAATGATTTATGTTGATGTTGCCAGCCATATGTGATTTTATTATGCAGATGAAACTTTGGTGGAGTGGACAAAATACCTTTTTTTAAAAAGAAGCAATAGATGTATTGTCACATGATTTTTTTCTGTCTTTGTCTGGTACCTTGTTTTGTTGAAGGTTGGCTTATGTGTGTGCTAATCCACAAAATCTGTATTTAGCCTATGCTATGTTGAGATATTGACAATTATGTCTAGTTGTAATCATCCAAGAGAAGAATTTGACAATGTGTGAAGCCCAAAACTCTATCCTAACAATGTTGATCCCATTTCCTGTAAACCTTGGCTTTTATGATAATGATTAATCTTAGTGTTACATGTATTTTTTCCAACATTTCTTTCACAGAAACCTGACATCGGGAAATAGGTATTTAAGATAAAGATAATCTGATCACTTACCATACAATATGAATTAATTAATGGTTCTGGTCACTTTTGAAATAAAATGTGGTCGCTTGTGAGGGGAACATTTGACATTTTTGTGCTAATACACTGGCTGCTGCTTGCATTAGAGGGGTGGCCATTCTTGAGGGGTACCTTTGAACACAAACTTTTTTGTGCCAAGGGATTCTAGCCATAAGAACCATGTGGCTGCTCATCAGAGGGGTACGTTCAAGAGGGGAACCACATTAATAGAAAGAACAAAAAGCAACAAGTTTTATAAAGTCAACAAATTTACTTACCTTGAATACAAAGTGAAAATTTAAAAAGAACTTATGAATTGAATTCCACATAATCCAAAAAGTCCTATTGAAAAAGTTGTTAAAATTCCAGTGTTCAAAAGAAGATCTTGCATTGAATGTGTTGATGTGCCAGTGACATGGAGATGTGCCATCAGTCTTTTCATGAATGACAATGATATAGTCCAAAAATGTTCTTGTCTGAAGTCACTATAATTTCAAATTAATGTTCCTGTCCAAGACTCTTATAGATGCACACTTTATATTTCCTGTGAATAATAATTTGAATAAATAAATCCACCCAAATCAAAATCTGAACACAACTGTAAGATTGATTCTTCTTTAGGATGTTGTGGCTAGAATGAATAATTTTTCCAGTAAACAAGATTATATGAAAAACTAAGACACAAAAGAAGAGCCAGTATATCTATCCAAAGATTATTGCTAGAAAATTTAGAGTTGTAAACATGAGGTTATATAATGTTCAAACCATTTAAATACCTTTATTGATAATGATCTTCATATTTAACCAACCCTCATAGGGAAATATTAACTATGTAATATTTGTTTACAGTATGGCTGACTGTAGTTTGGAACACAATGAATGATTTTGGACAAGGTCAATAAAAATAAATTAAATGTACATAACACTAGTCATGTAACATGGTGTGTAGATAAGTGCTGAGAAGTAGTACATCACTTTCATCATTGCATGTGTATTGCTGAACTCATATGTTACATTTATCAAATAGCCAATGTGTTCTTTGTGCATCACCTTAAAATAAGTTGCTGTTCCAAAGAATCATGGAATGTATTTAAGGAATGTTAAGAGATTTAGTACCAGCATCTTTTCTTTGAACAATACCTGTACCTATTGGGTTTTTTGTGAGAATTTTGTAATAATTGCAAACAGTTATACCTGTCAGTAAGTTTTCTTGAGATTTTTGTTGGTTATTCCTCTATCAAATATAGTTGCTACCTTGTATAGGTTAACTTGTGCTGAAAAATTTCTTAAATCCACAACAGACTATTTGGTTGTAAGTGAAAACTGCCATTGTGACTATTAACCCTTTCATCACTAAGTGACTTTGTAGGCATAGAGTCCTCAACACTAAGTAACTTTGGAGTTGTAAAGCAAAATGACTTGTGGACTTTGAAACAACATAACTTTGCCAATGTTAAAGATATCTGGCTGGATTAAGTTTCAAAATCAAGGTTAAAAATCAAATTTTATGACTTATTCAATAAAATGTGCATATCTATTACAACTGTTAAAATGCAGGTACAAACAGGTAACAACAGGCAAAATACAAGTAATAATTTTATTACCTCTTAGAAAACTTAGAATGTTCTCAAAACTTGTTCAATTGACCCTAGATGTACTAGTGAATAATCACAGCAGCAACACAAGTCTTTCTTTCATGGTGTCCATAATATATAAAATTCTATAAAATGAACCAAAATGATCTCCAAGTTGAGATTTGTCCACACACCTAAATGACCTATATAGCCTCTGCCACGTTTGATTGTCGCATTGAAGTTCGCTAAACGGACAATTTTTCAAAAAACTTCATATGGATAGAATATTTAAAAATAATCCAAAGCTTTCCTGGAGCCATATAACTCTCGCTTGTGCCCAACTCTGTCAGAAAACACAAATCTCGTTGGTTTTCGGGCTTCGTCCAAAAAAGACCCACGTGGAGCGTACAATTCCTCTGGTTCAAAACCTTCAAAGTAATCATCATCATCACTGTCACCCACAAGTGTATTCCATTGTCTCTCCATACGTCTTCTCTCTTTGTCAAACAAATTTATCAGGTCAAAATTATTTAAATCCTCCGAAAACTCTCCTCTAAAAATCCTTCAAATGCCGCCATTTTGGATACAAATTTCAGCATTCGGAAACACGTTAAAAGTTCCTACTTTGTTCGTTATTTCTAGTTGTATACAAGCTAAACTCACAAGATAATCCAAATATAACATCTACATTATCAGATGGAAGTTATTAGAGGTACCCCGAAAGATATTTAGTCGGGTACTATAATGTGAAAAAAGAACACTGCCCTAGACCGAAAACTCGGTCCATAGTGTTGACGGAGTAAATTCCCCTGGACCGCATATGCGGTCTGCCATGATGAAAGGGTTAATATGTCTGCCACAATGGCCATCTTAGAAATCTGGTTATAACTTCTTCTCTTGGATGGCATATTATATTGACATTCTTAGGATGTTTAGTTAATATGAAATAGAAATCGTGCCAGTTTGTTGTTAAATGTGACACCATGTCATCCATCTTGAAAATCTTGTTATTGATGTGCCACTTAAAAGTCGTGTCTATGTGGGATTTCCATCAGAAAACTTATGATGCCTTGTTGATCCTAAATGTACCTTGTGTTAAGATGTTATCTTGTATGTGCAGTGCACCACAGCAGCAGCTTTGAAAATCTTGTTATTGCTTAAGAATATGAAAGATGGTCTCAACACTCCATAATGGGAGAAATGGTCTGGTCTTGAATTTCTGGAACTTCTTAGCCAATGGAACTTTAGTCCCTTTGATTTACAGTGTTTTTCATACTCTTTCATTAAAGTTTTGTCAAATTTATGATGCTTGAATTTTATATTTCCTTTTTATTTTCTGTATATATTTTACTTACAGTGAAACATTTGTTTGGTGTTGAGATGACTTTATTTTTACCTACTGGCAGATTGTGTAGTAGCATTTATTCATGATAATTTCATTTGTTTTCCATAAAGTTTATGATGTGACTTTCATAAAACAGTCTTACGTTTCAAACAGTATCCTGATTTCCAAATGAGGTTTAAGCTTGATTTCCAAACTATTTTATTCCTGTAAAACCTAGAATCATTACACATGTACTACATGTAAATGAAGGTTTTGAAACTTGATAAATAATTGAAATGTTTTTCTTGCAAATAAAAGCGAAACAAATAAATTATACCTTAATTCATGTGAAATGAGCCAGCATGTAAAGTCCTCAGTACCCTGAGTAATGTGATGCTGATATCAATATATCATCTCGTCTCTGTGTGTTGTGCTCTATTTCAGATAATTGTTGCTCATTGGTACCGTTTCGTCCACAGTCACTGTGGTGATGTCATGGTGTTGATTTCCAATTCCAGGTCTATTGAGGAGGTCTTGTCATCCTATCCTGTCAGAGAGAGGGTTAAAACTAAAAGACATGAGCTGACTATTAAAGAGAAGATTGAACTACTCAAAGTTAGTGAAGGAAAAAGTCTACGGCAGCTGGCAAATATGTTTGGAATTGGAAAATCCCAAGTCTGTGGTTTGTTGAAACGCAAAGATGAAATATTGGGATTAATTGGCACTGTTATGATGGATAGTAATCGCAAAAGACGCTCATTTGGAAATCGGGATACAGCAGAAATCAACACCCTGACGTTAGAATGGTACCAAAGAGCACGATTAGCAAATTTAACTGTAAGTGGTCCAATGCTACAACAAAAAGCTAAAGAATTTGCTAAAATTCTGGGGAAGGAGGATTTTAAAGCCTCCAATGGTTGGCTGGATAGTTTTAAGAGACGTCATAATATAATGTCTACAAAAGCATGTTCTGAATCGCTGAATAGTAGTGTGAGTAGTACATCCCAGGATGAAGATCCTGTGGTTTATCCAGAAACTGGGGATGATCAGGACTCAAATGAACCAGAGGCTAACGAGTTTCAATTTTTGCCAAATTTTTATGGTACCAATTACCACAGTGTCACTGAAGGAGAAGGGGAGGCAAATGCATCAGGGGCAAGTACATCGACACTAAGCCAGTCAGTGCTGCCACAACCTGAGTCTGACCAAAGGACAGATGGGGCAAAAATATATGCACAAGCTTTGCTGAAAACTGCAGAAAGCATTTTGAATCAGCATTTTCAGATGGAAGTTAAAAAAGAACCTATTGATCCAGATGCAGAAACATCAGATGACAGTTCAGGCTCAAATGAAGCTTCAGAGGAACAGTTTTCAACACAAGCTACAGAACTCTCTGTGCATACTTTTTCGATGCATGAATCAGATACTGCTAATCAGAATCTGTTTCAGAATCTTAGACCTAGTACTTTAAGTGATGATTCACAAACTAAAGCTTCAAAAAATATATATCTTCCTCCCTTGGATAAAAAAGACAGTACACAAGAGTTAAATGACAACGATAATGACTCAGAGGAAGGTGTTGCTTCTGGATTATCAGCAAATCCTTTTGTGGCATTGTCAGGAAATGATAGGTTTGTATACAACCCAGAAGCTTTTAGCCAAAGTGTATGTAGAGACAGTGAAGATGATGAGATAAATTCTGACTCAGAACCAAATAGGATTGAAGGATTTGAACTAAGAAGGTCTATTAAAAGAAAGGCAGATGATCGAGCTCCAAAAGATGAGTCAATTGTCTCAGGTTGCCATAATTATGAATATAGCACAAATCAGTTGGACACTTTGGCTGAAGTTTCCAGTAAGAGGCCAAAACTGTCTTATGATTCTGTTAAAGAGCAAAATACAGAGTTGAACTCTCAGTTTGGCAACACTGATGAAAGTAAAGAGAAAGATAGTTCTGATGATAATATTTCCAGTTTTCAGGGAATCTCATTTCAAAAGTTCAAGAAGGATCTTCCAAGGTTCTTTTATAAATATGCTGCTAAAGATGTTTATGTGTTGGTGAGTACTGAGCTCATGACACATGCATTACCTGACAAGTCCCTAATAGGGACTAAAGTTAAAAGGCTGCAGGTCACATTTTTGTGTAACTTGGAGGGGCTTTGTTTTAGGCCATTTGTCACATGTACAAGAGATGACTTTTCATTACATCAGGCAATGAAAAATAGATCACAAGACATTTTTCCGGTTCATTTATCTTTTGGACATGCAAAAGCAGAGAGCAATCTGTATGTTAATGAAGTTGTAGGTGAAGCAGATAAGGTTTTGAAAGACCATGGACGACATGTGTTTCTTTTTCTTGAAGAGAGTCTTGGAAAATGCATTCATCAGAATCCTCAGAATATTGACATTGTCTTGTGTTCAGAGGCCCAAACTAGTGTTCACAGTGTTGTTACATGGATCACCTATAACTTCAAGTTGGCCTACAGAAAGAAACTTCTGCGAGCACTCCTGACACATGGATGTATCTCCTTAACAAACTCAGCTGCAGAGTTGTGTGAAAAAGTATCTATTATTGATGTGAGTCTGTGGATCAGAGAAGCATGTGAAAATTTGAATTTTAAATTAGGAAACTTGTCTCTGGACAAAGAGGTATTTTTGTGTAAATCACTTAAGGAGGATTCTGAGTTTAACAATTTGGTTACTATGATCAGCAAATTTCTTTGTTTCTCACAACCAATGTCTGTAGAGGAATATATTGTTTTGGAAGGTCCTGATATCACATCACCTGTTTCTAAAACAGAGACAGACTTTGCAGTTGTTCACAAAGAATTAACCCAGATCCAGTCCATTGGTGGTCGGGGAATAAACAGTCAGAAGGAAGCTTATAGGGCTGTTCAGGAATTAAAAATGTTTTGTGCTGAACAGAATCTACTTGATGTGTTACAGAATTTAGAATCTGCTGAAGAAAGTCTGCAGAAGTGCATTATATCGAGCATTTTGTCTTAAATTTTTATTTTAAAAAATGATATTTCAAATTAATAGGTTTTAAATTGCTCATGAATTTAGTCACCAGATAATGTTCGAGAAATTATTAAAAGCACAGAAGACCATTCTAGAAGTTAATATATCAGTTAATGGAAGTTTTGTATTACTGGCTGGGGAGTTAAAATTGGTAGACAGTCATCTGAAAGTTACTTTCAAAGTTTTGGAAATATGAGCACTTTTCAGTCACTTTTTTGGCCTTGTTGAAAATTAGAAAGGGTTCATTGCCACTTTGAGAACCAAAGTGAGTTTCAGAAATGGTGGCACATAAAGGTTAAGATTGTAACATCACATTAGCAAGTGTAACAGTCCAGTAAATAAGAATAAACACGCTTTTTATAATCACAAAGTTAAATGTGCCACATGACTTATTTATTTGCTTAATCCAACAAGACTGTCAAGTGGATCTGAAACCTAGTTTGCACGCCCAGTTTTAAAGCTTTAGGTGCATTGATGATCTGATATTAATTGTCAAGATCAAGTTTGTTAGATTAGAGCTGTCATAGAAAAATCGGGGGAGAGCTGGTCAATGGTGTTCCTGGGCTGAAATGTCACTGATGTGGAAGTGAATCGGAACAAAGATTTCAGAATGTTTAAAACTTACAGACAACTAATGCAAATTCGTGCTGTTGAGATGATTTTGCAAATTAAAAGTTAAGAACATATTCATGACATGTGAGTGAAGGTCATATAAGAGGCCGCCTTAAAACAGACATGAGTTATAAAAGGGGAATACCTAGGCCTCAAACGTCATGATAAAATAATCAAAGTTAGGTAGAAATTAAGTACTTTATATATCTGCATAATTACAAATATTCGCCTGTATTAGTTGCTAAAGCAATGACATAGTGGTTTATCATAGACCTGATAGTACCTTAATTACATAGCATATTAGCCATGGGTGTACAAAATTTGGCCTGTGGTCTGGCACCAACTTAAGACTGGAACCCTCACCATGGAAAAAGTTGCCCATGCCAGGCAATGACCATGCCACCATGTCCTGTTCTGGGCTTGTTGCTGAGTGTAGATAGGTGAAAATTGCAGGTAAATTACAGGCACAGGTTGTACTAGATCCACTTGCTTACAGCATATAGCTAACTTGTATGCAGGATGATGGGGATAAATAAGGCTGCTCCTAATTGTATTTTACCAAACATGTATAGCCTGTGTGTAGTACTTGATGTATATTGGAAGAAAGGCATAACAAAGAAGGTTTGGTTTTGTTTTTATGGAGTTTCCGACAATTGATAAGGAACTATACATGATGAGTCATAAGTGAAAATTGGTAAATGTAAGTAATAGCATGTCACATCAAAAACATGATTTTGATTTACCAGATGTACCATCCACAAGTACACATTTGTTTCACAAGCAAGACTTTAAATGCATCCATTGCAAGATATCAGTTACAGGAAGTGCATATTCTCATTCGTATAGTTGCTGCAATGGAAAGAATATCTTGATATAGGACAGTCTTTTTTATCTTCAGAATACCTTCAGATGTTTTAAACGAGCAGTAAGCAGGTTTTATTGCATCATTGATCCAGTTGTGTGCAATATAGAAGTGACATGCTAGCAAGTTGCTATCCTGCATATGCAACTGAAATAGTTGGGACATTTAAGGTCAAGATTAGTTTTTATTTTTTAAAAAAAAGTGAAAATCACATAAAAAATGTGGAAAGTTAGTACAGGTAAAACCTGTTATAATATGATTTGTTATAATGAGATTCCACTTAGAACAGGATGGCATAAGGTTCCCATTTTTTAATATAAGGTGGCCTCTCTTTTTAACATCCTAAATACATGCTCTCAGATTAGCTGAGTTTTTGTATTCCTAGCAGATTTTTAAACCCAGCACTGCGTTTAATGTTGTCTTAACTTCACTGTGCACTATTTCTACCATATTAGCATATGTACAGTTCAGAACTGAAGCTTATTTGATGTCTGATGAAACCCGGTGAACAAAACAAATATGTTTAAAAGGTTATTTAAAACTGATGACGTTCAAATTTCAGTGCACATTTCTGTGTGTAAATATTTTCCAAAAGTTTATTAATGTGATCCCTTTGATATCATGATGTTATTCTTTACACCCCAAGCATCGCAATATAATGGGTTTTACCTGTTGTATGAAAATATTAAAAATATGGAAAGATAATATTATGGAAATGTTTTGCTTGACATTTGTTGTTGTTGTTGCTGTGGGGCTTAACACCATTTTTCAGCACACAAAAGGCTATACATGGCGTACAGTATTAATGGTGGAGAAAGAAACCGGGAAATCACGGGAACAAAAATACCGACCCACGAGAAGCTACTGGCAAGCTTTCTCACATCCATATTTGCTGAATCCTAGACTAGAACTCACACAGAGGTGAGATGGCAGTAATCCATAACGGACAGCACTTTTGACCACTCGGCCACTTGTCATTATCAAGCAAAAATGAAGTAAAATAAAATGAACATTGATTGAGTCACAGTCCTAAAATGGTTGGTTTGTTGGGGATAATATTTTTTATTGCTTAAATGCGAAAACATTTTTAAAAAATGTATTTCAATCAGTAATTAATATAAATCAGTTTTTTCCCCTTTAACTATTAAGCTGCTGCAAAATAAAATGGTATTAGATCCAAGAAACCATAAAGTTAAACCAAAAGTTGGTATTGGGTATAAATGTTCATTCACTTATCTCCCCCTTTTTTTTCTACAATGACAATGAAAAAGCACAACACCAGTACTGCCATTGTTTAGGAAGTTGTTAGGTATAATATATTGTGTGTACTGTATCAACCAACTAAACTGTCATTAAAAGTTTGAAATTCACAGATAATAGAAACAACACTTTTGCTGATTTAGGATCTAGAATGTCAGTATTATTTTATTGCTATGTGTAATACTAAGAGTCATTTCTTTGTCTACTGAACATTACAGCTTGTTGGATTTAATAAGATTTAGAAAAAGGAAAATATTGATAAAGTTTGATTATGGAGATTTTCTGATTTGTCATTGTACTCTGTTTATCATTCATTTATACCTTGAGTAAAAAATACTCTTTGTTATTACTTTAAGCAGGCTTTTTACTTCCATCCATCCACATCCTAGATTAATCTCATTATTAAAGCTTTATATGTGGCTTGCTTCTCTGATCACTTGACAAGAGTCATGTTACTTGGCTTGTGCATATGTCTTGATATGTACAACACCACTCTACCAAAATTTCACAGGGTGGGCATGACCTGAAGATCACAACCAACTTTTCTGTATTATATCCTTTTGTTTGATAACATTTTAGATGTTGTGAAAGTTTAACAGAATTTTTAAAATCTGTGAATGCATTGGCTGTAAAAATGGTGAATTAAAATCGATCGTTTTTGTAAACAGGTACCTATGGATACAGGGGGTAGAATGGTAGTATAGTTTGCTCATATGTTCATCAAAAGTACGTATTGTGAACAGTTTGTTGGTATAACCTATAATCATGAATACAAAATCGATAGTTCAGATTAAACTTTCAAAGCTAAAAAATTGTTGAACTGCTTAAAATGAGTAAACTCCCATAGTAGGTAAGTTCTTTTGGTATGCATTCTACATTTAACTTGTCTTGCATATGATATCTGTATGTAGTGGAGTCTGTTTTGGCAGTAGTAATTTTTTTTTTTCCACTGGCTTGGCAGTATTGGCTACCATCCAGAGACGATAATTTAATGCATTTCTTTTCTTCTTACATATGTTACCCAACCGTAATATTTTTAAAACTACCTTGCAGATTCAGCCTTCCCAGGTAAAATTTTAGCTAAAAGGAGCTCACAGTTGTCTGTTTACTTTGGTATAAGGATCGGCGGCAAAGCTTGTGAACCTCTCTTTTACTACCGCTCATGCAAAAAAGCATGCTCTCACCATGAGAGACCCCACAAGCCAATTTCAACTTCAGAAGTATATCAAAGTTGGAGTCCTTTCAACTCTAATGAAAGTACAGTCGAACCCGGTTATGTCGCTGGCCTAGGGGTTTGCCAAAAAGCGTAGAGATAACCAATGATCGAGATATATGATACGAAAACCAATATGGCAGCTATATATTAACATGTGCTTGAAATTTCATTATGTACATGATGTGCTTTAGTAACTGAGAATGCACATGCATGTGTTTTTGGAGGGTTTTTTTTTTTACACAACAGCGTTGCCGTAATTTGATGAAGCGATCGGCATGCTATTAAAATGTATATACATGTTTGCAGACAACAAAAAGCATGCACCAACTAACAGTAGAGATTTACCAGTATACAATACAAACCACCATTGATTTTTGATACATACCTTTATTATGATTCTCCAACATTGCAAACACAAAGATTGCTCACAAAATCACAAAATAAAAATAATATGCAGTGTGTAGTTCGTTTTTACGAAAAGCTAACCAGTGTCAAAATGAAATTCACGAGTCATTTCACTCTGACAGCTCTGAAAAGTATTGTACACGTGGTTACTATGGTTTATTTATAAAGTTGGAAATGCTTTGTTGCTTTTTGCCTTTATCAGTCTGCTTGATAACAAATGCTTCAGTATTATTTATGTTGTCTTCTTTTTCATCTTTGTCATTGCCACATGCAGATGTGATTGCCTGTGCTGACTGCAGACTTGATACAATGTCTTCACTGATCACGTCATCAGTAACGTCTTTGTCAATTTCTATGTAATCTCTGAATTCCTGAACATTGGTGGCTAAAACCTGTGCCTCCTCTTCCATGAAAACATTTGTAAGGCTTAATTTTTATGCTACTTTTGTGGCAGCAAGCACTGTGCCTGAAACTCATCATTTTGAATGATGCAATGCATCCAGCAGTTTGAGATTGTTTTCTTCTTCACATCATTCCAAGCTGATGTTGGGAAGTTCATTGCATCTAGAAGGGAAGGGGTGTACTGTGCCTTCTTTTTTTCATGGAGCAGGTAATGGTGCATCAATATTTTCCTGTAGTACACCTTAAGCACTTGGATTAACCCCATGTCCATTGGTTGGAGCTTACTCATTGTGTTAGGTGGGAGGTAAAGGATCTTAATGGTCTTGAGACCAAGAACATCCAGATGAGCTCTACAGATGTCCACAATAAGTGCCACCTTCCTTTTCTCTGCTTGGAACTTCCTGTCCCACTTTTTCAACCATGCACTGAATTTTTCATGCACTAAATTTTTTATGATCTAGGCACTTGGCTGGCCATCGTAATCACATTGGATAACTTTGGTCTGCTTAAAGCATCTGAGATTCTTGAACTTTCCTATAATGTAGAGCAGGAGTTTTTGGCTTCCATCCATGTTAGCAGCAACTAGTGCTGAAAGTCTGTCCTTCAACTTTTTTCCACCATGACAAGCCTCTCCACGAAATTCGATTCTCATGCCTGGAAGGCATTTCCAAAACATTCCAGTTTCATCAGCATTAAAAATGTTCTGAGTCTCATAGGTATCCAAAATTGTACGCATTTGAGTCTTCAGCCAAGAATCCACTTGTTTCTGCTGAACCGCAGCACTGTCTCCACAAATTGCTTTGAAGACAATGTTGTGCCTATTTTTGAAAGGATCCAGCCAACTCTGTCTTGCATTTTAAATTCAGGATGTCCTAGCTTTGCAGCAAGAATGGCTGCCATCTCCATCAGCAAATGACCATTGATTTCGTATTTGTGAACCATTGAAACACTGCACTGTCAACATCTTTGTGCTCAGCCACTCTTAGGTTTTTTCTTGCTGGATCAAAGACAACTTCTCGTACCTTTGCTTTATCACATGGGCCTTCTTTATCCATCCTGAAATGGTATTTGCTGGAAAGCTATGCTGACGAATAAGGTCTGGCGGTTTTGTTCCTTTCTCTAGCTGCAGTATGATTTCATACTTTTTCTCTATTGACTGATTGTCCAGCTTATTCTTAACACCTCCAGACATTTTTAGAATGGAAAAAAATAACAGAATAGCTAAAGCTTGTTATCCTTCAGACAATTTCAACAAGAGTAAGTGAAATGTCATTGAAGTGAACGACCATATGAAGCATGATCATGTGCTCTGTGAACTCAGCACATGCGCAGTGAACTAAGTACGATCATTGTATTGGTAAGTCCAAAGCTATCATAAATCTAACCGGTCACAAGAGGTAAATTAAAAAATCAAAAAAATTGTGTTCTTGCAAAATAGGATCTCCATTCCCACGAAACTTACACGAATCAACACCTGGCAATATTGGACCATATATACATGTATTTCTGTTGCATAAGTTAACACCCAATATAGTGTTTCTTTCAATCCTGTATTTTGAGAAATATTTTTAATTATGCAAAACTTATTTATTTGTTGTTTCCTATTTCTTCTTGCAGAGTTTAATTGTCTGTAACCTTAATACAGGATTGATGGCAATAGGAAAAGATAATGAGTAAAATGCACAAATATTATTTACACCGCCTGGATTCATGTTTGGTGACATACTCCTTAAAAATATTACAGCCAGTTGTAAATTAATTGATGAACTTTGCCTTGATGCATATATTATGGAACATCTGTTTTAACTTTTTATCATATCTCAGCCAAGAAACAGAAGGATTGGCCATTCCATTAATTTTATTTGTTCTATTCGCATCTTCAGAAGTCAGTCAGTTGTAAGGTAGCATGATTTACTGTCACAGCATACATTACAGTAAGCAGATTATGATGTAACAATGCACTGCTAAGATGGGGTTGTCGATACAAACAAAAGATCATTTGTGTACTGGTTGATTCCAATGCATTGCTTATTCAAGTTTGTTGCTTCCTTTCCTTCTCCCTTTTAATTTATCCAGTCCAAATCCATGATTATTTTTACAAATTAAATAACCAAAAAGTCAGTTGCCAGATGGGACATTTTTGTCACCAATAAGGGAAAAATTACTGGCGATTGGTCAAAATAACCGACATTAAGTGGAAAAATTGGCCCTCTTTTGTGCTCAAGATATTTGGGTTCGGTGACATAAAAGAATCAACATAACCAATGAGATAATGCTAAGACAAAAAGAGAATTTGGCAGTTCCACTTAAAAAATGTCGACTTATAGGGTTGGTGAGTTAACCGAGGTCAAGATAAGTTGGTTCGACTATATACTGAATTTCCAACTTATGTTTATTTATTATGCTGACAGCATTCTGCCTCTTCAAATTGCTAATATTTTGGTTATCTTTTCATGTTTATTTTTAAATATGTGCCAGTCTTTATGCCTTTAAGAATCTATATGTATAATTCTATCATTATTTTTATATACAGATGTTTTCTTTACTAAAGCATCCTTAACATCCTGTACATGCTGTCCTTAATCTTTCCAACAGGTAGCATTGTAATTCAAATCATCTGCTAGCACTATTTTTTTAAGGTAGCTATAATTTGGTATAGCTCTGTGCTCACTTCATATTCAAACAAGGATATGTGCAGGCCTACAAATTTATATCTCCCTTCACAATGGTATTGTCATATTATACTTGTATGCTTCATTGCTTTATTAGACTATGTTATCAATTTCAGGGACAACATTTTAAGATATAGATCTGCACCGACATTGTGTTAACCCTCTACCTCATGTAGCACCTATGGATGCCTTTACCCCTTTCTCATGGAATCGCCTTTGGATTCCTTTACCTGATTCACATGGGAGGGAGTTTTTACACCCCATAGCATTCTCATGGAAATGTATTTATACACCCACTATAAAACATCAGCCTCTTTGAGCTGGTTTACGTAGCACCACCTTCGGGGGGGGGGGGAACAAACCAATAAGATACTATATTCATCTATTGAATGACCCTTACATCAGATTAAATGGTTCGTTTAAGATATAGTCATAATCTGCTATTTAAAGTTACTGGGTCAGATTTTGAACTCACTTAAATGGAGGCTGTAGATTATGTTAAGTACTTTTTGCAGTTTGCATGATTAGAATCAAGACTATTAAGGCTTCATTAAAATAGGTAAAGACTAATGTTGATGTAGACATTAATGAGTTTTTATAATTTATCAAATTCAGGCAATTTATGATGAAAACTGATAAATTTCAAGTATGAGAAATGGCAGCTACTGTTGGTCACACGGCTTCATTGGCATGACAGTGAACAAGTTCTCTCAAGATTTTAAATCACATAAAAAAATTCTTCAGTGAAAAATAATACAACTATAATGATCAGATTTTACTCTTAAATATTCCTATACATGATAGATGTGTACCAAAAATATAAAATGGTTTAAATTTATGTTGACTGTAACAGGTAACAGGTTGAACGTAACAGGTAAAGTGTTTTGGTAAAAAGAAACAACAGGTGCATGACTACAGTTTTATATATTCTGTTGTATTTGTCTTAAAGATTATAGAACGCTGAACAAGGCACAGAATTGTACAGCTAAGGATGACAATGTTGTAAGTCTGCATGCTGATCTTTCCTCCGTGCAACACCTTGTTCCCACCAAGAATCAGCATTATTGGCCACTTCTATCAACCTTGCCTCCTCAGGGTTCAACTCTATTTCTGTTGCAAAACAGTGAGGAAACAAGCTAAACAAACAGCCAAAAGTTGCCTCCCACTCGGCAGATGCACAGACATGTTACATGGATCAAACATCATGTAACTCAGTTCTTCATGTTCCAACAGATGTCGCTTCACAAATTTCTTGACATTCTTCCACAAGAAAAGACTCCTTAATCACTGATCAATTGGAAGTCATAATTTCTAATTGAGGGCATTCTGTGAGTTTAGTGAGAGGCAGACCTTGTCATCCTTCACTAACTCTCAGGTATCACAGGAGACTTTAGCCTCAACTCGTGCAGCCAAAGATGCTTGTTTACAAATGTAATCAATTCTGAACTAAATGATGTCATTGGAAGATCTAGCCTTCTGAACTCCTTTGAGGTACTTATCTGTCTTTTAAGTTCTGCTCTCCTCCTTCTCCATCAGCTACCTGGACCAGAACTTGAGCATCTGTTCTTGTGACTAAAAAGAAAAAATTCAACTTTAAATTGCTTCCACAGTCTGGAAGAGTTACAGACAAACAACTGTTCTTTTCTCAAAAGCGAATCCCATCAAACATTTGCAAGCGGTTCTACCTATGCATTACACCAGTATTTCATTTAGAAACCCCAACAATTGACCATGATGTTGCCACTTTGGGGATGGCAAAGTTACATCCACATATATGGATCAGATGACCTTTGATAACACTCAGAAGTTAGTTCAAAATATCATAGTCATGGGTTCTATTTTGTATTTTGTGCCAATGGCCATCTTCCAACTGGTGAAGCGTAGCTTATCTTTTCCCATTCTGAATTCCTCAAAAAATGCCAAGGATTCGGTCTCAAGAATAGCCAAATACTGAACAGAGTTGCTCAACACTTGACCAATGCTTTAACTGCAGTTAGAAAATTACAGTTGATGGAACATGACTCGTTGCTTGCCACCTACACTTTCCTTTAGGATCACCAGAAATACAAGCTGCAAGCACATCTTTTATTATCTAACCTTTTGTTTAATTACCAGATCAAAGATGTCTGCAAACAAGCCACCAGGTAGAGCAGTTTACCTCCTTCGCAACCACATTGTCATGACAGCGATATTATGGAAAAATCAACAAAGGGTACAAGTGCAAAACATAGATAGCAATCCTCTGAAAAACAATCCTATAAATGTTCCACCAAGCAAAATGCTACAGTTCACACAAAGTCGATAAAACATGGGGTGGGTCCTATCTTTCACTGCAAAGTTTTTCCTCCTGACAGCCTCCTGCTCTCAAAAAATTACATTATCTGTGCTCTACCATTTCCACAGATCCTGGTAGGAAAAAGACTAATTCTTCAATGTCAAATGGGACAAGATTTTCTATGACAAACCATGGACTTGAGAAGTGGTTTTTGAGGGACTTTGCATCACTTCAGCACTCCTTCTCTATCCAGAGTCCCAACAGTTTCAAACGTCCTAACTGACCTATTTTAAAGCCACCACCTCACAGCAAGAAACACAATTTTCTCCAGAAAAGGGAGGTAGAACTCATTCAAACCACAAATTCTCGGGAGTTTTATTCAAATCTTCTCTTGGTCCCAAAGGCTAAAAGCACTCAGCATCCAGTCATCAACCTAAGCATCCTCAGTTCATTCATGCCCCTTGGTTCTCAATGGAAACACCTTGGTGTATTTTCCATCCAAGAAAACTTCCACCAACTTTCTGTAATTTGCCTACAGCGACATACCAATTCAGAGAGTTTCCATTTGGATTCAACATCAGCCACTGGGTCTTCACTCATCAGATGAACTGAATAATGGCGAATGTCTGGACCATTTATATGGTGGCAAAATCAAGTTACCAAGATGACATTCTGCAGAAACATTCAGTGAGTTATATCTTAGAACATGACATAACCCTTGTTACACTGTTTACCTTTCTGGATTTTATCATCATCTAGGAAAAATCTGACCTAGTATCATCTAGGTGTAGAGTTCAATACACAGGTAAACATAATCTGTTTACTTGAAAAGAGGCCTTTAAAATCTGAACTATGGTACCTTCCTTATTTGCCCTCACCTACTAGGCTTGCTCAACACGGCAGTGGACCTCATCTTCCTAGGTTGCTTTATGTGTGCCCATTGCAAATGATTCTCTGGTTTCAATGGAAGCCAAAAGTTAGCCCACTGGACCAACAATTGAGGTGTACCATCAGTGGAATGGTGTAATCTGACTAGGCTCATGGCAGATATACCTTTGCAAGTACAACAGCCAGAGATCTGTCTGCACCAAGGGTCACAATAACAGGCAAATTTGGTGACCAAGTTGCCTAAAATAATGTAAACTTTGCCTTTTCTTAGATGAGCAAAAATGACTCCATCCTGTAATTTTTTTAGAGGTACATTGACCATACTTTTTTTTAGATGCTTCTTCACCATAACCAGGTTAGTTCTAGTATTGTGTTGTAGTGAAATATATTCATCAAGCCATCAATAGCTAGGCCTAGTTTTGATATCAGTTATGCAGAAACTCCTGCTCATTCACAGGCATGTGTTTTGATAGGTAATTGACCATTAACCTTTTCCTAAGTAAGTTAACAACTATCACTGCATGTTGTCATTTGATGTTAAAACATTCAAATTTGTGTTTTGAAACTTTAACAATATCATGTAAATAAAAGTTTGTGTTTTAAGATCCAAATCAGTGATCTGGATTTTTTAACTGCATCTTTTACACTATTTTGTCATAACAAATAGTTTGAAACTGTAAAAGAATCAGTAACAGGGAAATAATGGTGGATTTCACTATGTCTGGGAAGTACTAGTTTATTGTCTCATTTGGTAAATCATTGGTCAGATATATCCAGAAAAACCTACAAATAATAGAAAGCAAAGTCTAGGTATTACATTATTTAAGATTTAGCTTAAAATTGCAATTACATAGGTGAGAAATGTATGTGGCAGGGCTGTGCTGTGGAATTTGTGACAAGTGTTGTAAGGTCAGGGCTGTGTAGTGGAATTTGTGACAAGTGTTGTAAGGTCAAAGTTGTTTTTTAACTTGACTCATATTTATGAAAATACAGGAAAAGCAGTGAAGCAGATACTATTTAACCAATGCCTAAAATTACTACAATGACGTAGACAAATAAAACACATTTTCTTCATTGTCCCTGTAATAGGTTGACCATTGGGTCAGGGAACGATCCCAGGGTCACCTTACAACTAATATAGCCAAGGTACAATAAATATAGTGTGGGAGAAAGAAAAAAAAAATAAACACACACACACACACACATGCAAATATGTATTTTACAATCTCTTATTTGACAATATATATGCAGCATCTGGTTGAGATACTGTACAGTATAACATGATGCTATCAAATGTATTTTAGTTAAACACCTCGTTCAAGTTGCTGTGGAATAATGGTTCCCACTGTTCCCAAATTAACATAAATGATTTTTTTTCTCAGATTTTATTACAATATATTTTTACAGATTGGAGTGATATTTAATAAAATCTTTCAAACTATCCAATTTAGGTATATCGGCAAGAAGGAAGCAAAAATCCAAATGTGGCTCATATTCCATCTTGATTTGTATTTCCCAATATGCATATGGCACAGCATCTTTATTGATTTTATTCTGAATCGAAAGGATCACTTCATTACACAGCATGATATCACATTATTACAAAACAAAAAAAGTATTGTTTCTGTTGCATTTTTACAAAAAGTACATTTAACAGTGCTTGACAATTTTGTTTTATACAGAAAAGAATTCATTGGTAATATTCAATGAGTAATATGAAATTGAAACCACTGTAATTTTGAGTTTCGTATTATTTAAAAAACTTAAAGTATATACTTTATGTCAGGCCATAGATAAATATTCATATTGAAAATTTAATTCCATTTATTTTCACTAGTAGGTTTGACACGCTTTTTTAAAAGTAAATTGTAGTAGTCTTTACATTCTTCATTGTTATGAAATGCAATTTCTAAATGAAAAGCCATAAATGGTCTGACTAGTGTTGATTTACCTAACTTTTTACACAAGGACTTTTACACACTGAATTATCCTGGGAAAGGCACTGAAATTCATATTGTGATGATATCTAGCAATTTAAAGATATCAGAGCCTATCATAGTTTCCTGGTCTGTACACATATCACCAGTATAGATTACATTATGTTCAAACCATTTCCTATAGTAAATTGGTACAATGTTCCAATTTTGTAAGGGGAGTTCATCCATAAACTTGTTTTCACATCTTTTCCTGTCTGGGTATATATTTCTCCAGCTTCCATCCAATTAAAACAATCTTACTAAAAAGCATTTTTTGTCTTTTTGGATAAAGTAATCACATTTTTATCTCCTAGTACATGTAGTGACAAGTTTTTAGTCTTGCATATTTCATATTCAAATAAATTGACCAATTTTCTATGAATCCATGTTATTTTCAAAGTCTGTATAAATTTATCAGTATCTCTCATCACCAAGCCACTATTAGAAAAATATTGCATCATAACCTCTCTTTTGACTTTGTTCATTTTTGATTTCCATTTAACGGTGAAAAAAAAATCATTTAATTCTCATAAAATTTAGTGGAGGATTTGGTAGAGAGATGAACAAATGATTGTTTTGGAATAATTAAGGTTTTCAGAATTCTTATTTTACCAATTGGTGTAATAGATTGCTTTTCCCATTGTTGTAAACAAGTTTTAATCATTTCTATTTTATTTTCAAAATTCATTTTTACCCTTTTATTTAAATCCACTGAAAATTTATGCCCAGTGATGTAAATTCAAGCACCCACTAATTTTAACCTGTGATGAAATGTTTCTGCACTGTACTTCTTACTTCCTATCCAAACTGCCTTTACTGCTTTTATTTTGGCAATCTTAAGCTTCAGTCCTGAAAGTCTTGCAAAGAATTTTGATACTAAAGTAGAGGATTCCAAGGATTCTGAAAACCCTACAATAATTCAAGTAGTGTCAGCTGCAAACTGAGACAATAAATATTCTGTTTCCCTTAACTTGATGCCTTTAATTTTTTAAAATATTTTTCTTTGATAGTATAGACACTATTCCTGTACATAATAAGAGATATGGGGATATTGGATCACCCAGCTGAAATCCTTTGGAAATTTTGAAAAATTTTGAATGCCATTTTATGGAACTGCTGATGAGGTATTGCAATAAAATTTTTTAGCCCACTGCCCTGTACATGCCCAAAATTAGAAAAAAGTAAAAACATTATGAATAAATTTTTTTCTTCAATATCAACCTGGATTACACCTGGAATTTATAGCTCTTTTGTAATTTGCATAATTTCATATACAATATTTGTAATTTTTTTTTTTACCAATGTATCTTTTACAAAACCAATTTGATCATCAGATATTATTTAATTCAGTACTGACTTGATTATTTTGGTGATAGAGAAACTGGATTTCAGTTCTTTGGGTACTGCTTAGGTTTATTCTCTTTGTTATAATAACTTGTTTCAAAACAGTTGAAAATGTCCAGTTTTATTTGCTTTATTGATTGTTTTAACTACAAATTCCTAAATCTAAATCTTAAAAAAATTTAGCAATGAAACCATTCGATCCTGGGCTTTTTCTATTTTTCATACTTTTTAAACAACCCAATAAAGCATGCTCTTGGTTAGGTCTAGGAATATGATGGTTTTTGAGAAGGTCCTCAAAGTCTATAGCCTCTACCTCTTTTTCATTATACAAGTTATCATAATACTTCCATAAGAATATCAAATTTACTACTAATAATTTCATTGTCATCCGTAATTAATTTTGTGATTGTTTTCTAGGTGGCAATAACGTCTGGATGGTTTTTCACCCTCTTTTATACATTTTACTCTGGATCTAATAATACTTCCTTTGAAGCTTTTCTTTTCTTAAACTTTCAAGCTCCTTCTATTTAGACTTCAGTATTTCTGAATCATACAATGCTATGGAACCATTCTCAGTGGATTGTATTTGCTGCATAGTGTTAGTTCCTGTTTTAATTTGCATTTCTTTTTACATGAAGCATATGAAATAGTTTTTCCACTGATTTCCATCAGCAGTGTATCTATAAATAACAAATCTTATATAGTCAGTCTTAGATCTGAATTCAGTGCATTGTCAATATTTCCATTATAATCAGTTAAGCATATTGTAATTTTATTCTTTTTATGCCGTTTTATCCATATAGATTTTATCAAACAGTAAACTGTTTTAAAATTTTACAAACCTTTACTTCTGATGAAATTATTTGAATTCAGATACAATGTTACCATGGAGTGGTCAGACCTGTGACTTGGTTCAATTGTCACTTTTTCTACATTTGGCATTTGATTTGGATACAAGAAAGAAATCCAATCTTGCTTGTTTTAGAGGACTTTCTCTTCTTCATGTATCTTGTCTTCTTTATGTATATCTCGTTAATTCAGCATTTAATGCTCTAAATGGAGCCACAAAAAAAAGTTTCTTTTTTATTTAATAATGCATTTCTTGCATTAGGGTTATTTACATTTCTATATTTATATAAATCAATTCTGAATCTTGAATCAAGTTAGAAGTCCCCACATATAATAACAGACATATTTTTATATTTAAATATATACTATTGTAAAATTTCGGCCCTGACTGTTTAATCATTATTTGGCCCATATACATTAATTAAAGTGAAGTTCCATTCACCAATTCGAATATCTAATGCAATCAAATTACCATTGGTATCTCTTTTACATATTTTTATCATACTCAGAATTGTTATTAAATAGAATTCAAACTTCTTGAGAGTTGGATCTGTAAAAATTTACAATATGTTCATAATCCCATTGTGCCCTAATATATAGAACTGTATCCTCAGTAACGTGCACTTTGTAAGCAATTTATATTACACTGATTTTTTTTTCTAAGATAATCAAAAATAATTCTTAACTTTTTTAGTCTCTTAAGTTCTCAGCAGTTTGCAGATAGTATTTTTATGACTGCTATCTTTTTTCACTTTAAAAGTATAAATTCATCATGCTAGAAATGCAGTTTTGTGAACTGTAGGGAATGTGGTGTAAAATACCATCCTTAGATTAAAAAACATTAGATCTAAATTATGAAAAATATTGATTTGATACATGACAGAAAAATGTCCACATAGAACTCTCTAGACATGTACTGACCACAGTATTCAAACGCACTTAAATACACAATAAAGTAAAGCAAACCTAGAGAAGTGTAATGATTTTCTATGGTCGTTTGAGATGTGAGAATCCCAATATGTATAGTCATCAGCATACCATGCATTTTAGTGTTGCTATCAATCATATACTACAATATAATTTGAGTACGAATTATGGTAGAACCTTTTATAACCTAATGCACATACAACGGTAAATGTATTGAACATTATTGCCTTAATGCCAATCCATATATAATACAAGTGAAACAATTCATCAATATATCAATACCAGAAACTGAGAATAACAAACGATACTTTCCATATACATGTTATTTTGGTCTTCATCAGACATGAATAATTATTGTTAGTTGCCTAATTAAATTTATATAAATCCATCTGAAATAGCATTTGGAGTCAAAAGCACTCATGCTTATTAGTAAAACAAAAAAGATTTTAGTATAATCACTTGCCATCTACAGGTTAACACAATGTGATATGGTTTGTAATCTGCCTCCCCACTCACACACACAGATTTCATGTTGATTATCTTAACCTAGAAGTATGTTCAATTTGTACATTACAAATGTGTTCCACATGTTTAATCAGGTACCTTACTCATCATTTAATAACTTCTTTCACACAAATTTTATATTTTAAATTGTCTTGACTCCTGTGGTCGATTTGAAAACTGTGCTACGGGTATGTTTCATGTTGAAATATGTTACATTGAATTGAACTCTTATTTGTGGCTGTTGCTTTTTCCACTGCAGGTTAAACAATAACCATCAATCAGAAATCAATGTAACTTATTCTGTGTGTGACATTCTGGATGTATTGGCAGTGACTTAAGAGACTTTGTGCTAAAATCATTAGATGTGTCAAGTACTTAAGTGGAGATGCTGTCAGGGAGTACCACTGGTTCGTTACATTAGAAAATTAGGAGTCTAACCTGTAACCATATAACACAAGGAAAGGCATAATTCTGCTCCCTTCAGTAGTTCCATCCACAGGGGTTCATTGCAAAGAAAATTAGGTGTCTAACCTGTAACAATGTAACTTGTTACAGGTTAAACACCTAATTTTCTTTGTAACCAACTCCAGATTTGGAAAAGTGGGAATGGAGACCAGTGAGTGAGTTTATGCCTGAAATGGTGTTAAATACATGTACCAGTCCAATGTACATACTGGATGAACAAAAATATTGTGACCCTTTCCATTGTATTTCAAAATGAAATGTACAAAAAGCAGAATACTGAGCCTGATTAAAACACAGAAAGTTTAAAAGTAGAATGCAATTTTATTTTATTTTTTTGTTAATCAAATTCACCCAGAGGATCATATGCTACAAAGTCATATACATGGATCTCAGGGTTATGGATAAATTGAATAAAATAAAGGTGGATGGACTAAATACCTTTATACAGCATTATGGAACTGATAAGAAATTTGGCATAATAGTAAACTACTGATTTAACAAAGGAAGTTTATGTTACTGAAAAATCTTAGTTTGGAGCAGATGTATCTCATCTTACTCCTATTACTCAGCCACAGGTAAACTATACTCCTATTTTCCACTTAGAGATTAAATCACCAATACAGCAAAGATTTAGTGGGCTAAAGAAGACCTTGTTTGCCCAAAGAGTAATTGTTGGAGCAATTACGGACCTTCTCCCCCACTCCTTCCAAATATGAAGGTGCACACTGCAGGATAAATAAAACTTATAACAAAAACAACCAACCATTTTGCTTAGCTTAGTGAAGGAGTCAATGAGAAAAAAAATAATCAAAAAATAGGTTTTAAAAAAACCCCTGAAAACTCAATGCTGGCTTAATAATATACATCTTTTTGTAATTATGTATTTGTTTCATTTATAATAATAGCTTTTTATATTTTGGTAGTTTAATATGATATTAAACTACTTATGAAGTGTTGTTTGCACAAGGTACATGAGAGGCATATAGAGACCACAGTATGATCAACACACAATATGGAAAAATATACAAAGATCAGTGTTCTTTGAACATGGTGTTATCTGGAGAAAAGAGAAGTCTAATGATACCATTTTGTCATGCATGTGATATATGATTTGGAATTAATCACTGCATCAAAGTTATCCGAAAAGGTCAAATCTGAGTGTTTTCCCTCATTATGTCTTGGCAAAGACCCAGTAGTTAAAAGTACAGGCTGATTCTTTTTTTGAATGCTTCTAGAGCCTGTTAATAAAACCCATGTTTAGTTGGGTGACATCTTGAATCATTCTTATGGAATATTTCTCTTTTGGGGTTTTTTTTGCCCATAAAGATGGCTATTTCGGCCTCAGAATTCATGAATTTCACAATTGTTTTGGTATTCCTGTTGGTTCAGGAATTCTGTGGATGATGATCCATGTCTTTATCTGTAGTTTCCATTTTGGTCTCAGGCATGTTAAATATTTTTACCTTTTTTTCTAGATTATTCATTTTGATTTGATTTATGCATTGCCTCGTTCACTCAGTGTGCTGTGGTTCTGAGTTCTAATTTCAAATTAACATTCTCCATTTTTGAATTTTCTAATTTTTCTTTCAATTGTTCATTTTAAACACTTAAGATTCCTTCTGATCTTGTATTTCTGTCATTCTATCTTTTATTTCTTGCTTCAGTTCTCTTTTCAACTCAGTTTTTCTCTTGGCAAATAGTCACCCCACCTAATTCCTTTCTTTTAACCAATAAGTTGATGTCCTTCTTTTGTAACATCCCCTTAATATCTTGCAAATCTCTCTGCATTTGGTAAACACCACTCTGTTCCTCAGTAATTAAGTCCTAGTCAGTCTTGAGCTGTGCTGGATAGTGAGTTAATGCTTGACCTGGTTTGGAGTTTTGACTTAATTTTTTTCCTTTGCCACTGCAGACTTGAATTGAAGATAGGCTGAACAGTTTTCTTATTAACATGGTGCTAATATTAGAGTTGCAAGTACATTAGTATTTTGTCATCAAAAGTTGGGTTACTAATAACTAAAGCTATACTGATGTAAATATTTTGCCAATTATGCAGATACCGATTTTGAGACAGATTATTTCATTATTATTTGTTTTATAACAATCACAGGTTCAGTAACATAAACCAATTAGTGTAACACAAGCAGCTATTTTGCTGTGTGAGTTATAACAAGGTTGTTTATGTGGCAAGTGAATTTGACCTTTTACACAAAAACAAACAGCAACCTGATAAGAAGTACATTGCTTTTTATAGAAATCAACGATCACACAAACATAAAACTTGAAAAACTTTAAAACTAACACTGATAAAACTTATGGTTTGCCAATTCAAGATATAAATCAATACAAATGTATTAAGCTAGTCTTTTAACTTGTGTTCAGTGATGCAGGACGCCATTACTAGATTTCAATAAATAACTGAAAAATATTAATATTGATAGCCCAATAATAATTAAAATTAATACACATGCCTTAAGTTAGATCTCACTGTATGCTGACTGCAGCTAATGCTGAAAGACTAGTTGAGGTAGGTTGTATTTAGGAAACAATAACATTTCTCTCTTTTTGCCAAGTAACGATCCATGATCTGAAAAAATTTGGCCTGTGCCACCAAACAGCTCCTACCTTGAAATGCTTGAATCTTGTGCAGACAAATATTAGTGTCTAGTTAATTTAGCAAATAGGGGAATTTAAACCTGTGATCATTCCACAAGCCATATGTCTTCTTGTGGCAACAGAGGGTTGGTCAGATACAATTAAAGCATTGCATTAATGGCATCATCCACGTGTGTTGTTTTGTTGATAGTACAGACAGGTTCATCACAGGCCACAGAAAATAAATTTCAGAGATGCGACGTTGATGGTCCAGTGGCATTTGTTTTAGTTTCAGTTTTTCTTTCTTTGGTCTGAGATTCCTCCTGCTTGTCAGCTGACACATTGAAAGTCTTCCTTCAGCCAGTATACCATAAGACTCAACAAAGCAATGCTGATGGATGAATTTGACCATGCATCAGAGGTCAAACTGATCGATTGGGTAGACACTAAATCATGCACATTGTTTTGTATTCTCTTATGCATGTCAGGTATCAAAGACGTGGAAAAGTACTTCTGGCTTGGAATTTTATAGCACAGTTCTGCCTTGCCCATCAGACATCAAAATCCAATGTCTTCAACAAAGGAAAATGGTTGCACATCTTATTGCCATGAACTCTGCAGTAGCTTTGTATCAAATAATAGATCTCGTTATAAAATGCAAATGGCTTCATGTCCAGTATGGCATCAATATTCATAGTACGAAGAGTTGCTGCATCTGCTGAGGTTAAATGTGCAGCATCCTTTTCTTTTTTATGTGCCAGAAACAGGCCATTTTTGTATGGTTTTTTATTATCCTTTCCACCTCAGGAAAAGCATGTTTCGCAAAGTGCAATTTGCTTTTGACTGCATTTGCTTTGAAGTAAGTAATTCAAAGCTAAACAGTGTTTTGAGTTAGACATTATTCGTAGGCTTGGTAGTATATTTAATAGTGTACAATCATTAGTATTAATTATCCAATAGATTCATGCTCTTGAAACAATTTTTTAAATCAATGAAGTTAACTACTAAGTTGTCCATGTGGCTGGATGGATGCATGCACCACGCTGCAAGTTGCATAGCAGCTGGGGTATCCAGGAATAATGTCATTGGCGCTGGCATGCCAATATCAATGCAGCATAGTATTTGTATGTCAGCGTTCAGCTGCTTCAGTTTATGACCGCTATTTATTGATTAGCAGCATTGCAGGACTGGCTAAAGAACAGATGAACTATAATGAGTCATATTTTAGTAGTTGGAAATTTTTCTATCTATTTAATCTGCCTAGCTATCTGCTAATGTGTATGCTGGAAGTTTAAGAGCCACACAAGGCCTCATTGGTTGGTTGGCTGCTGTGAATAGGAAGAGTACATGAATGGTATTGATAGGTTGTGTGCAGACAATCAGTGGTAGTTTACAGCAATTGTGTTAAAATTGTTCCCCCAAATCAAATGTTTATTCCTTCATGAGGTTAGTGAAGTTCCCACCAGCACAGCATTTGACTGGAACTGGGATGGAGATTGGAATCAACATTCTCTAGCTTTTATCTCATATCTGTTATCCCAAAGGACAGTTTGATCTGATTGTAGACCATTTTGGTGGCCTAGTGGTTAGAGTATTTTGCCCCTGATGTGTTTAAAAATGGTACTAACAGTTAGCTTAACATTCAGTATTAAGAAGTTAGTGTTAGGACTGGTCAGCTTTGTGTTAGGATAATGTGACATGATGCAAATTGTCTGTGGCATGATGCCTCAGTACAAAAATCACTATAAATTTCCAGACTGCAGATATCATATTGACAAAGCTATGTTAAAAATCCAAATCACACACACACAGACACACACACACACTCCTCTGGTAAGACCAATATGCACAGCTCAGCAAGTCATCTTCCAGGTTGATTAATGTCTTCTTATGTGTGGCTTCTACTGGATTTTGCACAAGGATGGGTGGGACATTGCTTTTGAAACCAGTCCCCAACAGAAAGAGCCCCTTCTAGTCTGGTTACCTAAAAGCTGTCATAATACATGTACAACTTCCCCTTCTCCCCCCCCCATTACATTCAGGGGCATCACCAGCTTTTATGTACTTTTGAGAGTGACATATGTAAGGTGAAGTTGTTTGCATTTGAAACATGCAAAGTTGAGAAAATGTTAGCATCCCTCTATGATACTTTGATGTAATGTGGCTGACATTTCTTTGGATATTGTACTTGTGGAAATTGTACATGATCTAAGCACACTGCTAACTAAAATAACTGCTTCATTGTGCTAAACATTCTGCCTAAATTAGTCA
Source organism: Potamilus streckersoni (assembly GCA_016746295.1). NCBI lineage: Eukaryota > Metazoa > Mollusca > Bivalvia > Unionida > Unionidae > Potamilus > Potamilus streckersoni. Next base: position 2,786,524 of record JAEAOA010001023.1, read on the forward strand.
AAAGTACACTGTCTTTAGCATTATTATTCAGTATTAAGAAGTTAGTGTTAGGACTGGTCAGCTTTGTGTCAGGATAATGTGACTGGGTGTGACATGATGCAAATTGTCTGTGGCATGATGCCTCAGTACAAAAATCACTAAATTTCCAGACTGCAGATATCATATTGACAAAGATACATTAAAAATCCAAATCACGCACACACACACACACACTTCTAGAATAGGGAAAATGAGTTTGCCAGATTAAATCATACCAACTTCTGAAAGCGCAATGAATGAATTACAAAATATCAAAAATGTAAAAACAAAAATTCTTTGAAATTCTAATGCCATGCAAAATTCAGAACTATAGAGTGCCACTGCATAAAGAGTATGCCTTACGCTTCAGTAGTAACTGAGAGGATGATGGGTTTTGCCGCCAATCCTTATACCAAAGGGAGACCACTCTGTCCAACCACTACCTAGGTTGGCGGACAAATTTAGTTATTTTAATATAAAATTATTATCTGGGAGGGCTGGATTTGTGAGGTAGTAGAGTTCTCCTAAGGTTTTATGACTGGGTACATATTCTCGAAGAAACATATTTTACTAACAAAGCTTGTTTTTTTTTTCAAGGCTTCAGTTTGAAGTGTACGATATTAAATTCAGGGTACTTATAAAGTTCTTTATATTATTATTATGCTATTTTCATCCTTATTGGATCCATAGCTAATGAATATGAAGACCATTTAGTACAATTTATGTCATTGAGTATAGTGGAAAAAATGAAGCTACAGTAGAGAGAAATTGTCAATGATTGTAAACTTCCACTGATTGATTCCTGGTCTTCCATCTGTGTATGTATGTATAGTACATTAGAACAATCCTGATATAAAAGTCATAGCTAAAGCTTGCTGGCAAAATTTCCCAGGCAGACAGATCCCACCAATCATAAACCTGTATGCAGAGATCATACCTGGATAAACAAGAAGGGTCACTTATTTGCTGTCTCATTTCTGTAGGCATTTTATTTATTAAGGCCATGTATAAGTCTTGGGGAATTCTATAGTATATCACCTCTCTATGTGTTTGTATGTTGAGTTGGTTGTAATTACCATAGCTCTGCAACCTATACACATAATTGAATACCATATGGAACATGTTTTGCCAAAAACTTGTAGGTGTGCCATTGAAAGACTGTCTTTTAGGTTCAGCTTGGATGGAGTTATTACCTGTCTTCAATAGCTTTAAATTTCCACATAAATGAATCATTGTAAGTAGAATATTGTCTGATAAATCTAGCTGTTCCTCTCATGGGTTTTTGCTCAAAAACTACTTTGATATGAATTTGGTTTGGGTTGTTATATAGCACAGCAGCACAAGTAGGTTATTTAGTGCTGAGTCAGTTGGAGTTGAGTACCTTGCCAAGGAAAGATCATGGTAGCTGACAGTTTGATTCAGTGTTTGAAACCTGTAACCTTTAGTCATGAGTCTGGCATGCTATTCAGTGAGGCACCATGGTTGCTGCCACTATTAGTAACCTTTTACAGCATGCAAGAGAGCATGTCATACCCATTTTAAATCCTAATCCCACTCACACACTTAATTTAGTTCAAGACTGATATAATGCATTTGTATTTACTAACACTGTATAAGGGGGTCTCACTTTTAACAAGTTATAGCAATCTAAAGAGAGCTCTTCTCTGTATTTTAAAATATTTGCTAACAATTCCAATGTAGTTAATGGCTAAATATAATGTATTGGTACTCCTTTTATTTTAGATTAAGGGGACCTGACTTGTACATGTAACATGAGTCTTTGTTATGGTATTCTAATGAGAGACTGTAACACCTGGGTTGATCCAATCCAGTCATAAATTTCAAACCCACACTTGGTTGCAAGCCTGGCACATTTACCACTGAGATACCATATATTTTTCTTGTGAAATATTATTACATTGTGACTCATTTATAGCAGGTTGTAAATGTAAAATTTTACACATTTTCATGTGCTTTTTAATTTTCTTGTTGTCTATTTCACAATGTAATTCCTGTATACTGTAATCAATCGGTATTTTTATTCTGCCCAGTGATTTAATACTAGATTGATATTGTGATTACATCTTAATGATGTTCAATATCTTGATTGCAGCTAAGCTTTAATGAATGACCTTGTATTGTCCATGTGTTAATGACTTAATTGTCAACTCAGTTCATAGAGTAAACATGAATTTGTCAGCAACTAACATCATAATTTTACATATATATCTGTGTGTGTATGTATGTATATATATATATATATATATATATATATATATATATATATATATATATATATACACACTAAGCAAGTCTCAAAATTGCTAATTCTTAATGGTTAACTACTGATATAAGTTATAATTTGAAATTTACAGTTGTGTTTGCATCTTTTGGTGTATTGTGCTAGATACATATAATCATGTTTACACAACTATTAGCACTTTATGTTAAAAATATATTAAATGTTAGACATTTAGTTGTTCATACATCATTTATCCTGACTTGGGAATACAAAGATGCACCTTATTAGCAGGAGAGACTGATGATTGGTTTGCCTTTAAATCATATTCATCACCATCATTATCTCTCATCACCATCACATCATAGTTCCATCAGCATCATTATCCTATTTCCAATACCATATCATAGTTCCATCTACATCATTATCCTATTTCCAATAGCATAATATCATAGTTCCATCTGCATCATTATCATATTCCATAACCATCATATAGTTTCATCAGCATTATTATATTTCCATCAGTATCATCATCAATATCAACATTGATTAGATGCCATGTTAAAGCTTCTGAAATGTAAGGAAAATATCATGTGAAGTTTGTGCAATGATATGCTAACAGTTCATATCTGACCTATGCAAAGAGAAAGCTACATCATCATAACTCTACAATCAAGACACTAATTTTCATGAAATACATGTGTAGTAAAAATTTATCAGTCATCATTTCCAATTGAGTCAGAGCCTTGCTCATATTTTCAGAATCTTCAACATTTTGATGACCTATAACATTAATTAAAATAAAGCTAGAACCACTAATTAATCCTCTTAAATTACAACATTGGGATTACTAAATTCAGTAATATAAATGTCTTGAATATAGCATATATATATATTGTGGTAGTTGTTTTTTTTTTTTAGAATTATTTGCTTTTTTTGGAGTTTGCTTATATAAAATATAATTCCTAGTCCTGCATATGGAAAACTTATGTGTTGAATAAAATCTTGGCACAAGTTTTCAAAGCTGTTACTATAGAAATATTTAATTACCATCTATACTCACAAGTCAGGTCCAACTGCAGACAACATAGACCTTCACTTAATGTACCAGCAAATTGTGATCTGTGTTGTATGTTTTTAGTCCTGTACAGACCCAGATCTATCAGTGCATTACAGTGGCACCATTTTCCACCATATTTTTTTCCTAGCTTTAGTTAGATACATATTTTGTATTTTTATAATGTACATCATTTTTGAGGAATATATTAAAACCTTGTGTACCATACATACACAGACTAGGCACTTTAATCTTCTACACCCATAATTTACTGACACAGATTTTAAAATTTTGGTTTAACTTAAAAGTCAATGCGATACTTTTCAAATTTTTATTTCAAATTTATTTATTTATTTATTTCTAAATTTTTTTCTCAGCTTTTGAATATTTGAAACTTGGATATTTCACTGAAAACTTTTTTTCTCAATATTTTGATAGGTTTTAGTAGAATCAATATGTTTAGAAAGGATCTGCCATGAAGTTTACATTTTTTTAAAACATTATCCCAATTATTGTCTGTAATATACACATATTTGCGGAGTTACTGATTTCACAGATTTTCATCATTTGTGTTAGGCATTACTCACTATTCAGGTTTATTTACAATGAAGTATAGATGGGTTTGGAATTTAATACTAGTATTTGATGTAGGTAAGTTCCTAAGAACTTTTATGTATCTACTCCTTATGCTTAACACTTATGTATATGAATGTTTGTAAGCTTTATTTCCTTCTATAACAGCTTTTAATTGACTGTACTTAGGGCCGTTCCCTTTAACCATACATGGCTCCCAGGGAAGTGTATTTTAAAAATGTGTGTCAGGGTATTTCTAATTATTAAAAAGAGTTCACAGGAAATGAAAAAAAAATTCCTAAATTACATCTATAAGTGACTACTTCACATTGAAAGTTCTTTCCCAGGGTCCCAAGCATGTTTAAATGGAACAGACTTTGCATCATACTGAATAGTGAATCAGCACAGTAGACTTGTCTTGTATCCTTTTATAATTTACTCATAGGTGTGTATTAGTCTAAAGGCATCCAGCTGTTTGATGGCAATGAAAAAAAAATTTATAAAACTGCAAATATGAAGAATGGGAAACACACTTTAGGAAAAAAAAGCATCCCAACCAAATGTAAACATTAAGTACTTAACAAGATAGAATGTCAGAATTCTGTAAAATGCATGTAAAAGGTAAAGATAAGAAATAAAAAAAACCCCTTAATACATGTATATTATGAATAAAATTTGTATATAAAGTACTTTCCCTCAAAAAGTTTAAATTTGCATAGGTGGTACATCATAAAGTTCCTTCATTAAATCCACAAGAATGTGTTATACTGGAAGAGCATGCACTCTGGTCAAGGTTAATTCACCCCTCACATGGATGGATATCTGTGTCCTACACTATTCCCTCATCAACTCTGCACAAATGGTCCAAAAACTCAACTGCACTGTAACTGAGAGCATGCATTTTTGAGGAACTTATACAAAGCTGATGGGTTAATGGATTAAAATTGTCAAAGGCAGTGTCAAGTTACATCACTGAATATTCAGTTTATAATCTTGTTGAGATTCATTGTAAATAAATATCTCTTTATAATGCTGTAGTTTGTTTTTCTTCATAAATTGCATTTAATTTCAGGACCAACTATATAGAAGAGATTGTTACATATGGCTTAAATACACTTAACATGTACTGCAGAATACATTGTGTATTATGACACTGCTTTTTGTACTGAATTTAATACATACTAGTTTTAATGTTTGTTCAAAACTAAGTGATATTTTTTGCTTTAAAAAATTGACATTCATTTAGAGGAACAACAATGTGTTCATCTTATTTATTCACTAGATAGATTGTTTAATAGAATGCAAACACAGCATCATAAAATTCCATATCATTTGCAGTCAATACCCATTTTTGTTTGAACCCATCATCAGAATCAACAACAGGAAAGTAATCTCAAAATTTCTTCTCCTGTGGACTCTTTATTTTCAGTTCACTACAACTGTTATGGACCATCTCTTGACGAAACTTTTTGATTCACTTAGTATGCCATTTCACTGTACTTTTCAGATCACATTTACAAAATGATTAGAGTATATTACTGATTAATATAATTTAATGAAAAGTATATAATATATGGGTTGTCCCCAAGTGGTCTAACAGCACTCTCCATTACAACCACTGCCATCTCACCTCTGTGGGTTCCATTTTTAAGATTCAGAGAATGTGCATTTGTATGAAAGCTTGCCAGTAGCTTTTGGTGGGTCACTGGTTTCCCAGTTTCTTCCTCCATTATTAATACTGGCTACAATGTATAGCTTATCATGTGCTAAAAATGGTGTTAAGCCCCAAAGCAACAACAATATAATATATGAAACCCTATTTGACATGTCAGATGAATTTATTTTGAGACCACAAGAGTTTATATATGTAGGATTTTCATGCCTTTGAATAGTTTTATTATACCTCCATTACTGGATATAATGCAAAAGGCATAATAAAACTATGCAAGCCTCTTTTCATTTACTTTTACAATGCAGCTATCACTTCTGCATGTTGTAGATCTAAATTCAGCCTGCACTTAATTAGGTTTTCAGAGAACTGGATATGAATATCAGTTTAATGGTTGATTGACTCTTTTCATGTTTTTCATGAAGAGAAAATGTCCCAATTAAACTGTTTACATTGAAATAGAATAAATAGATCAAAACATGAATTTCACCTGAGTATTAATTGGTGGTTTTTTTATATGTTGCCACATGTTAACATTTACCAGAATTTTTACTGATTGCTGTCTTGCCTTATATTATTATTATTTACAGTCTATATGTTTTCAATAAAATTAACAAAATATTTGATTTTGTTTATTTCATGATATTAATATTTGGGGTACTAATCTCCACATTAATGTTTATTTTTATATCAGGTTTTAAGACAGTAATAGAAGAATAATGATAAAACCACTTTAAATTTTTTAGAATAGCCACATGCCTTTTGTGGATAAAGCAAACAAGTGTGATTTGATTTTTGTGGGCAGTTTAATACCATTTTGCAGTACATGATAGTCAAAAAAATGGCAGCCAATATTTATGGTGGAGGCAGAAACACCAACCCATGAGGCTGCAGCTTGCAAGCTTTCTCAATACCCACATAGGTTGAGCAGAGTCCTAAATTCACATGGACATAGGTGAGATTTGTGAATGAACTATAATTGCAAGCACTTCACATCACTGCCAACTGAGGTCCCCAAGTGTAATATGACCAGCTCCAAAAACTTCTGGAAAGGTCATTAGGAAAATTAACATAAGCAATATTGAATTTTATCTTGTTGGAATAGTGACCACTCTGGTATCTATATCTTTCCATTGTTACATCTGTCTATACCCTGGTTAGCTTCAGTGTTTAAGTTTTGTACAATTTATGTCAGAGTTATTGGCAAACATGGGTACCATTATCTTGATGTATTTGAACTTAATACTAATATACAATATCTAAACAAACTTTTTAAAAATGGGGTAAATACTCAAGGAACCTAATTAATAGAATGATGCCATTAAAGACAGATGACATTTCATTGGGTATTGAAATTTGTGTTTTGTGGCCACTGCAGAATCCATGAAAATCAGCACACAATGAAAAATATAGTTGATGGGAAAGAAAATATATTAGCATCAAGATTTTTTTGGTAGGATATTTTTTATTATAAGTTTTGAAAGTAATATAATGAAAAGGTACATTGGTGATTCATGTTTTTCTTCAAAAACAAGGGTCCAAAAATTCTGTTTAAAATGATGTATCTAGTGAAAAATAGCCCAAAATATCTTCATTTTATTTAAACATCCAAATGTACAGGGCCATTGCCACAGCTTCTTTTAGTGTAGCCATTCCAAGGCAAGGATGTTGGGTGATGTGTGACATTTCCTCTTTAAATAATAAAGTCTTAATAATATTATGCTGTGAAAGCAGTTGATGGCAAGTGAAATAAAGTTTCTTTTTAACATCAATTTTTTGTCTGCGTGAGTAATTGAAAGCGTTTGTCTTTACTGATCATTGCAAACTCACCTTTGTCCATGTGTCACAAGCTGGACAATGTAGTTACTTGAGAAAGCTTGCTAGCAGCTTCAGTGGGTTGGTGGTTCTTACAAGGTTTTTCTCAGGTTCTTCCTCCACCAGTTATACTTGCCATCATATATAGCCTTAAGCTTGCACTGAAAAATTGCATTAAACCCCAAAAACTACAGTATGTTAACTTATAAATTTTTAAGAATTTCATGAATCAAACAAATTTTGCATGAGATTTTATGTTCAAACGATCAAACATAAGTTCAGTTTTCATCATTTTTTTAATGGGTTCAAGTCTCTGAGAAAGCTTACCCGTAGCTTCCCATGGGTCAGTGGTTCTTGTTAGATTTTTCTGGATTTTTCCTCCACTAGTTGCACTGGCAATCATGTATTGTGTGCTGAAAATGGAATGCTCCAGATTTTACTTAGTTTCCCATTGATATTAAAATGAGTTTTCTTTTCAGTAGTACCAAATACTAGACTGCCTCTTTTTAATCAAATTTCTCCTTTTCATTTGAAGAATTTCATTTTTGAATAGATGGCTTCATTTACGGTTTGGCTTACTTGTCAAAACTGCAAGCTCAAGAATTTGAAAGATCTTTTGATAAATTCTATTGCACATCACATACACATCTACTTACTCTGGGTCCCATATATCTGCTTTACACACTTGGAAAAGATTTACTTAATAACTAAACACGTTTTGAATCAAAACTTCTTTTAAATGTGAAAGATGTGCCTTTTATCTTGTTCTGTTTAGATCATATATGGTATTTATGCTCCAGAGAGATGTAATGTAATTGTACATTTTATTTCGGTAAATAAAACAGAAAGCTCACAATGTATGAAAGATTCTTTTTTTTTATGCAAGGTTAAAAGAGTAGTTGGTTCATAAGAATTCCTGTTTTTATAAGTGCATCAGCCCATTTGTTCATCCATCCATTTATCCTTTCATGAAAGACATTCTAACTTAATGGCTAAGGCATTGCACATGCTACTAGAATAGTTCAAGTAAGATACCAGCCATCAGATCAAGCAGTATGAGCTACATTGGTGTAACCTTAGGCAAGGTGTACATTGCAGTAGGAAAACATTAATATCAAACACCAAACACCCTGTACCATCTATATTCTTACACTAGAACAGTATTGATACCAAACACTGCACCATCTATACTCTAATACTAGGACAGTATTCATACTAAAGACCAAACAATCTATTCCATCTATACTCTTTCACTAGGACAGTATTGATACTAAACACCAAACTGTACCACCTATACTATTACACTAGGACAATATTGATATTTAACACCAAACTGTACCATCTACAGTAGTCCCCCTCTTGAACGGCCACCCGCTCCTTACGGCCAGAATCTGAAGGCACCGACGAATTTGTGTTCAAAATTACCCCTCGCGAAAGGCCACCCGGCTAACGCAACCAGCAGCCAGCATATTTTTGCAAAAACATAAAATTTACCCCTCACAAGCGGCCGCATTTTATTTTGTAATATGTATCTAGAACAATTTTTTTTCTAATTGTGTTAAGTAATCCGATTTGTTTCCGACGTCAGGTTTTCGTTCTTCAAAAAAGTGTCCTACATGTACCACTAAGGATAATATTATATCCTTTACACCTCCCTAGAAGCCACATTTATTACATAAAGCCAAGAAAGACTCAAATTTTAATCCGTACATAAAGGTAATCCATATATCTTTATGGCGTGTTATCATAAGAGGTCAGGTTTATCCACTGATAATTGTTAAGATTACACTTATTAATAGTAGCAGCAAAATTGATGTACAATACAAAAGTCTGCCCGGAAAATGGGTTGATAGCCTTTATGGCTTCCCTGGGCAAGGTGTTGAGCTGGTTAACTTACATAATTAATGGCTATTACCCTACAATTGTAAAGTTTATAAATCCTAACGGCTGCAAAGTGCTATTGTTCAGATCAAATCTGCTTACATATCCAAGCCGTTTTTCACACTTAGAGTAAAAAAAAAAATATAAAAGCAATGGGGTACCAGACTTCGACTAATGAATCACGTGACAATCGCTGCCTTTAAAAATATACAACATCTTGTTTAGGTGGCGCTCACCAGTTATTATGTACTTTTGAGAGAGTGATGTATGTAAGGTGAAGTTGTTTGCATTTTAAACATGCACAGTGGAGAGAATGTTGGCATACCTATATACTACTTTCATGTAATGTGGATGAAATTTCTTTGGATATTGTACTTTTGGAAATTTTAAATGATCTTGGGACACTGCTAACTAAAATGACTGCTCCCTTGTGCTCCAAAAATCAACCTAAATTTGTCTAAAGTACACTATTCTTGGCAGCTATTAAAATATGGAAAATGAATTTTGCCAAACTAGATAATACCAGCTTCTAAAAGTGCAATGACTGAATTACCAAATACATAAAATGTAAAAAAAGTTATCGGCTCTTTTTTTTTTACAATTTACCTCTGAAGTTCGAGAAGTGAAAATGAGCAAGTAGAGCTAGCACGTTTTTGAAAGGTGCACATCTGGAGTAAGGCCAAGCTGTATATTCTCTAACCCATATTACACCCATCAATCATACATCAAAATAAAGGGAATTAAAGGTTCTTTGAACAATACCTAAGATATACAAAGTCTCTTTTAAAACACCAGTATAACTAGTGAGGAAACCCGGGGAAACTCTTTTTCTTTAAAATTTTAACCCTATGCTAAAAATACGAAACTGTAGAGTGCCACCTTAAATGTAGAAGAAAAAAATTGTTTTATTAGTCTGGTAGTTGCAACGTTGATAATTATAACTGGACGTAATGTCAAGATCACACGGTCAGCATTGGCTAAAAATAGAAACAGGGTACTAGACAAAGACCGAAAATCACGTGAAAACACAACTTGTCGAATAAAACAATTTTATGTTGAAAAGACTTGAATAAATAGCATCGTAACCGATAAGTTATTTAGCAGCAGTGGGAAAATGGAGCAAATGGAAAGAGAATTGCGTATGTACCAAGATTCAAATGACGTTTTTTTTAATGGTTCTGCAATGTGAATGACAACATCCGCTCGCATATAACGCTTACGCCAAGAATAAGAACTATTAATGCATATTCATTTGAAATAAGTCAACTATTATAGCACAAAAGAACCATTCAATAGTTAATGTTGATTTTAAACAAAGATATTAAATGCTTTGCAAAATGAAGCTTTCTTACTACGTACATATACTTCTCATAAAAAATTTAGTCCCCCTCTGGAAAGGCCACCTGCCTTATAAGGGCACTTTCCCGGTGCAGAAGGGGTGGCCGTATAAGAGGGGGGTTCTACTGTATACTCATTCACAAGAACAATATTGATACTAAACACCAAACTGTACCATCTATACTTTTACACTAGGACATTATTGACACTAAAAACCAAACTGTACCATATATACTCTTACACTAGGAATGTATTGATACTAAACACTAAACAAACTGTACCATCTAAACTCGTACTAGAACAGTATTGATGCTAGAAACCAAATTGTACCATCTATACTCTTAAATTAGGACAATATTGATACTATGCATATTGCACCATCTATACTCTTATACTAAGACAGTATTGATAATAAACACCAAACTGTACCATCTATACTCTTTCAATAGGACAGTATTGATACAAAACATCAAACAAACTGTACCATCTATACTCTTAGACTAAGACAGTATTGATACTAAATACCAAACTGTACCATCTATATTCTTACACAAGGACAATGTTGATACCAAACACCAAACTGTACCATTTATACTCTTACACAAGTACAGTATTGATACTAAACACCAAACAAACTACCATCTATATTCTTACACTAGGGCAGTATTGGTACTAAACACCAAACTATACCACCTATACTCTTACACTAGTACTGTATTGATATTAAACACTAAAAAACTGTATCATCTATACTCTTACACTAGGGCAATATTGATGCTAAACACCAAATAAAATGTACCATCTATACCATTACACTAGGACAAAATTGATACCAAACACAAAACTACCTGCACCTTCTATACTCTTACACTAGATAAGTGTTGATAACAAACACTAAGCACCCTGCAGCTTCTATGCTGTTACACTAGGACAGTATTGATACTAAACACCAAACAACCTGTACCATCTATATTTTTAAAACAGGAGAGTATTGATACTAAACCACAAACAAACTGTATCATCTATACTCTTACACTATGAAAAATTGATACTAAACACCAAACAAACTCTACCATATATACTCTTTCACTAGGACAGTATTGATACTAAACAACAAACATACTGTATCATCTATACTCTTACACTATGCCAAATTGATACTAAACACCAAACTGTATCATCTATACTCTTACACTAGGACAGTATTGATACTAGGCACCAAATATATATATGTACCATGTATACTCTTACACTAGGACAGTATTGATACCAAACACTAAACACACTGCACCTTCTATAAACACAGCATTGATACTAAACACCAAATAAACTGTCCCATCTGTACTATTACACTATGACAATATTGATTTTAAACCCCAAACAAACTGTAAACTAGGACAGTATTAATACTAAACATCAAACAAACTGTGCCATCTATGCTCTTATACTAGGACAGTATTGATACTAAACACCAAACACCCTGCACCTTCTATAAACACAGCATTGATACTAAACACCAAATAAACTGTCCCATCTGTACTATTACACTATGACAATATTGATTTTAAACCCCAAACAAACTGTAAACTAGGACAGTATTAATACTAAACATCAAACTGTGCCATCTATACTCTTATACTAGGACAGTATTGATACTAAACATGCAACAATCTGTACCATCTATGCTTTTTCACTAGGATAGTGTTGATACTAAACACCAAACAAACTACCATCTATACTCTTAGTCAATATTGATAAAAACACCAAACTGTACCATCTATATTCTTACACTAGGACAGTATGACCACTAAACACCAAACTGTACCATGTATATTCTTACACTAGGGCAGTATTGATACTAAACACCAAACTGTACCATCTATACCCTTTCACTAGAATAATGTTAATACCAAACACCAAACAAACTGTGCCATCTATACTCTTACACTAGGACAGTATTGATACTAAACACCAAACAAACTGTATTATCAATACTCTTACACTAGGACAGTATTGATACCAAACACTAATCACCCTGCACCTTCTTTACTCTTACACTAGAACAGTATTGATACTAAACACCTAACAAACTGTGCCATCTATACTCTTACAATATGCAAGCATTGATTCTAAATAGCAAGCAATCTGTACCATCTATACTCTTACACTAGAACAGTATTGATACTAAACACCAAAGAAACTGTAACATGTATATTCTTACACCAGGACAAAATTGATACTAAACACCAAACAAAGTGTATTATCAATACTCTTACAGTTGGACAGTATTGATACCAAACATTAAACACTTTGCACCTTCCACTAAGACAATATTGATACTAAACACCAAAAACCTCTGCTATATATACTATTACACTTTCACAATTTTAATACTAAATACCAAACAAACTGTACCATCTATACTCTTACACTAAGACAATATTGATACTAAACACCAAACACCCTGCACATTCTATACTCTTACACTAGGACTATTGATATTAAGAACTAAATAAACTGTATCATCTATACTCTTACCCTAGGACAATATTGATACTAAACACCAAACAACCTTTACCATCTATAGTCTTACACTAGGACAGTATTGACACTAAACACCAAACTGTACCATCTATACTCTTACCCTATGATAGTATTGATACTAAACACCAAACAATCTGTACTATTACACTAGGACAGTATTGACACTAAACACCAAACAAACTGTACCATCTATTATCTTACCCTAGGACAGTATTGATAACAAACACTAAACATCCTGCACCTTCTATACTCTTACACTAGGGCAGTATTGATACCAAACACCAAACAAACTGTGCCATCTATACTCTTACACTATGGCAGTATTGATATTAAACACCAAACAAACTGTGCCATCTATACTTTTACGCTAGGACAATTTTGATACTAAACACCAAACAAAACTGTACTATCTATACTCTTACACTAGGACAGTATTGACATTAGACACCAAACTGTACCATCTATACTCTTACACTAGGACAGTATTGATACTAAACACATAGCAAACTATACCATGATTAGTAGTACATTAGGACATTATTAATGCTAAACACCAAACAAATTGTACCATCTATACTCTTACACTAGGACAGTATTGATGCTAAACACCAAACAAGCTGTATCATCTATACTCTTACACTAGGACAGTATTGATTTGAAACGCCAAACAAACTGTACCATCTATACTCTTACACTAGGATAGTTTTCATACTAAACACCAAATTGTACCATGTATACTCTTACACTAGGACAATATTGATACAAATACCAAGCAAACTCTACCATCTATACTCTTATACACCACTCCATAATAACTCACGAACCTGCTTATAACGCGGTGTCAGGCATGGCTCTCGATTTTTTTCCCATGGAAAATATATTTTAAAATGTTTTAAACATGAAAAAAGTCGTGATAAGAAATTGTAGATTGGCATTTAACCTTGATACATAGTTCATTTTTATCATCAAAAATGGTGATTACCGTATTTTCCAGGGTATAAGTCGCTACTTTTTTTTCATTTTTTTTCTTAAAAATTACGATTGCGACTTGTATGTAGGAGCGACTAACACGATAAATTTTTTTAACGACTGTGACTAATGCGCAGTGATGCTGTGCTTTAGCGAAATGCATCTGCCGTTATACGGGCAAGCCAATTGCTGGAAACTTACATACGTTACACGTAAGTATTAGACTATAAGATTATCAAAGTAAATAGTCAAATAATATTTAGTTATATATGTGTTAAAATTTGTTATTAATAAATTAAAAAAATATTGAAATAACAATTGCCATTGTATTTCCTTTATTATTCGGCATGTACATCTTAGAATCTTTTTGTCTCTAAATTCAGTCGTAAATTTCTGCACCTTTTCCCTCCCAAGCTGCTAGTCAAAGTCCTTTGAACTTGCCGCCCTGCTATTGCGTCATGTTCTTTTGATGTACTCCAATAAATACAGACTGCAGAACTGGGATTATTTTGTTATTTTAAACAAGAGACCTTAGGAGACCTCTGTTAGCGCTTCATAATTTACTTTACTAGTAGTTTATAAAAACACAAAATCATTTTTTCGGTTGGTTTCGCAATAGCTTGTTATAAAAAAAATAAAAAAAAAACAGCACGAATATTTCCTCTGATGATTGCTCTAGTTTTAAACTGGATTAAGCCAAGACTGGCTTCATGGAGATAACTTTAAAGTACCGGTAATTAATAAAAAAAAAATAACTGGAAGGCTGGTGAACAGTTTCAATTATTAGGTGAATTTGCAAGGTCTTCGTTAATGTATTAAAATTACTGTAGCGTATAAAGTGCCCTTGCAGTTTGCTTGGGTTGTGGAAATGACCGATATATAAATACGTACCGTTCATACAATGGAGCATTAATAAAATATAGTTTAACAATAACGTATGATTTAAAATTGTTATATTAGCGTAAGTCAATAAGTTTTGTTTTAAATTAAATTCGTGCCATTTATCATGGCACCAACAACTAGAAGAAAAAAAATGACACAGAATTAAAGTTAAACATCGTAGCATTAGCGGAAGAAAACGGAAATCGTGCAGCAGAAAATTCAACGTAAGCGAGAAGATTGTGTGTGACTGGCATAAAAAAGAAGACAAGTTAAGGTCAACAAAAAAAAACAAGAAGGGAAATCATAGTGGCAAAGCAAGTTGGTCAGTTCTCGAGGAGAATCTACGAAAATGGATTGTGGAACAGCGTGCTGCAGGTCATGGACTTTCAACAATTCAAATACGACTCAAGGCAAAGTCAAAGTCTATTGTAATACTGACTTTTATATAACTCTTAAACAATTGTATATTATTTCTTATACGAAGTTGGAAATTACCAAGTCGCATGCAATGGCCGGTGGTATCAAAGACGTGACTATGGTAAGTGTGGAGGAGCGACTTATACGCAGGCGCGACTTGTAGGGCGGAAAATACGGTATTGCCTGTAAAGATAGAATCCATATTGTGAAATTTGCATTTTTTCAAAATGTGAAGTGAGATTTCTCAAACGTGTCACAAACCGCAAGTGTTATGTTCTAATTTATGTCGTTTTAAATTTTTTGACCCTTTAAATTCATGTTGGTAATGGTTAAACCTTGTGAATTTTTTTCTTCCATTTTACTTCTACTGCAATAATAATCTACACATCGTTCGATCGACATTGTTTTTTCGAAATGTATCAATCTTTTATATTTAAAAAAAACGTCTACTTTGAATCAAACAATAAAATTAAAATGTATACCAATCACCACAAAAATAAGTGACGTAATTACACGTGTGAAGTATATGTGCTAAGCAAACGGAAAACAGGAGGAATAATGTTTAGATGATTTCCTCAATATACTGTAAGTTAACCTGAAATTAATGTTACTCAGTGAGGAAAAACTATACAAAGTACACCGATATGAAAAGATATTTATCCACTGTTAATCTTAGCACGATTATTAATTGAGTATTCAACATGCCAAGCCACCCCACCCCCTTTTTCCCTATGCGTCGATCCCATTGTTATATTTGTTGTTTGTTATAGGTACCTCGATAACTCACGCCCTCGCTTATATCGTGGTCGATATTTTTGGACCCCAATGTCCGCAAGTTATCGAGGGAGTGGTGTATTAGGACAGTATTGACACTCAACAAGAAACTGTACCATCTATACTCTTCCTCTATTATAGTATTGATACAAAACACCAAGCAAACTGTAACATGTTCTTACACCAGGACAATAATAATACTAAACATCAAAAAAAAAACTATTTACTCTTACACTGGGACAGTATTAGTATTACACACCAAATGAACTGTACCATCTATATTCTTAAACTAGGATAGTATTTATATACTAAACACCAAACAAACTGTACCATCTATACTCTTACACTAGGACAGTATTGATACCAGACACTAAACACCTGGCACCTTATATACTTTTACCCTAGGGCAGTATTGATACTAAACACCAAACAAACTGTACCATCTGTACTATTACACTAGGACAGTATTGACACTATACGCCAAACAGTACAATCTATACTCTTACACTGGGACAGTATTGATATAAATACTAAACACCCTCCACCATCCTCTTTCACTAGGACATTATTGATACCAAACCGTAAACTCCCTGCACCTTCTATACTCTTACACTAGGACAATACTGATACACTAATGCAGTATTGATACTAAACTTGTATTTTGTGTGCATGTCATGTATCCCAAACTCTTTTTGCAATAACCATAGGATCTTTTGCCACCAATGTTACCATTTAACAATGCTTACAGCTTGTGCCCAAGTTTCACTTGTCAGTACTGTTAAGCAGCAGATGGGACTTGCATGTTAATTTGAAAATCCAAAATGATTTATTATAGCATATATTGCACCTCTGTGATCTCCATGTTTGATTCCTGCTTCTAGAGTGAAGTTTATGTTATCACAGTACCAATTGCTTTTCCATAGACCGCAATGCTAATGTTTTGCGAAATAAATATACTTTCTATCCTACTTCAGCATGCATGTCATGCACTGTCACAGAGAACAATGTTAGATTGTTAATTTGATAACATCGAAAATAGGTACTCCATTGTGTTTAAGAGAGATAACTCTTCTGGAACTAGACAGGGGTAAGAGTTATCTAGTTACACAGGACACATTTTCAGTCATGTGTACCACATTTTTAAAAAATCTTAAAAAATACAAAATGTGATCTAGATATGAATTAACATAATTTCACATGTTGCCAAGAGGCTCAACTTTTTTTAAAGCCTAACAGAAAGTACAACTCTTACATAATGCACCAATCACAGCTAGTTTTGTCCTTTATTTCTGAATGCAATGTTCCCTACACCATAAGCTCCTCCCACCTGGGGTTGTACAATTGGTACCATTATACCTTATATTTAATGACTACATCCAGCACAAACTAGCTGTATTAACTACTTCAGCATTAACTGTTGACCCACTTTATAATGTTTACACTAATATTGAATTTTTTGCTGCTTCGGTGTTATTGTTTAAAATGAAATTAAAATTTCTGTAATATAAGATTTTGGTAAGTTTTGTTCACTGGCAATTGGGAAGCTTCCTTTCACCCACAAGAATCACTGTTCCCTGCGTAGATACTACTAAAATTCCACTGTGGGCATTGGAAGCAAAAAATTGCAAAGCTATGCTGGGTATATCATGGGAAGAATTTGTGTTGCAGAATGAAATAGGGTCACAGTGACATTCTTTTCAGGGTTGGATCAGCATCTGTGAAGCATGTGCTATTAAAATGAGTATGTATCTTTTGAATCTTTATTGAATAAGTAGATACTAATGTCTGAGAAACAGACCAAAAGACAGCTCAGTTGGTAGAACATCATAACTATTGATTAGTGGCTCATTACATACCCTGTCCAGCCCATGTTGGCAACCTTGGTGTGTCCTTTGCAAAGGAACTTGACTCACAACATGATATAGACAATGTTGTATCTCAAAGTGCCATTAAAGTATGAACCTGCCAACCCAACTACCTAACTTCAATACCACTGGATCATGAAATCTCTGCCACAGTACTACTAATAACTAATCTACAACTCAAGATTCATGACTTCTGAGAAACTGATTTAAACACTGCAGATCTCTAGAGTTTGAAAACTAGGTCACAGTGAAATAACTAGGTCACAGTGAAGTAATTGTCATAATGGTGTAGTTCATTTGGTCACACACACAAACATGTACATACATACATACATACATACATACATACATACATACATACATACATACATACATACATACATACATACATACATACATACATACATACATACATACATACATACATACATACATACATATGTATAAAACTGAGAAGTTTCATAACTGATAGTTATAACATTTCAGACAGAATTAAATGCGATGAACTGAAATAGTGCACAAAGGATATATAGATGTACAGTTGGTAATACTGTCAGACTGAAAATGGATTCAGTCGTCCAGAGAAAATAATTATGATGACATTTAAAGGACAACATACTGTTTATTGTAGACATACATACACTTGCATTGTGCAAGGGACATAGAATCTGTTAATGAATTCTTTATTTCAGATGATTGAGGCTTAATATAATTGCAACTATTCTGTAAGGTCTGACAAAATATTTAAAGCTGGGTTCATACAGTCTTTGAAGGACTTTGACAGTTTGGGAAAAAGGAGGTAGCATTTTCAAGGCCTTGAATGTTTGGAAAAATCTATCAGGTTACCCTGAAGTCTTTAAAAAATCTTTGATTCTTGAAATCCACCCAAACATTTTAATTTCATTACAAAATCTAAAAAAAAAAAATTGTTCAAGGTTAAATTTGGATGTAGTCGAGCTTTCCTGGTTTCTTTCTTTTGATGACCCATTCAATTTCATCATTAAACAATATTGTAGTATTTTGCATTCATTGTTTCCTCATATAACATAGTTTGTATACAAAATGCTAGTGAAAATAAGTCTTGGAAATCAACGTTTATGGTCTTTGAATGTTTGGGAAAAGTCTTTGAATTTATTGTTCAGAAATCTGTATGAACCCTGTATAGTGATTAGGGTGTTAAAGTTATATGTGAAATTATGACATTGGAATGTTCATTAAGGCAGGTTTCTCTATAAACATGTTAGTAATTACAAGTATTCTATTTGGCACTAGAATGAAGTGTTCTGTTCATAAGGTAGAAGACTGATTTTTTTTTGTATTTAAAGACTGGTCATTCTGTGTTACATTAAGTTCACATTTAGACCTAGTAAGTACATCATTGTTAAACAGGTTTGGGCTACCTGAATAAGTCTGCTACTGTGGATTTCCTTATGCTAACCAAATTAGTTTTACCACTAAGAGTTTTCTTAAAATATTATACTCTGGATAGGTTGATAGGTTTAGTAGGATTTAATGGGACATTTGTACAGTGTTAGGACTCTTTGGTCTTAAAGTAACAGAAAAGAGTAAAACTGAAAATTTTTGTGAAATTCAAGAAATGATTTATTTTCTTTCATTACAAAGTGAAAATAAATTATTAACTTTGAATATAAAGTGAAATTTTAAAAAGAAGTAAAAATATTATGAATTAAGTCCAAATGTATGAAATTATGATTCAATTATGGTGATGTTTAAAATAAATTTCACTATTTAAAGTGTTGGTATATCTGTAGCCTTGAATGTGCTAATGTTCCAGTGGCCAGATGTGTTAAATCTTTTAATGTTATTGCAACAATATGATCCAAAATATTCTTCTCTGAATTCACTATAATTCCAAATTAATGTTTTAGTCTGAGAATATTATAGAGCACTTTTATTTCCATTGAATAATAATTGAATCAATAAATCCACCCAAAGTAAAAACTGAACACTATAATACTACTAATCCTACTTTAGATGTCAAGGCATGAACATGTGAATTTCCAAGTAAATAACATTGATACAAAAAGCTAAGACACAATTAAAGAGCCAGGTTGTAGGTCAGTCTCTTCTAACAAATTCAAATTGTCAAAAGATTTTGGAATTCTCTTTCAAATATGTTAACCAATCACATTAATGTTAGGGGATATAGACCTGCTACCTTGCAAATCCAGCTCTACTAAAAGATGAAAATTGTCTTTTTCTGACTATCTCATATAGACAGAGGGCAATTACTCTAGCCCTTTACCTTCCGTTGCCCCCACCAGATGTTGCAAAATACATAGAGTTGCTTCTGTTCAGATAATATGTACATTATACCTCAAACAATGCAAGCCATCTTATGTTAAAATTGAACCATCCAACTTAAAATTTGGATTTACTGTGTTGGACAATCATTCTTCTAAAGACCACTGATCCAGATGCATAATGTTGTAGGTTTCAACACCAGCCAGAGCATACCAAAGACATAAATCATACTACTTGCAGCAACCTCGCTAGCCACCCAGCATTAAGAGGTTAGGGCTGGTGGACCTGGTGTCAGTATAATGTTACTCTTATGAGATGTGATGCTACTTATCTGTGGCATGATCTGTCAGATCTTTGAGTTCATTTTAATCTCAGTCAACTGAAATTATTCACCATTTCAAAAATGGTGTTGTGGGTTTTAACGTTCTCAGCTCATATAAACTCAAACCCTTAGCCCACACTTTGCTAAAGCTACTATCATACAAAATATGTTTCCTGCTAACTTAGCTTCAGCATGCAGGGTGAGTAAGTTACATACCCTTTCCAACAACTTTCCAACAACTTCAGATTGGATGGTTCAGTGGACCTCTCAACACAACCAGGATATGCACCAAAACTCTGTCACCTAGTCAAAGAATTATCATTTGCTGGTTCACATCAGCAGCTATCCTATTCTTCAAGCATTTGCACAGAGACAAGTGCCTCTTTCTAACATTGAAAATTGGGAAACAGGATATCATCCCTCACACCCTTGCTTTATGGCTGTGATGGGGTTTTACATTGATGTACTCAAATGTCTAACAAGATCAGAGTTGCCTCATGAAGGTTACTGCTCATGGGTGGAAGCCCAGATGATCATTAGACCCAATTACAACAATTAACTCCGCTTTACTGGATTCACCAGGGAAATTTTGTAGGTAAGAAGATTTAAGTAATTATATTCTTAACTGTATGTAGGTATCAGAGATCAAGTGAAACTAGACTGTAATGTTTATGTAATTAGGAGAAAAGGTTATCATTAGCATGGGGAATCAAGCCATCATTCCCTAGGAGGATACCTGAAGCAGCATTCCCTCCTATTACATATTCTCCTGATGTGAATGTGAATGGGGAATGTGTCTGAAAAAGAAAGAAAATTTTAAAATAAATTGTGTTTCTCTGAGAATATTTTCCCAAAAACATTTCTCAAAAAACCTTCCCATCCACCCTGCCATGCAAGCATTATTTTTAGTACATGTATATTATTCAGCTTAAGTACTAACATTCCCTCATCCAGACAGCTGTTGGATGTAATGGGCAAAACTTATTGATTTTTTTCTATATGAGATAGACAGGAAAATATGATTTTTGCCTTTTAGTTGGGCTCAATTCACAACATACAATCTTATGTCCCTCAAAAATTAATATAACCAGGTATGTTTTGTTAGTGAAACACAATTCACTTAAAACTTTGTTTTGCGAGGGAAAAATTAATGTTCTAGATTCAGAGTGAAATAACATGATTACTGTTAATGATCTGTAATCATAGAGAAATATTAAGTATGTACAGTATTATGATGTTTATAAAATAAATATCACTGGTCAGGTACACCATTAACTTGATATTGAACAAATGTCAGCTACAAAATGCAGGCATACATAGAAAAAAGTCAGCAAGCATTACAAATTAACCATACATAACAACAGAATCTTATTATTTTATTGTATATAAAATAATTTTATTTTATTGGCATAAGATAGATAATATATATAATATTTATTGGTACAATAGTTTTTGACAAAAAAACTTTTTTCTCACTGTAAGATAAGACAAAAGACAAGTTTTTTTAAACCTTATCAATTGATCAGGCATGAAATGACATATATTACAGACACATATACTAAATTGGACACAAGATTTGAGAAGCTCTGTTGTTGCTGTTGTTATAGGGTTTAATGCCATTTTTCAGCACAAGATAGGCGGCCTGTATAAACGGTGGCGGTAGAACTCATGAAAACTTGGGAAGAACCACCAACCCACGATAAGCTACTGGAAAGCTTTCTCACATACTTTGGCCAAATCTGAGACTCAAAACCATGCAGACGGAGGTGAGATGGCAGTGATCCATAATGGTGAGTGCTTTAAACCACTTGGACACTTGTGGTCCAGAGAAGCTTTGCTACCTGAAGCTAAAATGGGCATATCTACAGCTGCCCACTGTTTTGTTTTTGGAGGTGGGCTATGTATGTTTACACTGAATATGTCTAAAATGATATTGAAGTGTATTTTCCTTAGTTTATCCTCTTGGTTTGATACTTAATGTATACCTTCCTATGGGTCATGAACAAATGTGTTTAACACTAATATAATGAATAATTGACACTATTTCAGGGAAGAGAGAGCAGCTAGGTTCAAGAAGGAGAAAGAAGAGCGAGAAAAGAGCCAAGAGGTGATTAAACAAGCCCATCAGCAGGAACAGCAAGAGGCTGCAGCTAAAGAAGAGGCTAAGAAGAAGTATGTACTTCATATAGAAGAATGACATAAAACCCTCTTTGGCCCCATGGTCAGAAAGCATTTTCCTAATGTCACAAAAAGAATTCTTAGATATTGTTTTGATACAAGATAATTCAAAATTTAAAATACAAGGTTTGGAGTGGGTCACTTCAATAAAATGCATATAATGTGGGGCCCCGGCTTATGAACCTAATCAGTTCCCAGACATTGTAACCTGAAACATATTTTTCCCATAGTGTCCAATTGTTAAATTTTTCTTCTGTTCCAGAGCTGAAAAAAAAATATTTGTAAAATGCTGCTTCATAAAAAAAGGTGAAAAAATACATGTACTGTATAAACATAACACATAAACAACACATACATAGCAATAAAATACACACACTCAAAACCCTCAAAACAACACAAACATGACAGAGAAAAACCTACAAGAACACCACACTTCTTTTCTCACCTTTTTTTTCACTCTATTTTAGTAGTGGCAGCCATATGTAAGCTCGCATGTTTGAAGTTTTGTGTGCAATTTGTAACCCCAGTCACTGTTCATAACCTGAGTCTTTTTTTTTTTTTTTTGCTGGACTTGCATTTGTAACCCTGATTATTCCTAATCCAGGGCATTCTTAATCTGGGGCCCAACTGTGTCATTTCCCAGTGAAAATAGTATTTTTAAGTTACAAATGACAAGTAGAGAGTATTTGCTCATTTAGGAAAAATAAAAAATGAAACCCTCCTATAAAATATTTAGGACCTAGCCTTATGACACTTCAGACAACATAATTTGTAAGGGTCTACCTATTACAGCTAACAAGCTGTACAGACCCAGAGCTGCCAGTGCAGTCTGACTCAGTAAATATGTCGGTATATACAAGATAATAATATTCACAATAAAAGCCTAATAAGGTTGATATGCTTTTGATGGCCCAGATTTGGATAGTGAGATGGACTTCAAACTTTGCATATGTCAGAACTGATTTTTTATCCTGGCATAAAGAACCATATTGCTATAAGACTAGCCTTGTTTGCTATGTAACAATCAGTGTTTATCATAGCTGTTTAACATGGGTGAGATATATGTATCATGTTGCTGATGACATTATTGTTGTTGTTGTTGAATATCCGTATATGTATCAATACCCAAGTTTTTGTGATTAGCTTGGCAAGTCCAGACAGTAGGCCTAATGTAATCTCATGCATGTCATAAGAGATGACTAATTTAGACCGGAGCCATGGTAGTTCAGCACTTAGTACACTGGAAACAACAATAATATTTACTTGGGTTGGCATTTTACTCAGATTGACTCTGCAGAAATAATATACTTGATATGTGTTGTTGTGTCCGATATGTACAGTCAGGAAAATCAATGAATGCATTTGTATTGGAGGGTACAACTCATCACATGCAAAAAGAAGGTTACAGTGATCTTCTTTTATGCTCAAGTAATTATGTTGTTAGATTTGGATTATTTTTTCTGACATTGTTGCATGTATATTTATTAACTTGATGACTTTGAGAAATACTTTTCACTCTGGGCAAACTAGCATGGTGATCTGTTTGCATGGTATGTGGAATGTCTTTGGCAGAACAGGCAAGACCTAGCATTATGTGGAATAATTATCTAGTGGAGCTGGTTCAATATAAAAACTTGAAAGTTAAGTATCTAGATACACTTAACTTTTTTTTAAAAAATATGCACTTTTCATTGGATTATTCAAACAGTCATGGATTGCCTATATTCCTTCTGATCTCCTGCATTGCATTTCAGATATAAATTCCAACTAACAATGTTCTTTTTTTACTATAAATTATTTTCATTTCATGTTTAATAATGTTTTTTCTTCTTAATTTTATTTACAATGCCACTTTCAGGGAGACAGCAAGAATACAAGTTAGATTGCCAGATGGTTCTTCCATATCCCAGACCTTCCCTTCAGGAGAACCCCTTGACAGCCTTTATGATTTTGTCTCGAAGGTAAGCACTTTTGTCATTTCAGTATCATTTTGTGAACTTATATTGGAGCTTATTTGATAGCCTCTTGTTCTTGATCTGATATCACTCCATTTAGCTCAATTTTGTTATCACTACTAAATTGAATAATGGATTGCCATAAAACTTTACACAACTTTCATCTTAAGGTCTAGTGTGTATTAAATGAAACTGGTGCGTTTCTTGGACCATGACTAGTTTCCTCTTTGTTATGTAGAGCCACTCTGCCTTGTTGCTGTAACTAATAGATCTTTACAATCTTCTACACTGTTTTTAAAATCCAGAAAGTTTCATTATCGGTTACCTGGCTTATTTTTGTGTACTAATACTGTAAACCATCTTTGATCTGATTCAGGAAGTACCAAAATTATGTTTGACATGCAATTAGGTGACATTTAAGATATCACTGTCTTCACTACAGAGCAGGCAATGTTATCAAGCTAAACAGTTATGTACACTTTGAAATATTCTCTTGTATTATCAACATAGTTGTAATATTTAAGAAAAAGTCAGCTGTAAAACGCAATTTAACTTTGTACTATTTTTCATAATATCATCCTGATTTTGATCAAACTCAAGGAGCTAATTGTGGTTTAAGGCCACCATTGTAGCCTTCTTGAAAACCTTATTATCACTGCTGTCGCTAAAACACGTCTTGTGATGTCTGGTTCAATGAAAATGGTTGGATGCCCAATCACAACGACCCTCTTAACATTCTTGTTACAACTAAATTTCCTGAATGGGCAATTATATTTGAGGGGTTTTCACTAAAAGGCTCTGTATGATTTCAAATGGTGTCCAGTTTCTCCTAAGTGAAATTAGTACCAGAACTAATCTTACATCCTGTATGGCAGTCACAGTAGCTACTTTTAAAATGCTTATCGCTCAGGAATATCAAAAGTAGTTTTAGTTTCCAAGAGTTAAAGATGAGAAAATGGTCCTGAATTCCAGGAATTTTTATTTAGCATTAGTGTATCAACAGTGAGGGACTCTTGTGTTACAAACACTAAATATTTCAGACATTTTAGTATCGTGTAAAAAAAGGCATATGATAATGGGCATTTTAGTATAATGTGAAAAAGGCATATGATAATTGGCATTTTAGATTTCCATTACCAATATAATTAGTACCTTTTTTACCTCATGGCTTGAAAATCAATGGGACCATATGCTTCATGATCACTCAATAGATAAAGTTAGAGTAACAATTAGCAAGTTTGTGAAGTTTGAGATAACTGAGAGCCTTGCAAGAGATATCCCAATGATGTCTCTGGCTGAAAGCTACACTTTTTAACTGTTTCATTGATTTTTGCTAAGATTCGTGTGCCTGTTTCAGTTCATTCTCTGTGCTAGCACTTCAGTATAGAATCTGGATGTTTTCCATTTTGGCTAACACCATCTAAATTCGGCCATAGTAATATATCTTTGATAGTTACAGTTTGTTATTTGTTTTGTACTACAAAAAGAACATCTGAGTTAATACATATTCATTGATGTATCAAAATTTATTTTGCCTGGTTTGCCAGCTATATTGCTTGACTTTGATATAGCTCAAAAAATGGTAAATTCAATTAGTAAACTATGATGGTCACCATACTCAAAATTTCAATTATCCCAGCTATTATTATATGTTGGTAGCTCTGTAGGTCCATCACAGTTCTATTAAAAATGAAAGTGTGAAGTACAATTGCTCATACATAAATATAGAGTTTCCAGCACAAGTTTGGGACAAACTTGGTGCATTAGGTAATTTTACCCCTAAAAATGCTTTGCTTTTCATCCTTTAGTGCACACTGGTATAGGGACAACTACATGCAACAATGCTTCTGGAGCAAATTGATAATTGGTTTGTGTGCAGTGAAGCTTATCCAGGTATTCCAAGTCAACTTTGAAGAAGTAGCCAATATTGCTGTAGCTATAATAATACCTTGTATGTGTTTTTGTATGACAAATGTTAGTGTGCTCCTCCCACAGAAACTTACTTAATGGTATAGGGTGCTTCCATGCCTTGCAAGAATCTAGGTAGGATCATGTCTGTCTATGCATGGGTCTTTTGCATGAGTTGCACACCATTAAATTTCCAACACATATACTACATTCAACAAGCAAATGTCAATGTCTGCTGGTGGTTCCAACTTCACCTCATTCTCAGAGATGAGAAGTAATGCACAGGATAAAGCTTGCACACATGCTTGCCAGTATCGAAAAATGAGCAGCAGCATGTGGGTGCACACATAGAAATTGTGGTAGTCACGAAGGTTTTGACAACAAAATGCTTTTTTTGTAGCACAATGACAAATGAAAAATCCTCAATTGGTGGCATATGAGCGTCAGAAAAACATTTTCCTGTCACTTGTTTACTCGTTTACTCATAGGAATTGATTCCTTCAATGTGGGTGAGCAAACTGAATGATCCATCATTGTTGGGGAAGTACTGCAATATCAGTGAATGATTGCAAAATGATGGTTGCCATGGTAAGCTCTAATTCTTGCTGCAAGGTTGCTGATGAGTATGTCCAGGATGGAATTTAGAATTTTCAGCTGGTCCATGTATATATTTTTGTATATTGTTTTGGTGCTTTCAATGCTTTTGTGAATCCTTGCATGATGAAGTGACTATTGTACCTATACAGGCGATGAAGTATAAATGTTTTGTTTTGCTTTAGTAAATATTTATTGACCAGGGATGTGACAGTGATTGTGCACAATCTTTATTAGTTATTAGTTTCAAAGGGACCACCACAGATTGAGTCACCATGAAAACTCACAAATGTCATCATTGGTCATGATTATATCCACAGGTGATGCATGCCATTGCTGTACCCATTCATGCAACTTTGAAGAAACATTGTTTATATTCACATATGATCGTGCCACAGCTCTGGAATATTCATGTTGCTTAGCAATAGCAGATCAACCTTAGTCCGTTAGCATGTCAGAGCTTTGCTTCCTGAGGTTAATAATAGTTTCGCATATAGGACTTTGTTTCAGTCAAACACATTATTGCCAGTTCCATGGATGAGTTCTTCAAATTTTTTATGTATGGTCTCAGAAACATTTTCTGGAAATATTCTGTTGCAAAACTTTAGTTCACCCATGTACTGTTGGTGTTTTTGAGGTTTATTTGTATTGTCACATGTATGCAACACTACCAAGATCCTCTATTTGAAACTCCATTTGTCATTCATTTTTCAAATTTATCACTGTCCACAGTGGAATATACCTGGGTTTTGGAATATTACTCGACCCATAGAAAGGATTGTATGAAGAAACTCAGTTTCAAAACATTTGAAAATAGAGCATCTTGAAGTTTTTATCAGTTTAGTCATTGATGGTATCACACAGTTCAGGATGTCCAGGCATCACACTTTGCTGATTGTGGGTAGTACAGGACATTATTTGGTTATTAAAAAACCAGGAATGATATATTCCATGCTAAGAATAATATTCAACTTAGATGTGGATGACATAGCTCATGCCTGTTGCATTATTGACATTGATATATATTTGTTTGAAATAGGCTTTTCTGGAATGTGCATGGAATGATTGCCTGATAATCTTTGAAATCACCAACATGCTTGTGTAACTTAAACCAGTCAAATTGAGTTTTTTGATACATATATATTAGCTGTTATATGGTAGTGGTCTTATTCATCAGCAAAAATGCATGCAGTTTCAATTCACCAGGAAGGCAT